>JARFIX010000090.1:1200000-1800000 GCA_036346125.1 Lycocerus yunnanus
CAAGTGAGAACACGGGCTTAGATGCAGGTAGTAATTTGACAAAAACTAATTTTGCATTTTCTCAATGGTTCTTATTTTCAGATACTTTAAATTCGTTTTCTGACATTTGGACAAATATGCAAAAATCCCTTGAAGCTGTAAGTGGAAGCGATGCAGTCAGGGATTCTCAATCTGAATTAGATATGGATTATTCATTCACAGAAGATGTATTTAATGTAAGTAAACAAAATGAATGTTTTCAAACTTGCAGTAAAAATTCTACCCTGCAATTGAAGAACCTAGTAAATCGAATTACTCGAGAGTACATTAACCTCCACTTTTTGTCTGTGGAGATTTTACAAACAATTTTAGAATTGATTACAGAACGTTAAAGTGACTCGAGTGACCTATGGATATTTCCAATAAGCCGAGTTAAATAGTTCATTGCGAGGAGCTTACCAGTTGACACTCGGACCCTGGGGCTCTAATTTCGAGATTTGTCGGACTCGGGGATGTTTTTTTTAATTTTTGCAAAGTCTTTCAACGTCAAGATTTTTGAATTGCTTATACTTTTCCTAAGAGACATTAAAGTCAGGTTTATGGTTGATTTTAAAGGAATTACTTGATTTATTATCAACGCTCTAATATAAATATATTTTTAAGGACTATAAATATGTTGAAAACAATCCCATGTCGGAAATTTCGGACCCCTTACAAAAAGGTAAAGAATTGTTAGCCAAGGGGGACATACCTGGTGCAGTTTTATGTTTCGAAGCAGCTGTGAAACAAGATGAAACATGCGTGGAAGCTTGGAAATTACTAGGAACGACTTGGGCCGAAAACGAACAGGTAATTATTACAATTTTAAAAACAAAATGTAAGCAAATGTTTTAGGACCCTAAAGCAATTTATGCGCTAAAACGAGGCTTATCTTTAGAACCTGATAATCTTGATATTCTTATGGCATTATCTGTGTGTTATACTAATGAGAATTACAATTATCAAGCGTGTTCGATGCTGTTGGCTTGGCTGATGCACCATCCTGAATATAAGGACATTATTCCGGCAAATTATGAACTGAAAGATCAACACATTACCTTGCTCGACGAGTAAGTATATTTAGCAATAAAAATTGCAATCGACTTATGTTTTTATTACTATTTAGCAACATACACAAGGACGTTCAAAATATGTTAATTAAAGCGGCGCAGCGACGTCCAATAAATCCCGATTATCAAGTGCAGTGCGCTCTGGGTGTTTTATTTAATTTAAATTGTGAGTACGATAAAGCGGTCGATTGCTTCAAGTCAGCTCTGCAAGTTAGGCCACAAGACTCGCGTCTTTGGAACCGATTAGGTGCCACTTTAGCAAATGGCAATAAACCTGAAGAAGCAATTGATGCATACCATCGGGCACTCAATTTGGACCCAGGATTTGTACGCTCACGTTACAACGTTGGAATAACCTGCATGAATATGAATGCTTACAAGTACGTAATTTAATTTTCATACTTGAAACAATTTTAACTGATCAATTTTTAGGGAGGCCGCTGAACATTTTTTAATTACTTTAAATCAGCAAGCACGTGGACACAGCGACGTTATTTCTACAAATTATACATCCGATACTATATGGTCGACTTTCCGTTTGTGCACGTCTCTGATGGGTCGTTACGATTTGCGAGCAGCTATGACCGACAGGAATTTAGAAAAATTAAATAAAGAGTTTGGTATGACCGAGTTTTAATATTATACTTTTAAGACGTGAAAAACTCAAGGTGCAGCATTTTAAATTTTTTAATATTTTAAATAAAATATTTTTATTGTAATTTTGTAAGTGTTACAGTTAGTTCCTATTTTTTTAAATAAATATATTGTGTTATGAAATTGACTGATTTCAGTTGTACCCCAATTGTAATCCACTCTTGGCGTAATTCCTTAGTTTTAGTTTAGTTCGTGCCAAAGTGAAACTCGCTTATCTATGGTGAAATAGAATCGTCAATCATCATAGCTGGTAACTTTATTTTTAAAAGGTTAGAAAATATAGCAATGTATTTCAATAGGTTTGTTTGTTGGACGTGTTCTGAACAGTTCCGATTACGTCACACTGACAGCTTTTTCAGAGTCAGCATCCAACGAACACTTTTTGAACAATTTATTGTTGATGTAAATAACCTAACCTCCAAATATTTTGTAAATAAAACATTTTCTTCCTTGAGATAAATTTCCTTTTAAAAAGATCGATTCGATAAAAAAGGAGATCAATTCCACGTTATGGATAAGTTCGAAAGCTAAGTCATCCAGTAAAATTTTGTAGAAATTATAATTTTTGTTTGGTGTTATTTTCATTCGACGATGTTGCTGAATGCGGCCCTGCTATTTTGAATGTTTTTTGTTGGTAATGTGTTGTGAAAAGATTATATTTACACTGGCCTATCACCTCAATTATATTGTCATTTTCAATAACTATTGCATTTAAACTCGTGTGAATAAATTATGTAAGTATAAACTCTAATCTAATATGATAAAAATCGATAACATTGATTGTAAGTTATCATTCCTTTGTGAAGGCATTCATTTTTTTGTATCGTAGGGTAGCTTTTTTGTCCGATGACAGTTAAGAATCCCGAATTTGGATTTTTATCATTTTTAAAGCGGTTTATGAAAGATGAGGGTCTAATTACAGTATAAAAAAAAATAAAATTTGCGGTCGGTTCACAAATTTTTGAAAAATAACGGCTTTAAAAATTAATTTAGAATGCAATTTTGTCATTGGCTCTTTTGAACTGTAACCCCGCCCACCGAAATCAAAATAGATTGTGGGGACAGTAAAGATACCAGAATCTCGTTTTTCACAACGAATTATGTAGGACGAGGGTCTAATTAATTAGCAAAAATGTTAAATTTGTGATCGGACAACAAATTTCGAAAAGAATTCACTTTTTGTGTGAATCCGACTCTTGACGTAGTGCGTTTATCAAAACCCTCTTTTCGCACCTTGTGCTCCGCTCCGGGCGCTACAAGCGGTTTTGATAAGCGCTTTACTTACTAAAAACATTCCCCACGACGATCCAACTCGAAAAAGTGTGGAAGTTGACCCGACGGATATCAGAGAGCGACTGACTCCCTTCTATTGCTGCTCTAGTTAGCCCCGTCCTATGGTTGATTCGTGCACACGCACCGTTAAAACAATGCATAAAATTATTGCGCAATAATACACTACATGTATTTCTTATGGGAAAATTGTAATTTTCAAAATTAAATTGTGGTCTATTACAAGTCCGTTGTATTTTTTGTTCTTTTGTTTGGTAAAGCCATTTCTATAGGAAAAAATGTATTTTTGAGTTCGGGATTCTTAACTGTAGCCTTTTTGTCCTACTTTATTTTACTTTGAAGATGATTTTGTTTTTCGGTTTTGGTTTATTTATATTAACTCACAGCCAAGTCAGTGTTGGTGGAAAATGTTTAACAATATGATTTTAGATTAAAGATGGATTTTCGAAGATTAACGGAAGGAGAATGTGGCCAAAGTAACCCCCTCCAACAATTAGCCAATCATGTAACATCTGATCGTGCACATCAAGAGAGAATCGGCATTTATTGACACATACGCAAGGCAATCCAATGCCTCCACAATCTTTTAGAATGGACGGTAACGGAGCTTTAATATTTCTGTAAGTAACTAATATACTTAGATAAACTTTTAATTTGTAGAGTTGATGCAAGAATTACAAGCGGTTGAATCTCCCATGGTTTCAGTACCTCCCACGATGTCAAGTGCTACTAATCGCCTGGGTACTGCTTCTTGGGTGGACGAATATAACTCTCAATTTAATGCTTCCGCACTCCCAAATTCTTCTTTTGAGTTGCCTAGTCCACAATTTGCATCTTGGCGATGTCTACGTGCTCCCCCACCTTTGTATTCAGAGCAAATGACAGAGTATGTGCAATTCCATCCATTACAAACTGAAATCTCTTTACAAACAGAAATAGGGGAACCCCAAACAGAGTTAATAGGACTGTCCTATTCATTTAATGGACCCGAATTTTGGGCTCACCTAGACAATATACAAAATATTAGTAGTCAAAGAGAAGAAGAACTTACAGAAGAAGAACCTACAGAGGAAGAACCTAAAGAGGAAGAACCTAAAGAGGAAGAACCTAAAGAGAAGAACCTAGAGAAGAAGAACCTAAAGAAGAAGCTTCATCTGAAGATGAGACTTCTATAGCGAAACCATTGATTTATTGGGATGGATTTGGTGTTGAAGATGGTTAGAAGATAGATTTAGTTGGAATGTTTATCATTGTAATTTTTAAAATTGTTTTTAGAACTTGGAGTGACAAATTTGTCTTTCAGTGGACCCCGTTTGTTCTACGAATTTGAAAAAGCTTATAGATACCATTACTGTTACCCGGAAAATCCTGATGAAATTAAAAATATCCATTCGATAGATTCAGAATTTAAATTACAGAAATTAATAAGTAACACAGTGAGTGCTATAACATAAATGATAATTGAGAATTTGATTTTGAAACAAAATTACTAATTATTATTGTTTTAGCCATATAAATATTCAAAAGATAACCCCATGTTCACGTTATCCGATGCATATGAAGAAGGTGAAAATGCCATGAATGACAATGCCATTACCAAAGCCATTTTATGTTTTGAAGCAGCTGTTCAAAAAGATCCCCATAATATCGACAAGTTGTTCAAATTGTGTGAAGCTTTGCTCCGAAATCAGAAGGTTTCTTTCATATTAATTAATCAACTATCGTCATCATAAATCTTAATGTTTTAGCCTCGATCCGCATTGTCTGTTGCGAATCAAATTTTGGAATTGGCACCTAACCATCCAATACCTCATTATTGTAAAGTCATGATATACAACAACCAAAAGTGTGATTATCAAACGTGTCAGTCTGTCTTCAATTGGTTAATGTGTCACAATTCATATCGTGATATAATTCCACCCCATTTCAAAATGGAAGATAAAACCACTACAGACTTAGACGAGTAGGGAAGATAATGTGATTTTTGAATTTTCGTATAAAAAATATTTTTTGGGATACGCTCATAGCCGTTACCAAAATGTTGATAAAAGCAGCACAACAGAATCCTATTAATCTAGACCTAGAGGTGCAATATCTTTTGGGAATATTGTGTATCATATCTGGCGAATATGACAAAGCTGTTGACTGCCTACGTTTGATGCTTTCCAAAACTAATCCTAAATCTCGCCAAGCAAACTCAACTAAACTTAAAATCAGCGAATGTTTGTTTTTTGCCAATAAACCAGAGCAATCACTTGCCCTTTTAATGAAACAAACGAAAACGTTGGAATTTGAAGATTATCAGAGAATAGGTTTCATTTATATGTATTTAAAGAAGTATAAGTAAGTGTTAAAATTAATAATAATTAATTGTTATGGTATCGCACAAAAAATGGATTAAATTTCAAATATGTTATTTTTAGACAAGCAGCTTACTACCTTACAACAAGTTTAAATAAGAAGTATACCAGCACGGTATCCGATTTCGAAATGTACCGAGAAGACGCTGCAAGATTATCTCTATGCCTTGAATTCATATGCCGTCAAGAGTGTGGAGGCACCCCTGAGAATTTTGAGAAGAATTTTCCAGCATTCCTCAGGTCCTACTATAAAAAACATATTTTAGTACATAATATAATATTTCCAAATTCTACACAACTAAAATCGACTTAAAAAAAATTAAGCTGCGATTTTTTCTCCAAATAAAATTTGATTATATTTATGCTACTGTAGTACCTCGCCGATGCTACTGTTGGAATAAACCAGCACTTGTTCTAAAATTAAAGTTAAGAAGAAGAAGACAATTGTTTTACATTACAGTAATCTTAATTAAATTATAATAAAAATTATTTTTTATGTTTGACGAAAGTCTAGTATTTTTCTTTTTATTCAGTATTTTTCAGTTTTTTTGTTAGTATGTTTTGTAATGTCACAATTACATGACTTCCATTTTGGTCACTTCATAACAGATTTGTGTACTGGAAAAGCCTAAAAAAATATAAAAATCAAATTTTTGCAGTCAAAAGGCAACATAACTTACCAGGAATTGTATTAGACCAATTTCAGTACAACATTAATTAGTAAAAACAATTTATTAAATCAAAGGACAACTAAAATTGTAGTTTGGTTTGTTTCCCGAAAAGCAATCGATGAACCCTCGCATGAATTTTTTGTTGCTCGAAAAAATGTAAAATAAAAATTCAAGTGTTTTAGCCGAGGGGTCAGCCGCTAGAGAAAATCGTGTACAATTAACTTCACGTATTTCATCATAATTCTCCATACTTCTTCGTACTTCACCAGTAATTCATTGCACTTCATCAATAATTCACGGTACTTCACCTACTTCATCGATACTTCATTGTATTTCACGTACTTTATCGGTATTTCAGAGACTTACTGAGATTCCAAAATTTGTGCACTGGAGAGTGTTCCAGACCCCCGGATTGAGTAATTTATTTTTTGTCAGAGGTAAACTGAAGATCTCCCGATGCAGAGATCTATCCCCCCCCCCGGAGTACGGAATTTATAATTACGCAGTTTATAATTAATTGTCATATTACGAATTAAACACATTTACTTGGACATAGCTAATTTTAAAAAACTTGGGATATGCTTAAGTATTTAATTCACTTTTAATAAAAATAAATTAGTTAAACCGGGGGGTCTGGGGGGTGTGGAACACCCTCCAGTGCCTCTGTACCGGGAGATCTTCAGTTTACTTCTGATGTAAAATAAACTATTCAATCCGGAGGTCTGGGGGGTGTGGAACGCCTTCCAGTGCCTCTGGAACGGGAGATCTTCAGTTTATATTTGATATAAAATAAACTACTTAATCCGGGGGGTTTGGAACACCCTCAGTGCCTCTGCAACATTTTCTAATAAAAAATAAACTCGATCCGAAGGGTCAGGGGGGTGTGAAACACCCTTCAGTACCCAAATATTACAATGCAGGCAAACATATTAAATGTTTGAAAATTTAGTAGAAGTTTTAGTTTTCTAAAAAAATTATGACATATTCTTGGGGGGGGGGGGCCCGCAAGAACGGCAAAGCAAAAATAAATTATGTACAATCATGCATAAACGATTATTAAGATTATTTTTAAAATTGGGAGGGAGGAGCTAGCAGGTCTCCAGCACCCCCCCCCCAAACTAATTTTCTAAATAATTCAAAACAAAAAGGTTCAACCGAAAATAAAGAAAGAAAACAATACATTTAAACTTTTTAAATTAAAAATTTGCAATGGAAGGGACTGAGGACATGCATTTAATTCAAACTCATCCAATCAGACCACAACGAAATAACCAAACTTACAACAAAACAAATCAAACACCTGATTGGTTATTTACACGTATTTTACCTACTTTACACGTACTTCGTGTATTTTACTAGTATTTCATGTACTTCACAAGTACTTCATGAATTTCACAAGTACTTCATGTATTTCACATGAGATTTCATGTACTTCAAGAGATGTGTACAAAATCTTCACCAGCGGTTAACCCCTCGGTTTTAGCCATAAGATTTTGTTAATAGTTTAGTTTTAATCTAGTTGTAAGTATAAATAAGTTTGGGGTTGCAAAAACAATTATGCTTCATTATAAACAATATTTCAAGAAAAATAAAGTGCCGGGACTCGAAATAAACAATATTTCGACGTATTTATGCTGGACTCAAAATAAAGAAACAAATGAAACAAATAAATTTAAATGACCAAAACCCAAGATCTGACCTAAATAATACCACCACGTTGAATTTCATTAATCCATCATTCCTCAAGGATAAAATAACGCAACGCAGCAATACCTACGAAAGCTGCTTTTCAAGCAACTGTCACAGAAAATGTCCCCCCCCCCCAGCCATTGTTAGAAGAGGTTTATTATTTAGCCTATTATATAGATGATCACTTATATTTCGTTATATAAATTAAACTGAAAATAATTAAAAGCCAAGCAGTTAAATTATTGAACAAAACTGCTGAATCAGTTACAAATCAGCTAAACAAATCATTTCAATTAATGATCAAAACAGATAAATTATTGACCAAGAGTTGCATTTTTGGACAAAGCAGTTGAATTGTGAAAACATAATAATTCCATTTTTGAAACAAAAACAATTGAATTGTAAATCAAAAACAATTGAATTTCTCAACAAACTGGTCGAATTATTGAACAAATCAGCTGAATTGAAAACATTGAAAAAACAGTTAAATTTTGTTGACGAAACAGTTGAATTGTTAAGCATAATAATTGCTTTGACGAAACAAACAAAGAAATTAAGAACAATTGAACTGTTAAACAAACTAACAGTTGAATTATTTAACAAAACTGTTACTGTAAAATTGCGTAAAAAACAGTTGAATTGTTGAATCACAGAAAATTGAATTGTTGAATCAAGGATAATTGAATTGCCGAACTAAAAACAATTGAATTATTAAACTGAAAATAATTAAAACATTAAATTATTGAACAAAACAACTGAATTTATTAAACAAATCAGTCCAATTATTGAACAAAATAGTTATATTATTGATTAAAAAAGTTAAATTACTGGACAAAACAGTTTTGCAATGCTAAACTTAAAATGACTGAATTATTACAGCAAAACTAATTAAATTAGCTAACCAAAAATATTTGGATTGTGGAATAAATCAGTTGAATTATTGAACGGAACAGTTGAATCATCTAAATAAATAGTTGCATTTTTTGAACAAAGAAGTTTTATTGTTATCCAAAAATAATTAAATTATTAAACCAAAACAACTAAACAGGGTACCTACTGAAATTCTCAAAACAAAATCTTCTGACTTTTTCAGAATTGATTTTCTATGATTAAAATTGATAATTTTCCTAACTTTTGATATTTGAAATAAAACTAAAATATGGATCGGTTAAACGAAAGATAAATTGTGAAAGAAAGTGTTTTCCGTGACAAAATTTTAAATGGAAACCATTGCTGTTTATCACAGCCTTAAAGCTAATTTTGGTGTCATCTTCAAATCATTGAGCCGGATTCATCAAACTCGCGCAACATTGCATGGGTGGGCAAACCGAAAATGGTAAAGCAATGTAATAATTTTGTAATGTAAATTTTGATGTAATAGAGGTCGCTGTTGTCACTAGTTTGCTACTTTAACCAGAAATTGTGTGCGAATCCTAATTTGATGTACTTTGCTCTAGAACAGACGCCAAGTCATTAAAACTGATTTGAAGACTCGTTTCTGCGTCCTATAGGTGTTTAAAAGAGTAGAAACATCCTCCGATAATTCTTCTTCTTCTGGCTCTCTATTCCTTCACGGAATATCGCCACGTCTTTCGACGTTTTAAATCTACTTTTCACCTTGGCTAGCGCAGCAAGAAATTCTGGGTAACTTGGTTCGCTGATATTTTCCAAACTTTCATCTTTACTTATCATTTTCATTTCTTTTTCTACAGTTATGCCAATTTCTGTTTTGGCATTCAGTAATTCTTCAAAATGTTCTCTCCATCTATTTTTGATTTCATTCTCTCCGTATTTAATTTTACCATATCTGTCTCTTAAGCCTCTTATCTCGCATTTAGGTTTCATTTTTTGGTCATTTACTTTTCTGTAGAATTCCCTTGGGTTCTTATGTTGCTCCTGTATCCCCTCCATCATACTATTCATCCATTGCTGCTTCTTCTGTTTGTCTAACTCTAGTTTTTCGTTTTAATTCTATTAGTATTTCGCAGTCAGTATCAAACCATTGTCTTTTTCTTCTGCTGCCTTCACTATACTTTCTTTAATGTTCGCCCGTTCTTTGTTCATATTGCTGTCGTTTTCTCTGTCGTTTATTTGCTCTTGCAACGATTGGGCGTATTTTTGTTGGCATTCCTTGTTTTTTAACTTCCCAATAGCTAACAGTTTATTCTCTTAGGCCGATTTTGTTTTGTTTTTTCTCCATCTGGGATTTTTTATTTTCCATAATCACTATGCTGTGGTCTCTATCCAGGCTTGTTCCTCTATACGATCGCATTGCATATCTAAAAGGTTCTTTTTTGGTTACCTTTACCTTTTTTGGTTCCTGGGATCATCTAAGTCTCTTTGTGTATGATTTTATCTCTAAAGTCCGTTGTTATTATTCTCATATTGAGCAAAGCTACTAGGTTGCACACGAGGGGTTAACCGCTGGTGAAGTTTTTTGTACACATCTCATGAAGTACATGAAGTACTTCACGTGAAACATCCTCCAGTGCCTCTGCAACGGAAGATCTTCAATTTACTTCTGATAAAAAATAAACTACTCGATCCGGAGGGTGTGGAACACCCTCCAGTGCACAAATTTTGGAATGAAAAACATTGCAGAACATGCAGAACCCCCAGACCAAGTAGTTTACTTTCTATCAGAAGTAAACCAAAGATCTCCCGTTGCATATCGACAGTTGTGTTTATTGACAAATCCATTTAAAAAAAAGGTTGACTCATCAGAAAAACAAGTCGATTTCAATAAATGTGGATGTGTAGTTAATAATTGAAGCATTTCTTCACTAAACTCCACTCGTCTGTCTGGATCATCCTCGGTCAAAGTTTGATGAATCTGCATTTTATATGGGTGAAATTTATGCAATTTTAGCGCCTTATGAACAGTGCCCGCTGATAGACCACTAATAGCAGAAACTTCACGCACCGAACTATTAGGATTTGAAGCATAATGGCCTATAACTTTAATTTGAGCTAAGTCATCCAATATTCTAGTAGAATTCTTGCGTGTTTTATTTTGACGGATCCTGTTTCCGAAATTTTGAAACAAGGTCTATAACATACCTATGAGAGACATTTCTACCAGGTTGTCTCGCGTTATAAGATTCTGCAGTTCTTGCAGCATTTTCATTTTGAGCTCCGTACAAGAAAATTAATTCGATTCTTTCTTCTACAGTATAAACCATTTTAATGATCTAATTGCGAACTTTTATCAGATCTAAAGCGAACGGGAAAAATAAAACTCACTGAAAATCACAAAACTAACAATAGTTGAAGAAACTAATGTCAATTTATTTGTTTTGACAGTGTTTTGTTTTCATTGTCCTAAAATTATTCAAGTTGAATAATAACAAAAGCAATAACAGCCTTCTAACTTTTAAAAAAATAAATTTCGATATAATCAGCTGCAGTTTATTAAAATGTTTTTATTTTGTTTCAACGCATCTTACTCGAAAATCCTAATGTGGGATAAAAAAAATTTTCCAACAAAAGTTGTTTATTTTTCATGCAAAATATGAATCTGCTAAAAAAAATTAAGGTGCCATTTAAAAAACCAAAGTTGACCTTTAAATGACCTTGAAAAGGTCAATAAATTAAGAAAACAATTATGCCATATTCTGTCCCCTCGCTATCATACAACTTTCGTTCGAAACATTTTTTCATCTGACTTTTGGTTTTTGAGATATTAATTGCTGGAAGTTTTAAAATGAACACCCGGTATATTATTTTAGATTTTAAACTTATCACACCGTAGATAAAAAAATCAACACTTTTATTTATGAAAAAAAGCAATTTATTGTAATATAATAAACAATATGCAAGATCGTTTTAAAATACAATTATATAAAATTAAAATGCAAAATTTACGAAAATTTGAGAATCTCTGCTTTTCTTATCAATTAATTTTTGTTTGAACATGCTGTTATGGTTAGATTTTCTTTGTGGTTCTAGCACTATTCTTTATTCAAAAATAAAATAAAAATTTTGTGAGAAGTTATACATTAAACATGAATCACGTAACATCTGATACTGCACATCAAGAGAGAATCGACCATTTATCCACATATGAAAATACGCAAGACAATTCAATGCCTTCACAAACTTTTAGGACGGACGGTAACTGAGCTTTAACTTTTAACTTAACTTTTACAACTCTCAATTTAATTCTTTCGTACTACCAAATTCTTGCCTGATTTGCTTCCACTTTTGTATTTAGAACAAGTGGCAGAACATGCGCAACTTCATCCATTACAAACGGAAATATCTTTACAAATGGAAATAGAGGGACCCCAAAGAAAGTCTATGGAATTTGATGAACCCAAATTTTGGACTCACCTAGACAAAATGCAAAAAGTTAAAAGTCAAAGAAAAGAAAAACCTGCAGAAGAAGAGCCTAAAAAAGATTCATCTGAAGAAGGTTCATCTAAAAACGGTTCATATGAAGAAGGTTCGTCTGAAAAAAGTTCATCTGAAGATGCAACTTCTATAGCAAAACCATTGATTTGTTGGGAAGGAATTAGTGTTGTAGATGGTTGGAAAGTATAATTAGTTGGAACGTTTAATTTCAAAATTGTTTTTAGAACTTGGAGTGACAAATTTTCCTTTAAGTAAACCCCGTTTGTTCCACGAATTTGAAAAAGCTTATAGATACAATCACTGTTACCCGAAAAATCCTGATAAAATCAAAATGATTCATTCGATAGATTCAGAATTTAAATTACAGAAATTAATAAGTAACACAGTGAGTACTGCTTATAACATAAATGATAGACGAAAATGTTGATTTAGAATTTGATTTTGGAACGACATTATTAAATCATTATTGTTTTAGTCATATAAATATTCAAAAAATAACCCCATGTTCAAGTCACCTGATGCATACAAAGAAGGTGTAAATGCCATGGAGGACAATGCCATTATCAAAGCCATTTTATGTTTTGAAGCAGCTGTTCAAAAAGATCCCCATAATATCAACAAGTTGTTCAAATTGTGTGAAGCTTTGCTCCGAAATCAAGAGGTTTCTTTCACATTAAGTAATCAACTATCGTCATCATAAATCTTAATTTTTTAGCCTCGTTCCGCATTGTCTGTTGCAAACGAAATTTTGGAATTGGCACCTAACCATCCAATACCTCATTATTGTAAAACCATGATATACAACAACCAAAAGTGTGATTATCAAACTTGTCAGTCCGTGTTCAACTGGTTGAAGTACCACAATTCATATCGTGATATAATTCCACCCAATTTCGAAATGGAAGATAAAACCACTACAGATTTAGACGAGTAAGGAATTTAATGTGATTTAAGGATTTTCGTATAAAAAATATTCTTTTTAGAGGTACTCTCAATGCCGTTAAGAAAATGTTGATAAAAGCAGCACCACGGAATCCTATCAATCCAGACCTATACGTGCAATATTTTTTTGGGAATATTGTGTACCATATCTGACGAATATGATAAAGCCGTCGACTGTCTACGTTTGGTACTTAAAAATACTAACCAGACATCTCGCCAAGCGAAAGCAATTAAACTTAAAATGAGCCAATTTTTATTTTTTGCCAATAAACCAAAGGAATCGCTTGACCTTTTATTCAAAGCATCAAAAACGTTGGAATTTGAAGATTATCAGAAAATAGGATTTATCTATATTTATTTAAAGAACTATGAGTAAGTGTTAAAATTAATACTAACAAGGGGAGACCGGCAACTTCCCCTCACTGAATTGATTCATTTTCATTGTACGTGTAGGTTTTGTATTGGACTTCAACAGGTGTAAGTATAAGGGCACGCTTCTTTGCCAATTTTGAGAAAATTAAAGTTGAATAATTATATATTACTCATCAACTGCACAAAAATTAACATAAATTTGGTAAGTTGTTAATTATTGAATTACGTAAGATTGCAAAAAAAATAAAAACCTTCCAGTGCCTCACTGTTGAAAGTTAAAACATTCAATGTTTACAGATTATGAGTATAGTTTATGATAGCGCTTTGGTTTTCTTAAGAACGATAACATATTATACTGGGGAGAACTCATAATCCCCCCCCTCGATTCTTGGTCACTGCTTTATTTTTTTTTTGTGCTGAAAACTTTCACCATTATCGCTTAATACTGATAACCATAAGTTTTCAAATTTATCTATCACAGTTTGAGTGTACCTGGGGGGTGCTCCACACCCCAGACCCCCCGGTCACGACAACTTTGGTTTATAATTTGGGCTAATTGGAATATTAGTTATTTGAGTGTGACTTGTTAAAGTTAGAATTAATTTGTTTTTCTAGAGATTTTTTCTAGATCGGTTATGTTGATGTCTTCAATTTATTACTAATAAAAAATAAACTGCACAAACCGGGGGGTCTGGGGGGTGTGGAACACCCTCCAGTGCCTCACTGCTGAAAGGTAAAACATTCAATGTTTACAGATTATGAGTAGAGTTTATGATAGCGCTTTGGTTTTCTTGAGAACGATCAAATATTATACTGGGGGGAATTAATAATTAAATAAATAAAAAAAACAAATTGCAGAAGCTGGATGCAATCCCAGTACCCTTCCTATATGTTTTTATTTTTTTTTTGCAATCTTACGTAATTACATTAACAACTCACCACATTTTTGTTAACTTTTATGCAATTCATGAGTAATATATAAATATTCATATTTAATTATCTCAAAATTGGCAAAGAAGCGTGCCCTTATACTTGCACCTGTTGAAGTCCAATACAAGACCTACACGCACAATGAAAATGAATCAATTCAGTGAGGGGAAGTTGCCGGTCTCTCCTTGTAAGTGATAGTTGTGGTATCGCGTAAGAAATGGATTAAATTTTAAATATGCTATTTTTAGACAAGCAGCTTTATACCTTACAACAGGTTTAAATAAGAAGTATACCAATACGGTATCCAATTTCGAAATGTTCTGGAAAGATACTGCAAGACTAGCTCTATGCGTTGAATTATTAGGCCGTAAAAAGTTTAGAGGCCCCGTTAAGGATTTTGAGAAGAATTTTCCAGCATTTTTCAAGTTATACTTAAAAAAATTTATTCGAGTACAAAATGTGGTTCACAATTCTGCCTAAATTAAATCGATTTAAGAAAAGTTTAGATACAGCACTATATAAATTATTTGCAATGTATCTTATCTACTGACCATTTTTTCCAAATAAAATTGATAGAACTTTGATTATGTTTATTGACATAGAACATTATCTATAGGTAAATCTTCGACATTAAATTGCATTGTGATATTGCTACGGAAATATAACATTTTTTTCCAAATATCAATTAAACTAATGCCGGTCCTGTACCTACTATTTAGCGCTAATATCTTCAATTTATTACTAAAAAAAAATAAACTACACAAACGGGGGGTCTGGGGGGTGTGGGACACCCTCCAGTGCCTCACTGCTGAAAAGTAAAACATTCAATGTTTACAGATTATGAGTAGGGTTTATGATAACGCTTTGGTTTTCTTGAAAACAATGACATATTATACTGGGAGGAATTCATAATCACCTCCCCCCCAATTCTTGGTCACTACTTTATATTTTTTGTGCTGAAAACTTTTACCATTATCGCTTAATAAGGATAACCATAAGTTTGCAAATTTATCTATCACAGTTTGAGTGTACCTGGGGGGTATGTTTTACCACCCCCAGGCATTAAATGTTTTACCTTTCAGCAGTGAGGCACTGGAGGGTGTTCCACACCCCCCAGACCCCGGTGTAGTGTAGTTTATTTTTTTTTTTAGTAATAAATTGAAGATATTAGCATAACCGATCTAGAAAAAATCTATAGAAATACTAATTAATGCTAACTTTAACAAGTTACACTCAAGTAACTAATATTCCAATTAGCCCAAATTATAAACCAAAGTTGTCAAGACCGGGGGGTCTGTGGGGTGTGGAACACCCTCCAGTGCCTCACTGCTGAAAGGTAAAACATTCAATATTTACAGATTATGAGTATGGTTTATTATAGCGCTTTGGTTTTCTTGAGAACGATGACATAAATTATACTGGCGGGAATTAATAATTAAATAAATAAAAAAAACAAATTGGCAGAAGCTGGATGCGATCCCAGTACCCTTCGCATATGTTTTTTTGCAATCTTACACAATTACATTAACAACTTACCAAATTTTTGTTAATTTTTATGCAGTTCATGAGTAATATACGATATAAATATTCAAATGCAATTTTCTCAAAATTGGCAAAGAAGCGTACCCTTATACTTGCACATGTTGAGGTCCAATACAAGACCTGTTCGTACAATAAAAATGAATCAATTCAGTGAGGGGAAGTTGCCGGTCTCCCCTTGTAAGAGAAAGGTTTAAGCATTAAAACCCCACGGGTGATTTTTCCGGGTTGGGGCATGTGCCTGTAACCCTTTTATTGTTGATGTTGAGCCGTCATCAACTCAGGGGGACCGCCGACTTTACGTGCCCTCTAAAGAGCGGGTTAGAATTATCCTGTATAAGGTATCCAGTTGTAACTTCCTTTCTGATCAGTAAGGTAAGATTTTATTTTATTTTAGCAGCTGCCACCTTTATAGTTCGATTTGTTTGGGATTCATTAAGAATTGTCCGCAGAGCGAGCCACCGTAACCTCTTAATATTGGACAGCACTATTGGTCAACGTCGTGATTTATTCCGACTTGTAGGTACAGCGATCGAGAGTCATAGGAACGTTTTCTTTTGTATAAAAAAATTTTTATCATTATTAAATTTGATATTGTTACCTACTCTTGTCTTTTTATTGAGAAAAAGCGAAATCTTCAATTTCAGGATCTATTGCCATAGCTCAGCGCCAACAGCTGCAGCTGGCTGAATCGAAATAAATTTTGTGACTGCAGGGTGTTTGTTCCTCAAGCAAACATTCTTGTTTTCAATATGTGTTTGACTGTCAAGAGTAAATTCTTAATCTTCAATAAGCTAGAAAACAGAGCTTTGCGCCCCCTACTTTGTCTATGGATGTACTTCAAAAATAGGTAAATTTTACTGGTGAGTACACATTTTAAGAAAATTAATCTCAATTAATTCTAAATATACGTGTCTAAAAGATGTTTTTCTTAGATAGCAGCGCCAAAATTTGAATTTGGAGAAATTAGAAAAATTAATTAAAACATTTTTTTTTTAAATAATTTTGGAAATTTTTAGAAATGCAAAAAAAGACAAACATAGTCGACCTGAATAAATTATAAATTGAAAAGAAAATATAGTTGAGGTGATAGGCCAATGAAAATCTAACAAGTAGACACCTTTCTCACAACACACTACCAACGTAAACATTAAAAAAGCAGAGTCGCATTCAGCAACATCGTCGAATAAAAAAAATAGCAAACAAAATTTATAATTTCCACAACTTACTGGATTACCTAAGGTTTTGTTCTTATCCATAAAGTGGAATTCAACTCCTCAGACCCAGATGGATAAAAAAAAATACAAAATCTACTCACCACCTTTTGTAACCGACTTCGACGCTCGAATGACCCTAACCTTAAAAATATCACGTGGTAAATGTGTGTGTGAGAAAGTTTGAAAACGTCCTATATAACAGGATATCACATTTAAAAAAATAGTTTCACCTCTGACGAGATAACAGATAGCAGCGCCAAAATTTGAATTTGGAGAAATAAGAAAAATTAATTAGAAAAAATTTTTTTTAAATAATTATGGAAATTTTTAGTAATGCAAAAAATTAACAAGAAATTTTTCTTTTTAGGGGTAGCCCTCATTAAAGAAATTTTTTAAATTCTCTTAAAAACTGGCAAATTATTGAAAAAATTGTTGAATTGTTAAAAATAACAATTGAATTATGGAACAGATTAGTTGAATTATATTGAACAAAACAGCTAAATTTATTAAACAAAATAGCAGAATTATTTAAGAAAACAGTTGAATTACTGTAAAAATAGTTAAATAGAGAACATGCATGAATAAAAAAATTTAGTTAAAACAGTATTTTCCGATTAATTCGATATATTAAATGTCAAATCAGTAAAAATAACTTCTATTTATTGTAATTTGTTATAAATAATCGATTTTAAAATTCAAAAATAATTTAAAATAAATCATGTGACCATAAACGCATCGTCATTGGTTGACGTCATACGGCTCTATAATGCGTTTATATTTCTTACATTTCGGAACAATACAATACTTGTAGCTCGTCTTCTTGTTGGTTTCCATGATAATAACAGCTTTTAACACTGACAAACTTCAACTTTCAAGCACAAAACTGCACAAAACAACTAGCCGCGTTTTAAGTTACTAAGGTTACTAAGCCGTGTGACGTCACTAGCAAATAGCTTCTATTCAAATTGATAGATTTTTTAAATATTTTTTAAATTATTATCAAAACGAAAATAAATAGTTATTAATCAGTATCTTTAAATATTTTTGATCTAACTACGCTAGAAAAAAAATTTATGCATCTTCCCTATTGTTTAAAACAACAGTTCAAATTGTTGAGGAAATTGTGAAATTGCTAAACGTAACAATAATTACATTATTAAAATAAAATCAATTAAACTGTTGAATAAACTAATTAAATTATTAAACAGAACAGATGAATCGTTGAAAAACAGGAGAATTGTTGAACAAACTATAGTTAAATTTAAAACAAACAATAAAACAGTAGAATTATCGAACAAAACAGTTGAATTGTTCAAAAACCAATTAAATAGTTAAAAAAGCACTTAAGGTCAAATATAAAGATTGATTTTTTACCGCTTCATTAGCAGTTGTTACTAAATTACAGTGCGGTTGAATATTTTATTTAAAATATCACAAACCAAACATGCTTATGTTTTATTTTTCTATTTGGTTTATTTTGTTGCCAATGTAAGGTATCGATGAATTAATTAAAATAATAAATCCTCCTTTATTTATTTAATGTATTTTGTTTATCTGTTTAAAGTCAGTGAAGACGCCACTGGGTATTATTTATGTTAGTTACGCTACTGGTTTTTCGATTGGTTAATGAAGTTGACAGACAGAGGTTATGCCTCGTACAGCCCAGGGGTTTCCTTGCCCCTTTTTTCATCAGATATTTCAGAGGTACATAGTAGTAATTTACATAATAGTCATAAAAGTAATACTTTACGGGCGAGGTGGATTTACACTGTATGAAAGACGATGCTGCAGCCGAGACTTTCAAGCCACCGAGTCAAATCAAATAGAAAAAATTAATGATTTGAGGTAGATCTTAGAATATAGAGTAGGGAGGAAGGATAGTATGCTTGTGCTGCATACTATCTCAAAGAGCCAAAGTATAGGGTGTAGTAACTCCTCCTAGCCTATCTATTTGAACAACAGTGACTCATTATTTGCTGTGAGCTTATACCGGTGTTGAATGGCTTACCTATACATAGGAAATGCATGTAAAACACATTTATGCAAATTCCTGCTTCCGTAATTAATTTATAGAAAAAATGAAAGAGATGAAAATTATGAAGAAATATTAATTACGATTGATGAGAGTATTAGATTTCATTTAGCTTTTATTTTATTTATTTAAAATGGCCTTTAAAATTATTAAGATTTTCGTTTATCAAATTAAACATGTAATTGTTGCTATGGTAACTATTAATTGATAAACGATACCTTATTTGGGTCAGTTTTAGGTTATGGTTAACCGAGGAAATGGTAACAAAATGAACACTTTAAAATTGACAGTTAATCCTGCATCCATCAGACATTAACTTATACACTGCTTATTATATGCTCCTCAAAATGTTATGACGCGACAATAATATCATTTTTAAATTTCGGGTCAAGAAGTCTATTCACGATGAAACGTTTGAGGCCTGTTATGGAGACCAAAAGGCAAAACAATGGATTCACATAACCCGCGTCCTAGAACGGTAAAAGCAGTTTTCTCGCATGATTCCGATAATAAAAGTATCTGCCAAAAACTTTACGCAAATCGATGCATATTAAATAACGTTCATCACATAGAAATCTGAGATCCGACTGATGCTAGGTAAGGAGGTCAAGAGACGATCTTGGCCTAGTAGTTAGAGCGATCAACTACTGATGCAGAGGCACCCGTCTTGATCTCGGGAAAAATCTAGAAAGGAAAATTTTCTTTCTGATTCTCTCTCTATCTATCTCTCTCTCTCTCTCTCCCGTGCTTCGGAGGGCACGTAAAGCTGGCGGTTCCCCTAAGTTGACGACTGCCAGCATCAACAATAAAAAGGGTTACAGTCACATTCCCCAATCCGGACTAAACAGCCGTGGGGTCTTAATGCTTAAATCTTTCTCTTAGAAAAAGAGGCTAATGCCCAGAAGTGGATGGAAAACCTGACTAAAGGCTGACCTACCTAAGGTAAGAGGGTCACCTCGTTAAGTTTATATTCATCAAAGCAACTCCCAAGTTTGCCTGATCACAACGATTGGACTCTTCCACACAAGTAATTTATTATGAAAGTAATTTTATTATGATTCTAATTCTATAGCCAACGCGACCAGAAAGAGAATATAGAAGTTAAAGGGGAGGGTGTTAAGTAGCGCGAGTTTGCTGTCACCACTTTTTCTGGGAGGAAGAAAATCAGACGTGGGAATCATCTGACTTCTCGCTTACACTAAATTTCACCTTTTGTGACCAACTTCGGAAATTAAAAACAAAACAAATACAAGAAAATTAAATTAACATGTGACAATATTTATTGATAAATTAATAATGTTTAAAAAAAAGATTTCAAAATAAAACTTTATACTGTGATGCAAAATTAAACGTTAACTAACAGCTTTGTTGTTGCCGAATTTCGTAAGAAAAGTTAAAAATTGAATTCAGACTTACCCTTTTGTACAATTCGCAATCAAGCCACTTTTTTGTTTGGATGTTATAACTCAACATTAAGTAAATTAAAAAAATCTTAAATGAATTAAAAAAACATCACGCACGGTTTCACTTTGGGAAAAGACAAAAACACCCGCCTCGACCGAACTGCCATGACTTGGACTGACGGCCCGAGTGAACTCAACTGCCAGGATTCGACTGCCAATTTCCTTTCTTGAAGGGAACTTCTTTCGTGTTCAAGTACCCTTTTGGAGTTCCCATGAAATGAAAACAGTTGTATTTTTGGACCAAGTATTAGTTTTTTGCTTAAAACAATTGAATTGTTGAAAGTTGAAAAATATGTTGAATTATTAAAGCAACAGTTGAATCACGGAAATTGAATTGTTGAATCAATGATAATAATTAAATTGTTGAATTTAAATTTTTGTAAAAACAATTGAATTATTAAACTGGAAATAATTAAAATGTTAAACCAAGCAGTTGAATTACTGAACAAAAGAGCTGCATTTTTGGACGAAACAGTTGAATTGTTAAACATAATAATTGAAAAAACAATTGAATTCGAAATCATAAAATGATTAAATTATTGAACAAAACAGCTGAATTTATTAACCAAAGCAGCTACGTTATTGAATTAAACAACAGAATTATCTAACAAAACAGTTGAATGCTTTGAATCGAATGAATAACAATTGAATCGAATAAACAAAAATAATTGAACTGCGCAATTAAGAATAATTGAGTTGCCGAACTAAAACAATTAAATTATTTAACAAAAAATAATTAAAATGTTGAATTATTGAACTAAACAGCCGAATTTATTAAACAAATCAGTTCAATTATTGAACAAAACAGTTGAATCATTTAAATAAATAGTCGCACTTATGGACAGAGCAGTTACATTGGTGAACCAAAACAATTAAACAGGATTTCCATTGAAATTCTCGAAACAAATTCTCTGACTTCTGCAGATGTTTCTTGATTAAAATTGGTAATTTTCCCTAACCTTTCGATATTTGGTAAATTTTAAAACTAAATGTGAATCAATTAAACGAAAGAAAGATTTTGAAAAAAAGTGTTTTCCATTAAATTCCTAACTTTTTTAGGTATTACAGACGTGTGGAAACCCTTGCTGTTTGTCACAGCCTAATTTTGCAGTCATCTTCAAATAGTTGAGCCGGATTCACCCATCGAAGTTTTATTAAAAGATCGATGGATTCACCAAACTCGCGCAATTGCGCAACATTGCATGGATGTGCGCGAACCGAAAGTGGAAAAAATAATGTGATAATTCTGTAATATAAATTTTGATGTAATAAAGGTCATCGTTGTCGCAGATTCGCTACTTTGACCAGAAATGGTGTGTTGTTCCTGATTTGACGTACTTTGCTCAAGAACAGATGACAAGCCATTAAACCGATCTCTGCGTCCTGGTTGGTGATTAAAAGAGTAAAAGTACACTCTAATAGTAAATCAACATTCACTCACTCATCTTCAACAATATTCAATTTAAGCATGTAGTGCGCTCTGTACATAAGCTCTTTTATCTATGGCATAAGGTTTTGTAAACTAATGGTAATCATGGTGTGAATAAAAATCATTACTCAATAGTGATGAATTGAATACCCTTAAAGGCGTAAACAATTGCGGTAATTTGCCTGCCAGACTCAAATTTAATATTCTATTCAAACTAAAATGAACGAAAATTGTTAATTATAAAAAATATAAGTCAACACTTTAATTTATGAGAAGAATCAATTTATTTTAATATAACAAACAATATAAAAATTCATTTTAACTTATACAATTATATAAAATTAAAATATAAAAATTTACGAAAAGTTGAGAATCTCTGCTCTTCTTATCAAATAATTTTTGCTTGGAAATGTTGTTGTCGTTAGAGTTTCTTTATGGTTCTAGCACTATTCTTTATTCAAAAATAAAATAAAAATTTGGTGCACAGATTTAGATTAAACATGAGTTCTCGACAATTAATGGAATCAGAATGTGGACAAAGTAACCCCTTCCTACAATTAGACAATCACGTAACATCTGATCGTGCACATCAAGAGAGAATCGGCCAGTTATCCACATATGGGAATACGCAAGGCAATCCAATGTCTCCACAAACTTTTAGAATGGACGGTAATTGAGTTTTAATATTTTTTGTAAGTAACTAATACTTATACTTAAACAAACTTTTAAATTGTAGAGTTGATGCAAGAATTACAGGCGGATGAATCTCCCATGTTACCTAGTGCTCCTAATCGTCTGCCTACTGATTCTGTGGTGGACGAATATAATTCTCAATTTAATTCTTTACTATTTTATTCTGAGTTCCTTCATCCACAAGGTACAATTTTGCAATGTCATTCATTTGATAGACCCCAATTTTGCGCTCACCACGAAAATATGCAAAAATTAAAAGTGAAAGAAAAGAAAACCTTAAAGAAGAACCTAAAGAAGATGGATCCGAATTTTGGGCTCACCTAGAAAATATACAAAAAGTTAAAAATGAAAGAAAAGAAAAACCTAAGGAGGATTCATCTGAAAATGTTTTGATGAAAAAGATGGCCGAAGTTGGGGATCACCTAGAAAATGTTCAAAAAATTAAAAGTCAAAAAAAAGAAAACCTACAGAAGAAGAACCTAAAGAAGATTCATCTGAAGAAGATGTTTTGATGAAGAAGATGCCGAAGTTTGGGATCACCTAGAAAATGTTCAAAAAATTAAAAGTCAAAGAAAAGAAAAACCTACAGAAAAAGAACCTAAAGAAGATTCATCTGAAGAAGATGTTTTGATGAAGAAGATGCCCGAAGTAAGGGATCACCTAGAAAATGTTCAAAAAATTAAAAGTCAAAGAAAAGAAAAACCTACAGAAGAAGAACCTACAGAAGATGTTTTGATGAAGAAGATGACCGAAGTTTGGGATCACCTAGAAAATGTTCAAAAAATTAAAAGTCAAAGAAAAGAAAAACCTACAGAAGAAGAACCTAAAGAAGATTCACCTGAAGAAGATGTTTTGATGAAGAAGATGACCGAAGTAAGGGATCACCTAGAAAATGTTCAAACAATTAAAAGTCAAAGGAAAGAAAAACCTACAAAAGAAGAACCTGAAGAAGATTCATCTGAAAAAGATGGATCCGACTTTTCGGCTCACCTAAAAAATATACAAAAAATTAAAAGTCAAAGAATAGAAAAACCTAAAGAAGCAGAACCTAAAAAAGATTCATCTGAAGAAGAAGGTTCATCTGACGATAATTCGTCTGAAGAAGAAGGTTCATCTGAAGAAGAAGATTCATCTGAAGACGCAACTTCCGCAGCCAAATCATTGATTTGTTGGGAGGATTTAGTGTACAAGATGGTTGGAAAATAAAATTAGTTGAAATATTCATCATTGTAATTTTTAAAATTGTTTTTAGAACTTGGAGTGACAAATTTTCCTTTAAGTCAACCCCGTCTGTACTACGAATTTGATAAAGCTTATAGATACAACCACTATTACCTGGAAAATCCTAATAAAATCAAAAATATTCATTCGATAGATTCAGAATTTAAATTACAGAAATTAATAAGTAACACAGTGAGTACTGCTTATAACATAAGTGATGGACGAAAATGTTAATTCAGAATTTGATTTTGGAACAACATTATTAAATTGTTATTGTTTTAGCCATATAAATATTCAAAAGATAACCCCATGTTCAAGTTATCCGATGCATACAAAGAAGGTGTAAATGCCATGGAGGACAATGCCATTATCAAAGCAATTTTATGTTTTGAAGCAGCTGTTCAAAAAGATCCCCATAATATCAACAAGTTGTTCAAATTGTGTGAGGCTTTGCTCCGAAATCATGAGGTTTCTTTCATATTAATTAATCAACTATCGTCATCATAAATCATAATGTTTTAGCCTCGATCCGCATTGTCTGTTGCGAATCAAATTTTGGAATTGGCACCTAACCATCCAATACCTCATTATTGTAAAGTCATGATATACAACAACCAAAAGTGTGATTATCAAACGTGTCAGTCGGTGTTCAATTGGTTGATGTGTCACAATTCATATCGTGATATAATTCCACCCCATTTCAAAATAGAAGATAAAACCACTACAGATTTAGACGAGTAAGGAATTTAATGTGATTTAAGAATGTTCGTATAAAACTACTCTTTTTAGAGATACTCTCAATGCCGTTACAAAAATCTTGATAAGAGCAGTACAACAGAATCCTAGCAATCTAGACTTAGACGTGCAATCTTTTTTAGGAATATTGTGTACCATATCTGGCAAATATGACAATGCCATCGACTGCCTACGTTTGATGCTTTACTATATTAATCCTAAATCTCGCCTAGCGAACGCAACTAAACTTAAAATGAGCGAATATTTGTTTTTTGCCAATAAACCAAAGCAATCACTTGCCCTTTTAATGAAACAAACGAAAACATTAGAATTTGAAGATTATCAGAGAATAGGTTTTATCTATATCTATTTAAAGGAGTATAAGTAAGTATTAAAATTAATAATTGATTGTTACGGTATTGCATAAAAAATTGATTCAATTTTAAATATGGTATTTTTAGACAAGCAGCTTTATACCTTACAACAGGTTTAAATAAAAAGTATGCCGGTACGATATCCGATTTTGAAATGTACCGAAAAGATGCTGCAAGATTATCTCTATGCCTTGAATTCTTATGCCGTCAACATTGTCGGGGCATCGCGGAGGATTTTAAGAAGAATTTTCCAGCATTCCTAAAGTCCTACTATAAAAAACATATTCTAGTACATAATGTGGTATTTCCAAATCCTACATAACTTTAATCGGGTTAAGAAAATTTTAGAAACAGCGCTACATAAATTATTTGCAATACTGACGATTTTTTCCAAATAAAATTGATAAGACTTTGAATATGTTTATTGAGATAGAACATTATCTATTGGTAATTCTTCGACATGTACGTATTAGAAGGGGAAATTTATTTTAAGAATAGGAATTGTCAACAGACGGCGGTAAATAAAGTAATCAAAAGAGTACATTCTGATATTATTATGCGAGTTTAAATTTCAAGAGTAAATTCCAAATCTTCAATACACTAGAAAAACAAAGCTTTATCCTCTCCCCTTTGGTTATAGATGAATTTCAAAAACAGAAAGATCTCCTACATGTAATTCAGAGGTACTGAAACTACCTGTACTATTCACGTTTTCACATTTTGAACAAATACAAAAACAAAATGACGAAATAAAATTACTTGTATTTGTTATTATTGTTATAAATTAACAAATAGAAACATATGTTTTTAAATGTCAATCGTTTTTCTATTTTTTTCGCAAATTTATTTACGTTTTATTAAAAAATGTACAACATAAAGTTAACAATATTTCACCAAAAAAAGCGTAGAGCAAATCGAAGTTTTGTCGTCGTGGTACGAACGTGCAGTAAGATGGTGATGGAATAAGTCCACAACAAAGTGTCCTAACACAAACTAAGACATGCACAATTTAAAATTTACGATTCTTTACAATTATTTTGTCGTTCAATTTCGTTTTTAACTCGACTTTCTAAATGCTGTCTCAGTTGTCGGATATCATCTCCATTGCCCTATTATTAATTTTGTATTAAAATTAAAAAAGTTCGCAAATAATGTCAAACTTACCATTAAAAGAAAAACTTTAATATCACCGTTGTTGTCAAGTGCTGTAAGACGTATACTTTTTTCACTGGCTTGCTGAATAGTCATTCCACTCCAAATCTGTAATAAAGTAAATATTCTTAAATTATTTGTAAAACTTTTGATTTATTGACATTTCATAACAAATTATTACTTTAAAATTCAATTAAAAGCTCGGGGTCCATCCGATGAGAATCATAAATTTCATCCTTATCCAAAACGTACGTTGAAAAAAATTTGTTTAATCATTATTATATCAAATTATTTAACTTTATTATTATTAAAACATATTTTGGAAGTTAATACACTCAATCCTATGAAAATTTTATATCAGAATTTTGTGATGTAGTTGCCAGATCTGCTGATATTCTTTACTGATCATTTTCTTTAATCTGGCAATTAAATAGTACAAATCTTCTTTATTCAATTGTTTGTAGTACAAACTGTTTAAATTATTGAATAAAACAATTCCATTATTAGATCAAAATTTAGTTGAATTATATTAAACAAAACAGTTGAATTGTTGAAAAATAGCAGAATTCTTAAACAAAACAATTGATTTACTGAAATAAAAACAATGGAATTAAATCAAAATTATTGAATTGTGGAACAAAATAGCAGTATTATTGGACAAAACTATCTCTGAAATGCAGAAATGACTCAACAGTACAAATCCCGACTTGAAGAAAAGTGAATAAGAAAACAGAATGTTGACCCGCTCCCAGACCTCCAAAAAATTTGAAAAGTTAGGAATATCTTAAACCATGGAATTCTACGATAATAAAGCTGCTGCATTGAGAGAATTCCATGTGCATTCATAGGCTCAGATATAACCTCATCATAATATCCATTTTAATATTATGCGTTATTTCCCCAGTAACAATTATTAACTAATCCATAAAAAACCAAAATTGTCAATCAAATGCCAAAGTGAATCATTAATTAGTTGTTTAATTAACTGCCGTAGTAATGAGAAGACTCTCGAAAGAAACTAATTACTATTTTCACTTACCTTAGTATTAAGTACGACCCGTAAACTACCAGAAGTCCTAAAAACCAACCGACTGTGTAAATTTTGTGACTCGTTTCCTTTGAAGTCGTTTAATCTCAAATTGCCTCTACCTCTCTCTTGCCACGAACTTAATCCAACATTATCAAATGCAAACAATTTGCACATAATTTGTAGGACATTTGTTTCATCTTCTTCTCCCGTTTTAACCTCTACTTCTTCGTATTTCCTCTTTACACTATGCGATTCCTCGTACTCTCGAGCGGATTCGCTTAGCGATTTGCTTGGAGTGCTAGAAGAACCACTTTCAACTGCAGGAGTCTCTTTTAAAGCCGAACTGAAGAGCATATCGGAAGTACCATTTTCACTGGTACAACTTGTAACCTTTTTTTCATCTTCTGGTTTATCAGATATAACACGCTCTTGGATGTTTTGGCCAAACACAAAATTAGTGGTAGGTGCACCGGCGGACGTACTACAAAGTTTGGCCTTTTTGGTAGGTTGTGGCACTTCTTCACCATTTTGTACAAGCGGCAAGAACGTTGGCGTGCCATTGTTTTGACTTGAAGTTGAACAGTTTGCTTTGTCTCCTTCATCTGCTTTAGCGAAAGGATTCAATCGGCTTGGATTTAATACAAAACTAGGCTTTGGAGTGGAACTGCCACTGCCGTTTAATTGTGACGAAGCTAAAATGCTACTTCTAAAAACAACCCGACTAGGCGTAACTTCTTTTTGTCCATCGTCACTTTTTTGAAAACCCAACATTCTACTAGGCTGAATAATTTTATTACTAGTGCTTGCTAAAATACAAAAAAACCTGCAGGTATTCTGGTAACAACACATAACGTAAACTCAACTTACCTTTATTTTCTACTTTCTCTAAAGTTTCGTTATTACTATTATCAGACTCCACCGGTTGCGAAGAATCGGACGTTTTATCTACAATAAATTTTGTTAATAAGTCTGTGTAAACAATTAAAACATTTATCTTAAAAAATAATTTGCCTGGATACCAGGAACGTCAACAATGCTTAAAAAGCTGCACACTTCGTGTTTTGGATAAAATAATTACAAAAGTTTGGTTACAAGATAAGAATATTAGTGGAAACGTACCGTAATTTCGAAAAATCGAATTGAAAATGATTGATTTTTAGAAAAACTTACCGATTGCGCTATCTGCCATCTTGAAATTATATACACAAATCGCATAAATGACAACAGCACGCAACGATTTTTACGCAGATTTTACAGTGGTTTTCAAACTATGGGGCTAAGTTTATAATTTTTAATTTAATATAATAAATATATTATTATTTACACTTTTTAAAATTGTGACAACTTAAAAAAATAGTCGGACTGCCGAGGTGAAGAATGCGACTAATTACGAATTATTTTTTTTAACGGAAAAAAGTTTTGGGTTTTTGAAAATATTTTGTGAAGAACTACGAAAGATAAGGTTTCATATTAGCTGATATTAGAAGGACAATGTCTATCTCTTTAGGTAACACCAAAATTGGTCATTAACTTATCAAACTATCTCTTTACTACAATCTGCATTTATATTGTTGCTCGTGCCATAACTTTGTGTTAAGCTTTGGATATCTATTATATCAACTCTCATTAATAGCTTCAGTGCCGTATTTAGGAAATCCGATGTTGAAACAATTGCTTTCACAAGAAAATTACACTTTTTCACGTTCGGAGAAATTAAAATTTTATAAACCAATTATTATCATACTTCGCAGTTTTCTTGACATCAGTATGTATTCTTGATTTAGTATGGATTGAAAATACAACCAACATAAACATAAATAATTGATCGCCTTTCAGAAAACTTTGAATAAACTGTAACCGATGATTTCTATTGGCTTAAACGAAAACCAATGAAAATTTAAAAACTAAGTAGTAGTGTAATGATCGCAGCCTAAACATACGAACGAATGCACCAGATGTTACCCTTGAAATTTGACATGACATTTATGCATAACCTCAAAATAACAAAAAAGGCTTTAAATCAAATCGCGCAATTCAACTTGAAAAGAAATGTAGAAGACTATTAGTTCGCCACTGTATAAATAATTTAAGTAATAGTTTGTGTTTATTTAATTGAAATAAAATTATGGAGTACACTTCAGAAAATATAGAACAAGCTGTAAGCTTATTTTACAAAACCGATTCTTCACAGCAAGCAACAGCTCATCAATGGCTTACAGATGCACAAAGCAGTCCTCAGGCGTGGAGTTTTGTGTGGGATCTTTTAGATCCGAGACGTGTAAGTTGTCCTCAAATTGTACACAAAAACCGTACTAATTTAACTTTTCCAGTCCTCGGAAGTACAATTTTTTGCTGCTACGACTTTACACATCAAATTGATAAGAAGTTGGCACGAAATACCTGTGGATTTTTATCAAGAATTGAGGAAAAAAATTGTTGATTGTATTGTGTGTTATGCAAATGGACCAAAGTTAATATTGAATCGACTCTGCATAACTGTATTTACCTAACGTTTTTTTAACTTCTTTATTTTACTTTTATATTATTACAGTTGTCGGCGTACATTATACACACCGTCCCTACACACTGGCCGAATGCGTTTGGTGAATTAATAGCCAATTTTCAACCGCACAATTTACCCAACATCAAACCCGAACGTGTGACTTGGATTTTATTAGAAATTTTATCTGTAGTACCTGAAGAAGTAGGGTTTTCAAAAACAGTTTTTCTATTTTTATTTACATGCTTGTTTTAGTTTCACAGTTCGTTATTATCGGGCCGTCGAAGATTGGAAGTTAAAAGTTTGCTGTGTAATACAAGTAAAGACGTTATAACCTTTATTATCCAGTCGTGTTTGACCAATTCGCAAAATTTTGTTCCTGGAAGTTTAGAATGTAATGTAAATATAACCACTCAATTAAATGTGATGAGGTGTTTGTTGGCGTGGATACAATTGGGCCATTTGACTATAGCCGATCTTTCAGATTTGATGAGCATTATCACAAATCTTGTTTGCTATGTGTACTGGTAAGTATTTTGCTGTTTACATAAAATCTTGGAAGTTAGGAAAAAAATTTTGTTTAGGACCACTTTTACTGAAGAAGACGTTTTGGATGCGATGGAAGAGTTAGAATTAATTGAAGTCGCTCTTGAAATATTGCAGTTTATATTAAATCAAGGCTCTACGTACAAATATCCCACGTACGTAATGAAACACATGTACGATCACGTTGCCAAGTTTGGACAAATAATTGAGGTTGAAAAGGCGAAATCGGTTCCCAATAGAGTAAGTGAGAACCACAGCGGGTTTTTTATGTTGCTATATTCTTTGATTACAGGAAGTAGTGGCATTCATGCTCGGTTTAATTATAAATACTTCTGACTCTCATTGCAAGAAGCTGATAGATGAACTTCAATCTAAAGGAGAGCTCTGCAACAAGAAAATGGTTTTACAAATTCTGAATATAATTTTAGAATGCTCAGATTCGAAGGGCGAGTATCCGATTGACGAAACGGACAGTTTTTTACCATTCACATTCTGGTATACGTTTCAGGTAATTTGTGGTTGCAATTCAAAAAATACAATTAATTTTGCATTAATCAATTTACAGGAGGAAGCATTGTCAATACAAACTAAAAATAAAAAGTTAATATATACCGTCAAGGCTTTCTATCAGAGGTTGGTGCTGGTTTTTTTAAAAAAATCAGCCTATAGCCCGCAGTGGGGAAATCATACAAAGTGGTCATTGGATGACCGAGAATTATTTCGATGTTACCGACAAGATATTGCAGACACATTTTTATACTGTTACAATGTCTTAAATATTGATATGTTAGCTTTACTTCTTGAAAAATTAGAAAGTGCTCTAGTAGAATATAAAGCAAAAAGAGCACATTGGAATCAAATAGAAAGTTGTCTTCATGCATTTATGTCAATAGCAGAAACTATCATAGAGGACAACCAGTACATACCGCGATTTTTAGACATTTTAAGAACTATACCGTACCATGAAATGAACCGGAAAGTATTATCGATGGCTTTGGACAACGTCTCTGCTTACTCTGAATGGTTAGCAGACCATCCCGACCTCCTGGATAAAATCATGCCCCTGTTGGTGCTGGGGATGTCTAACACGGTGAGTGACGTGGCAACAAGTGCCACTTTTGCAGTGAAAGACGTAGCGTGTAATTGTATACACATTATCGATAAGTATGCAGTAGATTTAATAAGGATCTGTCATGTAAGTCAAATCATTTTACATTTACACAAAAATAGATCTGATTTAAATCGTTTTAGGAAAATTTGGTAAATAGTCAACTGCGGTTAACAGAACGAATGCGTGTTATGCAGATTTTGGGTTATGTCATCAGTGTTTTACCAGCCGACCAGTCCATGTATTATCTGCAGGTTATTTTGGGACCACTTGTAGAAGAAATACAAACTTTAGTCAATAGTTCTCCTGTAAGTGCATTTTTTTTTTTTCAAATAATTATTTTGAACTAATCTAAAACAAAGACGGTCGTGGCTAAGCACTTAAGTGCGTCAACTACTAAATCACGCGCCCCGGTTCGAATTCGGGCCTGGGTAAGAAATTTATTCCGATCGTCTTCCACGCCAACACATTTGGCAAGCGAGAACCTCTCAGGAGAACCAAACCAATCCCTTATAGAGAGGTTTGTGGAAAACTGAGAGAGGCTTATGTCCAGGAGCGGACGAATGCAGGCTGAGGAAGCAGAAGAAGAATCTAAAACGTGCTTACTACTGCCACATTCTTTGTAATCATAACCTCGCCACTTATGCTTTGATTTCTTCTTTTGCAGAGCCCAACAGTGATTGCCACCCTAATAACAAAACTAAAATTAGTTTCGTCACTCTTTATAACCTTGAACCATAAAAGAACCACAAGTGAAGAACCTGTTGTAATGGTAGTTCAAAGTTCCATACCATTGTACGCCCAAGTAGCTGAAAAATATTTCAACAATGAAGAAATAATGCGAGTTTTGTGCGAAATATTAAAGTACACCTTTTCTGGTTTAATGAACGCCAGTAAACCGTTAGTTCCTAGCATTTTTCAATTACTTTTGAATGCGTATGTCAAAGTTCCTAACGTCGACATACTCACCTTAAGTCAAATGGTCGGTTAATACTTCCAGCTAGCATTTAAATTTTCTAATTTTGGTTCAATATTTTTAGATTATAGTTTTGTTCGGAAAGGATGCGGACATGCAAGAAATATTAAACAAATTTTTGATTGCAATAGTGGGAAATACATTACAAGTGTTTGTTCACTTAAATAACTGCAATCGGTTGTCTGAGCAGTCCGATATCGTGGAAGGTTTGTTCGTCCTGTTGGGGAACGTATCGAAGAAAACTTCCTGTCAAATTAATTCTGCAGAAAATCTGGATTATACAACTTTATTTCAATGTGGTAAGTAAAAGAGAAGCTTTGATTATATAGTACAGGTGATCTGAATATAAGTCACTAGAAATTTTTTTGAGTAAACAGATATTCAAGACCCAAGTATATCCCGATTTACATACATACAATCGGTTTTAAATGTCTTGCGACGTTGTCCGATACTCTATAAAGAAACGGGCTTCCTTATATAAGGATACAACCAAAGTTGTTTACCCGTCGCCTCAAGAGGGCCCTCTAGCAATTAATACCTCAAAGATGTTGCCAGCACCTTGTGAGAGGACCACCATCTTTACGTGCCTTCCAAAGCACGGAGACGGCATTGCAAAGTGAGCTCTACCCGGATACGAACCGGGGAGTCTTATATTAGCAGTTCATCGTGCTAACAACCGTGCCAATGACCGTCTCCCGATTTACTTAAGTAAATTAGGTAACAGACACAGGTCATCCTGTTTTTGATGGATAACATATAAATTGCACTAGCGGTTGCTGTGGATAGTTTAAATTAGCTGAGGTTATAAAAATCGGTTGAAATGAAGCCAAGTTTTTAAAAATATTATGAAACTTAATTTGTGCTAGCGACTTTATTACTTATACCCATTATTTTGCATTTCCTTTCACTTCTCCAATGCTTCAGAGGGCTACAAGCTCCCATAAATTTTACTTTTTAGTATATTTCGTTATTGAGAATGAGTCATTTCTGATTTTCTCAAGTAGTTGTGGAAAGACAGTTACATTTGGTAGCTCAAAACATATTCGATATATTTTATGCCCAAACGAAGAGCTTACTTGGTTGGCGAGAAAACGAATTGAATTGAGTATCGCAATTTTACCCCCCTCCCCCTTCATCTTGTAATAAAACCACAGTCGAGTTGCGAAATAGTGATTACTGTATTATAGTGCACTACTGGAAATCGTGAAAGCAAAAATTTTAACGTTGAATGTATAGGACCCCTGTATAATGAATAACATTAACCCCGATACAGCTAACTGCGTACTAAACCGTGTTGTTAGCACGAGTTTGATTGATGTAATTTACAGAGATTTCCTCCTAAGATGCAGAATTTACATTTGGTATCATCTACACTCATTTTACTTGCAACGTTAGTGTAAAAAGCAATTTTTATATGTTCAGGGTTTCCACTTCACTGGAAAAGTCTGGGGAATTTCAAATGGTACAAATTTTGACATGAAAAAATTAGGAAACTTTTGATTTTTACGTAAAAGTCAGGGAAATTAACACTTTGGGTAAGGGAATAAAATAAATTTAGTTCAAAAAAATCGGATGTGGCCATGCCCATGACTTTATCATACTTTTATTAAATATTAAAAAATAATTTTAATAATAAAAAGAAAAAATATTTTCCATTAACCAATGTGATTCAAAATCTAATCAGCTCTAAGTCTAAATATAAAGATACAAAATACCAATTTTAGTTTTGAAATTCTCATTAGTTTTTGAAATATTTAATAAAACTAATAATAAATAAAAGATTTAAAAAATTCCTTCCATGAACCAATTTTATCCAAAATTTAATCAGCTCTAATTCCTGCCATAAACATAATAAATTTCAACTTTAGTTTTGAAAATCCTTTTGGCTTTTTAAAATATTAAATAAAGGCTAATATTAAATAATAAAATTTAAAATAATAAAAACAATTGTTTTATAAACAAATTTTAACTAAAATTTAATGAGTTCTAAATATCGATTAAAATATGCGAAAACCTAAATTTAGTTTAGAAATTGTATTACTTTTCGAAATATTAATTAAAACTAATATTAAATAATAAGATTTAAAAAATAAAAAAATAGTTCCGTGAATCAATTTTAGCCAAAATCTAATCAGCTCTAAGTCTCAACATAAGGATACAAAATCCAAAATTTTGTTTGAAAATTCCTATTAGTTTTGCTGTAGGTCGCACACAAAATTTGACCACACACACAACAACACACACACACATACACACACACTACACACACACACACACACACAGACATTTTTGAAATGGTCTTATTTTACTCAGGGACCTCAAAAGTGTAAATCCATCAAAATCTCAAATTTTTTTCTGCACGAAAACAATACTTTCTCATATTACATATGATAAAGTAAAAAATTATGAAAATTATGATTTTAATTTATTAAAATAAATAATGTTTTTAAATTTGTATTAAGCGATTTTTCTATATTATACCATTAAATTATGTATTTAATTTAATCGATCCATATTTAATTTTTAAAATTTACGAAATATTGAAAAATCAGGAAAAATTACCAATTTTAATCATGGAAAATCTAAAGAAGTCAGAGAATTTGTTTGAGAAGTTCGGTGGAAACTATGTAACGGCTTTGTCTAAAAATGCAATTCTTTAGTTAATAATTCAACTGTTTTGGTTTAATAATTTAATTATTTTATTCAATAATGTAACTGTTTTGTTCAATCATTCAACTAATTTGTTTAGTAAATTCAGCTGTTTGGTTCTACATTGTAATTAATTTTAGTTTAATAATTCACTTGTTTTCAGTTCATCAACTCAATTATCCTTGATTCAACAGTCTCGTTCAATAATTCAGCTGTTTTGTTCAATAATTCAATTGATTAATTAATTTTGGTTTAATAGTTCAATTGTTTTTTGTTCCGACATTCATTATTATCCTTAATTTAATTGTTTTATGCAAAGACGCTACTAAAGAAAATATCAAAAATTTAACTGTTTTTTGAAAATAATTTAGCTCCTTTGTTTAATAAATTAAGCTGCTTTTGTTCAATAATTCTGCTGTTTTGTTCAATAATTTAACTGGCTTATTTAACAATTCAACTATTTTTGGTGTAATAATAATTGATTTTGTGGACCAATTTTGAAAAGTCACGGAAAATGATCGATATTAATCAGAGAAACCCTGAAAGTCAAGGAATTTGTTTTAGGAACCCTGATGTTGGTGTCATAATTTAAGAAAAAAAATATTTCGAGTATTAAATAAAAAGAAACTATAATAAAAAATTACATCATTTTTCGTACCCACATCGTAATCATGCACCCATTTTCGTAATCATATTTGTGTTTTTAATATTATTTTCGTATTTATAACTTTTTTTTCTGTTCTTTTCGTTCTTTAAAATAAAGCTTTTCTTCTTTTCAAAATGTGCGTTTATTGTAAATTTTATAAATACCAAAATTGTGAACAACCCCCAAAAAGTGAAAGGTCTTTGCCATATAATTCACTATTTTGCGACTCGACTGTGTCTCTGAACAATTTTAGAAGCAAAATTAGTTTGGATTTTTTAAATGATTTAAAAGTTAACCTTCTTAATCTTTGCGGGTGTGGCTCTAGGCCTACTTGCACTGAAGCTATTACGCTTATTGTACCCCGGTCTTTGCTCGCCCTCAGACTGCTAATCGTACTTCGCATTATGCCAGGCGCACAGCCGTCATGCGACCAGCTTACTTCCCCATCAACCCGTGCCCCCAAACAGTGGTAGGTGTTACGAACAAAGGACTCCCCGTCTCGCAACCCACCAGCGATCACACCGAGCCAATGCTGTGTGTTAACTGCAGCACGTCGATGTTCACCGGAGGACCAAGCCAAGAAGCCCCGCGATTCGCACCCCATCAGTGCCAGGTCCCACCTCAGTCGCTGGGTATAGCTCCCTGACCAACCCGGTGCAACGCCCAACCCGCCAAGCATCGCACAGCCGAGGGGCGACCCTTAAAGCAGGGGACCGCCGGCTTTACGTGCCCTCCGAAGCACGGGAGACGGTCATAGATAGAAAGAGAGTCAGAAAGAAAACTTTTCTTACTAGACTCGTCTCGGGATCGAACCAGGCGCCTTTGCATCAGTAGTCGATCGCTCTAACTACTAGGCCAAGACCGTCTCCTCTTTAAAGTTAAAAGTTAAGGAAAAATTAAGGACGTATTACACCAAAAATAACGTATTTTAACAATTTTTAAACGAATCAAAAAGATTTCATAATATTTTTTTTGTTTTATATTTCGTTCTACCAAAAATTGACCTTAGATCGAATTTCAAATAAAAATCTTGAAACATTCATGATTTTAAAAATTGTGACCTTATTTGACAGAAAAGCTGAAGAATCCGAAAAGATGAACCACTAAAGCCTTAGATTATAAAATTTTATTATAGTATCCGCGTGAGAGCAATACCTAGGTTGATAATTGGAATATTCTTCTGTCAACGGCAGAGTTCTTATTTAGCAACCAATTTTTAATTTACAAAGGAATGCATCTTCGGATGCTTTTGATCAGTTTAGTGAAAAAAATTACATCAACTTCAAATTTCTGCATTGTCATTCGTCATAAAACTATTAGTACTCGATATATATTCAATTGAATTTTAGCACATTGGCAAGCTTTACAACTTGGTGTAACGAAATTTAAAAATTAGATTATTTTCCAAGTTTGTGACAGCCGCACATTGTATATAAATTTAAAACGAGACAAATCTACGTCGTAATTAAATAATGTGTTCTGTATGCAAATTCTTAAATTTGTAATTTGTGATTATTCCAAAACTGTTCGTTTTAGGAAAAAAGTTAAAACATTAGTTGTGTAGGTTTACTCTTTGTCTCGATGACGGTTCATTAAAATTGAAATTTAGTGTAAAATTACGCTGCACATAAAAAAATTGAAAATTGACCTTTATATAAGAAAGTCGAAAACATGGAACCCCCCGTGTAAGAAAAAGGTGTCCCTTTTCGAATTTTTCCTGGCTATTTTAGGTACACCCAAAATTTTAGCTCTTTAGCTCCGATAGTTTCAGCTGTGCATTATGATGAATCAATCAGTGACGACAAGCAGTTTTTTATATATAAATTATAATATTGAATTTAAATTTTGGTATCATGTAATCAATTAGTTGCGACTAGTGGCAGTCTGCTTACCCTAGAGCAGGGGTCGGCAACACGGGAAAATCTAAATTTAACATTCGAAAATTTGAATGTTACTTTATTTAAAATACGAATTCACAATAATATAGTCCTATATCTGCTGCATTATTAATTTCCAGTGTTTAAAATTATATAAATTTTCAGCAATCGTTTGTTTGGCATTACCTGAACCCGCAACACTGAAGGCATGCGTGGGATTTTTTAACAGAATTTATTATGAAAAGTAGAGAAACTGGTCACACCAGCATAGTACAAAATAATGGCGAAGCGTTAGTCAACAAAGTTTTAACCAATTTAGGCGGTGCGGCAGCTCGATCAACAACCGATTTATCGGTGGAAATACTATTTGTGTTAAACAAAAAGTATTGCGATGATTTATCGAGATGGCTCAACGTACAATTAAACCAAAAAGATTTCCCTTCTAGTTTTGTCAACAACAATCAAAAACAACAATTCATGGTAGCTGTACTAAGGTATACTCTCAGAATTCGAATGAAATTTATTATTTACAAATTTACAAAATTTTATTTCGTTTTCAGGGAGAAATCAAATAAACGGAGATTGTTGGAAATCACAACTGAATTTACATTGATTTGCCGACAAATAATTAAAGAGGAAACACCACAAACCGTTTAGTCCTCCTCGGATGCGTATTTCAAGAGCAATTCTCTCTTTCTTTTTGCTAATAATGCTTGCTCGACTTCCTGTCGAGTGGGAACTGGCACATGAACTAAATAGCGATGTGAATTTTCGTTGGTCATTTCGTCGTCCTTTTCATCATCCGACGTTTCTTCGACGGCATAAATGTCTTTTTCTTCAGTATCTTTAGCGTCTCCTTTTCCACCTCGTGCTTTCCATGCCTCGATTTCCTTTTGTATTGCTTTATGAATATAAAGTTAGGTCAAAATTTTAAAATGTAATAATTATTAAGGTAAATTACCTTCTTTTTCTACTTCTTGTTCAATGGGAACCAAAATTCCATCGTCGTCATCTCTGTAGCCGTAATAATCGGCATCAATATCTTTCATTAGTTCCGCCCTTGTTTTTCGAGGTGGAAGAGGCGGCTCCTGCTCAAACAATTCTCTTACTCCTGTAAAAAATGAATTGATTGTAAATTATTTTAAAATGTGATTGTAAATAAAAATGAAGACACGAACCTGGCAATTCTTTTGCGGCTCCAAAATATTTGTAGCCACGATTTCCTGGCACTTCCTTTCCTTCGTGATCCAACATCTTGGGACCCACCCTCTGATAATCGGGTCCCCCCAGCTCCTTAATTTGCACCTCCCAATGTCTCTTTTCACGTAGTAGTTTGTTGATTTCATCGTTCAAATCCCGAATCCTAAATTCGCCTAAACCTGCATTCTGTATTTGCGAAACTTTTTTTGCAATCTCTCGTATAACCTGCATTCTCCATTTTTCACAAGCATACAAACTTTTACATTCCGAAGCCAGGTAAGGTCTCCTCAACTTGTGTTTATCGTTTTCTCCCAACTGCGCGGCTCTCCATCGAGCCAGTGTTGTCCTGAAACAGGAATATTTAGTTTGTTGTAAAATGGATTATTATAATATATAACTTACATAGCTTTTTCCGCATTTCGAGCCATTTTTTACTTAATAAATGAAGGGAGCTTAATTATTCTTAACCTATCAATCGCTTAAAATCGTACGTAAACAAATGCAGTTGGTGTGCAGCGCGCTAAAAGGGGAACTATTTTATTAACAGTGGTACTAAAACATTTTTATATGCAACCGAAAATTTGTGTTTTAATATTTTAATGAAGTTTAGACATTATTCCAGGCTCGTAGAGCTTGAAAATTGTTTTTTACTTTCCGTACTGCTGAAAAATTTTCAAATACCTACTCCATTTTGTATCCTTTTTTTTTAAGAGAGAGAACACTTGGTCTCTCTCTAGAAACAGACTGATGGGTTGAGGAATGTGCTTGTCACAGGGGGACCGCCGTTTTTACGTGCCCTCCGAAGTACGAAAAACTCTCCTTGGTACCATCGGTTGATCGCACCATCAGGCCATGCCACTTATTTGCGATTCCTGCTCTATGTGAAATAACGATCTGTTTCGCGTTTTTGTGGCGTGTAAAGTGCAAAGAAGAAAATGTTGTAATTTTTCAGCCATCACATATTCTGATGAATATGGATCATGTGGTAAACTCCCAAGATTTGAAAATGCTTTAAAAAGTGTTTTGCAAAGTCCATGGAATTTAAACTTAGAAATCAAAACAGAAAAAGAGGAAGATTTTGAAATAAAGCTGGAAGACTTGCATCATTCCATTGATATTAAAGAGGAGCCTTCAATTATTGAAACCAAACCTAGTAGAGAAATCGAATCGCAGTTATGTCAATCGTTAAAATGTGAAGTGTGCAACCAAAATTTTACTAATAAATCTCAACTCAGACACCATGCAAGAAGTCATAGCGATGCAAAGTTATTTGATTGTGTAGTTTGTGATTATAAATGCTCGAAAAAGGAAAAAATGAAAATTCATTTAAGAATTCACACTGGCGAAAAACCTTTTGCATGTAAAATTTGTGATTTTAAGTGTTCACAAGAGTACAATCTGAGACGGCATTTAAGAACTCATACTGGAGAGAAGCCCTTTCCATGTCAAATTTGTCATAATAAATTTTCAACAAAGAGTTCGTTAAAATTTCATTTAGGAAATCATGCCGGGGCCAAACCCTTCGAGTGTCAAGTCTGTGATTATAAAAGCTTAGCGAAATGTTCTATGAAAATTCATTTAAGAACTCACACCAAGGACAAACCCTTTGCATGCCAACTTTGCGGAGTATAAGTGTTCGGTTAGAAGTTCGTTAAAACTTCACATAAGAACTCACACTGGCGAGAAACCATTTCAATGTCTAATTTGTAACTATACAGCTTCGGTAAAGGCTCAGTTGAAAATTCACTTAAGAACTCATACTGGGGAGAAACCTTTTGCATGCAATATTTGTGATTTTAAGTGTTCGCAAAATTACACTTTGAATCTGCATTTAAGAACTCATTCTGGCGAGAAACCCTTTGCATGTAATATTTGCGACTTGAAATGCTCCCAAAAGTGCAATTTGAAACGGCATTTAAAAACCCATACTGGAGAAGTACATCGCATTGCAACCTGATTTTTTAATTTTATGCATTCTATGTACAAACTGTGTGTCTTGTCTTCTTGTAACCTGTGATACATATTAATGTAATTATAAATGTTTGTAGTATGTAATTTTAAATAAATATGTTTAATTCAAAATATTATTTCATATTCTTCTGCCGTAAAAGAGACATTCTGTGTGGTCGCTATCTCCGATCTGTGAAAGAATCGTTCGTTCGAAGAATAGGCGGTCCTATTTCTGATTTTTTTGTTTTGCTTCTGTCTGATTGGTTACTTCGTTAATTTATCTAATAGATATTATGTTGGTGAAGATTACACGATCGAAAACAAATAAGCTGTCAGTCCGAACGCTGCCAATAGCTCAGAGATAAGAAAAAGTAATAAATGCAATAACTAAATCATTAAATTCTTAAAGCGCTAGACCGAACGCGATCAATACAGGATAGTTATCAAAAATCACCAAAAGGGCAGCCAACCTTAAATTAATAGTCGTCATTAGTTGTGTCATTAGACATTATTCACACGCACCGCGTAGTATCCACATGTTGGGTTTTGAGGTTAGAATAATACATTGTAAGTTCTTCATTTCACCTGGTTAAGATTATGTAAAATCGTTGTACATTATGGATAAAATGTCTTTCGGAAGTCACAGTAAAAATATACATGAAACCTATACGATAAAGGGTAGATTGAGTTTAAAAGAAGATGCGAAGAAGATATATCGTTTTCCCAGCGAACGAAAAATAGCCCGCATGTTAAGAAATATCAATCGGAACTTAAAGTGTGATGATTACGAAAATTTGTTGGATGCTTTAAAAGCAGGGTCACACGTAAGCGAGAAAGATGCTCGGTCGCTGGTTCAAGCTGCCACAGAGAACATCGAGATGTTGCACACCAAAGTAAGCAAGTTTGTCGAAGCAATTTTGCGAATAAAATGGATCGATTTTGAAGATGATGTAGTATTTGCTTTCCAAAAGTTTTTAGTTAATTTATCTTCCGCTCATAATTATTATACAAAGTGTACTTTGAATAGTTTGGTTTCCAACTTTGTGACAGGTACTTAATCGTCTGTGTGTGATTTAAAGTGAAACTTAATGTTTGTATTTGTAGATGAGCCGGAATGGTCAAACGGAATTCCCGTCCAAGAGAATTTCAAGAAATTTGAAAATATTCATTTTGTTATAAACCAACTGTTGACCGTTACTCCTATGTAAGTTAACCTAGAAATCGACTTATTCATATTAATTGTTTCTCTTTTGCAGGTGTAAAGATATGTTGGTGCAATGCTTAAGTGCTAATTACCCGTACATAAAAAGATCGGCCAGTTGCCAAGAAATTTACGTCCACAATTTATTGCTGATATTAGTTTATGCTCCAGATTTAAGACCCGTGATATTAAATCTAATAATTTCTAAGTAAAGGATATTATTCATTTATGTGATAATTATTAACTTATTTCTCTTTTAGGTTAATTATTTTAGATGCTACGGCTCCAGTAGAGGACATAGAACAGGCGGAAGAAATAAAAAGTGAACCTGTTTTTGAAATGGACGAAGAGAGTGAAGATAATGGGACGAAACATCCGATTGGACGTTGTTTGGATTTTTGTTTAGAGAAAGTTTTCAATTATTTTACCTTGGCATCACTTGACATGAAACAAGGGGAATTTGATTGGGAGAAAATTAAAAGTGAGTATTACTGGTGTTTATTTGCCTAGTTCTTCTTACAATTCTTAGGTTAGCAAAAAAAATTTCAACTGTATTGGTTACGTCTTTTAATCTCAAGGTCAACTATTGTATTTTATTTTACTGCTACTTTGAATCGTTCAATTTGTGCTATAGTTATGCCATGAAGTGGCTTCCGTGCAGCCCCATTTGAGATCGCACAGTCCATTCGGCAAGTAGATGGTCACGCACCTTGTGCAAACATTACACAGGCGGGTATAACATTACTTTATCTATTACTACAAAATTTACAACACGATGGTACTCAGCTCGTTAAAATTATTTGATTATTAGTACAGTAAAAATATCTCAATTTTGCTCATTAGAAGAAATAATTACAATCGACGAAAATTAGCATGACGGTGATAACAAATAACTGTGGATTTAAAGGCAGGGTTGTTAATGGGGTGAAAAATTACTTTTTTGTATATAATTCTATTGAAAATTACAAAAGATCTTTTGTTGTAGATAAATAAATTATCTTTTGTTTTTTTTTTTGCGCTATAAAAATTTACCGACTAATGATTTTTTAAAAATTGGCAACATGCACTTTTACGATTTGCTCTAAAGGAAAATAGAAAGTTAAAAGGTATTTAATTCCCTATAATTTATTTTTATCCCCAATGAATAAAATTGACCAAATTAAGGTTAGTTGTTCTTAAGACAGGATTCCCACTCGTTTGTATCTGGAATACCTGGAAAAGTCCGGGAATTTAAAATTTTGTCTTTGAAAAGTCATGAAATTTTTGATTTTTAAGCAAGTTAGGGAAATTGACACTTTGAGCATTGCAAATTCTTAAAAAATTAATTAAAAAAATATTAAAATTACGTTTTTTATTTTATTTTTTAAACTTGTATTAAACTGTTTTTTTTTATAATCTTAGAATGTATTTCATTTAAGCAATCCACATTTTATTTTAAAATTTACCAAATATCCACAAGTTTGGAAAGATTACCAATTTTAAAAATGGAGAAATCGGAATTTGTTTTGAGAAGTTCAGTGGGAACCTTGTTTAAATGTTTCTGGTTTATTAATTCAATTGTTTTGGTATAATAATTCAGTCATTTTTGGTTCAACAATACAACTGTTTTGTCCAAAAATAAAACTGGATGCAACTGTTCTGTTAAATAAACCACTTCTTCTTTAATTTGTTCAATAATTTATTTGACAATTCAACTGTTCCATTCAACTATTTTTTTTGGATCATATTTGATTTTTGGGGACTGGTTAAGAATCCCGAATCGGGATTTTTACCATTTTTGAAGTGGATTATAAAAGAAGAGGGTCTAATTAGCGTATAAAAAAAATAAAATTTGCGGAATATTCACACAATTTTGAAAAAACGGCTTTAAAGTTAATTTAGAATGCAATTTTATCATTGGTTCTTTTGAAGATTAACCCCGCCCCCAAAATTGAAAGAGGCTGTGGCGACAGTAAATATACCAGAATCTCGGTTTTCACGACGAATTATGATAGATAATGGTGTAATTAGCTAATAAAAAAATTAAAGTTGTGATCGGACAACAAATTTTCGAAAAAAAATTACTTTTTGTGTGAATTCATTTCTGAGGTGGTTGCACTGTCAAAACCTATTCTCCGCAGCCGCCCTCGCCCCTCCGGGGCTCGTACGGCGCTCCGAACGGTTTTGACACATGCTAAACTCATTAAAAACATCTCTTAAGCGGCTCCAACTCGAAAAGTTTGAAAGTTGACGCGACGGATCTCTGAGAGCGACTGGTATCTCCCCACCACTAGTCACTGTCGACCCAGGCACAGCACACGTACCGCCAACAGAATGAATGATACCTTTTCATTTTAATACACTTACATGTAAAATTTGCAATTTTCAAAATGAAATTGTGGCCTTATTACAACTCCGACAAGATTGATCCTCACCTTAGAGAGCTTGTATTTTTGTGTTCTTTCGTTTGGTATAGCCATTTCTATAGGGAAAAGTGTATTTTCGAGTTCGGGATTCTTAACTCTAGCCGATTTTTGTTTACCATATTTCTAAAAGTCAGGGGAAATTATCAATTTTAATCAGGGAAAACTTGAAAACGTCAGAATTTGTTTTACAAAATTTGGTGGGAACTATATAAGCTGTCTTTCTATATTGTAATCTTACGGAGTATCCAAACACAAACCTGATGCCAAGCTGTCGGCCGCCAATTTTACGACCAATCCTTATCAGAAGATTAAATTTGAGCATGTGCCGAAGTCAGATACACCGGCTTAAACAACGAGCACGAAAGAGTTTCAATGATTATGAAAACAAATTTGTCATACATGAAATATTAATTTTGTTATACTGAGGGAATGCTCGTAAAATTGTTGGCCGATAGCTCAACCTAGCAAGGGCATCAGATTTACAACAAAGTTTGCCAAACGGGTTGATGTGTCTGAATGCTCTTTTAGGATGTATTTCGTTCAGTCGATCCATTTTTAAATTTTAAAATTGAAAAATTAGGGAAAATTATCAATTTTAATTGTAGGAAATTTGTTTCGAGTAGTTTGATAGAAACCCTGTTTAATTATTTTAGGTTTAATAATTCAATTGTTTTTGGTTCAACAATGTAACCATTTTGTACGAAAATGCAACTTTTTTGTTAAATAATTCAACCGTTTCGTTTGATATTGCAACAATTCAAATGTTTCTGGTTTGATAATTTAATTGCTTTTGTTTTTAATAATTTAATTTAATTTGGTTTAATGATTCAGTCATATTTGGTCCTACAAGCAACTGTTTTGTTCAAAAATTATTCAACTGTTTTGTTCAAAAATTATTCAGCTGTTTTGTTCAACATTTTAATTACTTTTATTTTAAAAATCGAATTGTTTTTTTTTTTTTTTAGAATTAATTCAATTGTTTTTGGTTCAACAATTCAATTTTCCTTGATACATAGGGTTCCCACTTGTATGAAAAACCTGTAAAAGTCAGAAATTTAAAACTTGTCCGGGAAAGTCAGGGAATTTTAAATTTTTAGCGCCAATGTCGAGGAAAACAAAATTTTGTCAAGGAAATATTTAAATTTCTATTTTCAGATATAATATTTTTAAATTTGAAGTAATTTTTTTTTAAGTTGGTGCATATCCTAGCAATCAGACAACTCCAAAATAAAAAAGAAACTGTAAGAAAGCACTGGCCGTTTAACATACCGTACACGTTAGGTAAACCCAATAAATCTTTAGGTTATAAATCATCAGTTATGCCACTTTAATCACTGGTTTTCGGGGGATTAAATATTTTTGGGTAGTTAACATGATGTTAAACGCTGATTATCGTTTGTATATACAGATTTTAATCCCGAAGAGGGGGGCATGTCTCAATGAATAATTGGATAAAGCATTCAAATTTTTAATAACTTTTACATCTAGGGGGGGGGACATATTTCGTCCGTGAAATATTTGAATTTTTGTTTTTAGAAAAGAGTTAAAAAAATTTTAAAACAAGACATTTCCTATCATAAACTATGCAATTATTAAGTTCTTCTTCGAAGAAGAAGAAGAATCATTAAGTTATCAATAACTTAAAGGTTTTCTTTAGATCAGTACAATGCCAAATTTATCGATTTCTAATATTATGCAATTAATTAAATTATGTATTTTTTTCGGTGCAAATTGTTTTCCGTTTACTCTATTTACGATGATATTAAAATGTCGCGGAAAATTAAAATTTTTGTCAGGGAAAACTTGAAGGCCTCAGTTAATTTTTTGAAAAATTTAGTGGGAACCCTGGATACAACAATTTAATTTTCTGTAATTCAGAAATTCAACTATTTTATGCAAAAAATCGACTGTTTTGTTAAATAAATTTATCGGGTTGGTTTAATAAATTGGCCGATCGGTTTAATAACTTAACACTTTAATTAATTTAACGGTTTTTTGTAGAATAATTCAATTGTTTTGGCTCGACAATTTAATTTTTGTAATTCTTCTTCTTCTACTTTTGGCTAGGATAACCTGAGCCCAGATCTGTTCATCAACTGATCAACAGATCTGTTTTACTTAACAGTAGCATCGGCGATATCCGAAGCCACTGTCAGTACCTTGAGCACTACTTGTTTTACATCTGAAGTAGCTTGGTAGGCTTGCCTCAGATGTGCCTGTTACCCTATTTTTTAGTTAATGCTGGCAATTCATTAACATAGGAGGACCACCGTCTTTACGTGCCTTCCGAAGCACGGAGACGTCATTGCAAAGTGAACTCCACCCGGATTTGAACCGGGCGCCTTGCATTAGCAGTCCTTGCGCTAACACCCAGGCCAATGTCCGTCTCTTTTTTAATTCAAAACTTTTTAAAGAAATAATGGTAGATTATGAATGAGGATACAATAAAAAAGATTATAAACTATGGGCCATTGAAATATTTTGACGTTTTGGCTCAAAAATCTAAAATTGTAATAGGTTTGGTAGGCTATTTTCGTAGCCTAAGCCACTCCCATTGTTAGTTTTATGTGTATACTTTACTTTAAATTTAAACAATAATACGTGGTGGGAACTTAACAATTTTTTTCTTGTAAAATATGTTGTAAAAAATTGCTAAAAATTATGAAATTTAAATTGTACATACAATGAATCTCTAAATTTTTGGACTTATTAGGCAAAAAACTTCCTTGTTATTATAATTATTATCGAATAAATATGTATAAATGTTATAAGGGAAGAGAACCTTCTTCGACTTTTTTAAATTGTTTCAATTTTTAAGGATAAAGTCCAGCCTAAGAAGAGCAACGAAAATAAATAAAGTAACTTTAATCGACTGATTAATATTAATTATAGAAAATTCTAATTTATTTTAATGTGTTTTTCCAACGTTTGAAATGAGGAATTTCCAAAGTTTAGTTATTTTATTTTCTCATAGGTGAAATCATTTACCGGTAATGAAAAATATTTATTTATAATCAAAACCCTCTTTTACCCGAAGGTGTCGAGGTTAATGAAAAATATAAATTAATAAAATATAATCGCCAACAATTTGAGTTTTCGCAACAAAATATTGTCCAGTTTTAATGTGATTGTTTCATTTCTTGCAGGTTTGTACGAGGACTTGATTATTGTGTTTGATACGGTGATCCTCCCTACCTACAACATTCGTCACGTACAATTTGTCATGTTTTTCTTGTGCAGCTTCAAACCGGCCGTCACTGAAGCGTTTATAAATTATTTGTGGACGAAAGTGTGCACGCCTACCATATTTCCCATCCACAGGCACACTGCAGTCACCTATCTGGCCAGCCTAATTGCACGAGGCTCTTTCATCACCATTGAGTAAGTAACAAAATGTTTTTATCTAAAAGACACGTAGGTACTAATAGTAATTTTTTTGTAGCATGCTGAAAGGGACACTTCAGCAAATATCAAATTGGATCCATTCATATATACAAGCGCAAGATGGTCTCGACAGCATAAATTCTGACATTCGTGTTCACACCGTATTTTACAGCATCTGTCAGGCGTTGTTTTATATTATAGCTTTCCGACACACTGAATTAGTTAATACCAAGGAAAATATTCAATTTTTAGAAACGTTAAATTTATTAAAAATAGTCACTTGTCGTTTAAATCCCATGCGCGTGTGTCAGCAAGCAATAGTCCAACACTTTGCTTCGGTGACGCGAACGTATCAAATCGTCTACTGTTATACAGTTATAGAACACAATTCTAGAAATGTCATACCTACTCTGTACAGAACCGACCAAGGAGTATTTGAAGTGTGGAACAATCACTTGGATTCCTTTTTCCCCTTTGATCCTTATTTACTCAAAAGATCGGGACAAAAAATTAAACCTTTATATTTAAATTATAAAACAAAAATTGAAGATCCCAGTTCCGTAAAGAATGAAGATGAAGTTTGCGAAATGGACGACTTCCTTTTTTACGGTTCTTCGCCTGGATTTAAACACAAAAATTAAATATATTTTTAGTTGGGTGCTATTTATTAATTATTGTAAATATTTTAGCAAATGTAAACGAAATTTTGTTTTGTTTTAAATAAATTGTTAACTGAGCCATGAAAGTTATTGTTTTTATTATATTATTTTTATTGACAACTTCGCGCCAGGTGAAATTAATAAAATAAAGGTGAGAAAAAAAGGTTACAAATACAGGGTTGATCAAAAGTCCCCAAAATTAGCAAATTGTCGGTTAATATTTGTGTATTACATTAATATTCCCCTCTTTTTCTAGTTTTAAAGTCATTCTAGCCTAGTTCTAAATTCAATCTTTGTTAATTTTCCTTGGCTTCTAGATCCTTGGTAGCATGAATTCTTAATTTTGTTGTTTGCTTTTTATTTAGGGCTTGTAGTATATTGTTAGGGAAGGTCGTGATGTTACCAACAAAAAAATCCTCGTTAATTGACCCATCGGAGCTGTTATAACTTTACTCTAACCATTCCATGATCACTTCATCAGCATCAAAAGAGTGCAGCACTTTGAAACCCTTAAAATCCTCGATAAGAAAGAAAGACTCGATGTAGTTAACGAGCAAATTTTGAAGGATAAATCTTCTAGGTACCGCACTTAAGTTGATATTGTATGCTCTCTCGATTCTCCTATGATTAGAAATACCTACACTTAAATTCATTTTTTGAAAAAAATTTTTTATAATTAAGGTTGACTATGTTTATCATTTTTCATTTCAATTCTCCAAAATTAAATTTGGCGCTGCTACTACATTTTTTTTTATAATACAATCTATGCTTACAGCCATCGGTGAAATTTATTACTGTCTTAATGCCCACGGCCAATATCTTAAAAAGTATTAAATGTCGACTACAAAAAGTTATATTTCAAATGATAGGACAAATTTACGCCTTCATCCTGTATAAAGCATTATACCAACATAAACAACCAATCCGCTTCATTTAATCCGCCATTTGCATTGGCATATAATATAAGTCAAACAACTTCAATATTTATTGAAACGTATATTAGTGTTATGAGTTGTGTGCGTGTGTAATTGTAACAAAAATATTGGAATTATCGAATAAATTCATCACACATCATGGAGATTCCAAAAACACACGAAGGTGAGTAATTTTGTGTTTCTCTATTGTGCGTACTTTTAACGTTCTAACCTCAATTTTTTCGGTAGATATCGAAGCCCAGATCCGGGAACTTCAGTCAAAGAAAAAAGAAATCATTGTTTCGGAGACCGATAAAGGAGTAAGTCTCGGTGAAAGCGGCTACTTCGACAGTGAAATTTATGACAGTGGCGGAGGAAAAAGTCGGTATGACGGATATGTAACTTCAATTGCCGCCAATGACGAGGTGGACGACGAAGAGGAAGATGTTGGTTTTACCGCACCAAAACGATCTACCGGTTTGGGTGGGACCGCCGCTTTTTTTAACGATGTTGCACGGGTAAGTCGAAAGGTTTTAATAACTTCAATTTTTATTTTTACTTATATTTTGCAGACTGAAAAAGACTTTGATCCACTTGCCGATCGTAAAAGAGCCACCATTGCGGACAGAGAAGACGAATATCGCCAAAGGAAAAGGCGGATGATTATTTCTCCCGAACGAGTCGATCCATTTGCCGATGGTGAGTACATTCATGTTATACGAAGTTTTGTTATCTGTTTAATTCTAGTCGTATTGAAATATTGGTCTGCTTTTTTCTAATCGTTCTTTGTACGGTTTATTTACTTGAAAATTAAAGATAATATTCCAGTCATTAGATACTTTTGCACGAAAATAATTCAAAAACATAATTTTTTAACTTAAACTTTGTAGTTCGGCATCAAAAAAATGCCCTTAAGATGTTAAAAAAGTCACTACAGCATTTTTCGGATGTTAAACTAAAGAGTTAAAGTAAAAATCGTATTTGTAAGTTATTTTCGTGCTTATTTCTTTTCTTGATGTAATGACTGGACTAAAGATTAAGGTTGATTAAATTGCTAACTCCAGAACCAACTTTATTTGCTTGATATGTTTTCCGATTTAGAAAAGTTGTTTGAGTCGCAATGTTGGTTCTGGTAGCAACTCCATCATTTTTTTAATTTGTCATTTGGGGGAAAGTACGAATGCAGCGTGAATCTGTGAGAAACTGCTATGCACACATCCATAAAATGTTTAAAAAAATCGGAAAAAAACAAGTTTGATTTTAAGAAAAAAAACTCAAAATAAGTGAATATTGGAAAACTAATTTTGATAATTTTGTTCTTTATTGGATTCTTCTCTACGTATCTGATGGCTACCTACCAGCGACAGAAAATATCATCAGTTCGTTGTTAAAGTATCGTTGGATCGATGATTGATAATTTGTACTGGTAAAACAGTTTTTAAAGTGCGAATGTTTGTGCGTACGCATTGTTGAGAAAATTATTAATTACCCCAGCATATTTCTAGGTTCACAATATGATGTGTTTGTACGAGAAACTACCGGCGGTAGCATTCGGCGCATCTTGCACGTACGTATCTTGATTCGCTAATCGCATTCCTGTGCTGTACAAATTTTCAATACATTTTTTTTATTACTTAAAGGGGATTTCAAATTTCATTTAATTACCGAATAAAAGCGAATACGATTGGCAAATTGTAATTATTTTTTCTGATAATTTGTTAACAAAAGACGGGCACGAGAAGGGCGAATTTGTTCTCTCACCAAATGTAGGTATACTCGAGTAGCTCGCTCTTCTCCGCCTCACCTTTTATATTTGAGTTTAACGTTTTTTAAAATTATAGGTGGGAAAACTCCAGACTTCAATGCACGAGGCTACAGTCAGATTATGAAGGAGCAGATCCTAAAAGGAGAAGAACACGAAGTGAGTATATTTTTTTCTGCAGTTTATTTTTTTGTGGCATATTCATCTTAAAACAATGAGAAATTTATGTTTCCACATGGTGAAGTACATCAACCTTGAATGTGGTTGAATACTATACTTCTCTTCTACTATTGCACTTGCCCCCTCCCCCCAAAATGAATTGTTTTGTAATTGATTCATGGCATCGTAGTTAACACACCATTTAGATTTTCAATGCTTAATTTTTAATCCCCTAATTATTTTAGAAGAAAAATTTTAAGTTTGTTATTTATAGAGAAAAAGATATTGCATCCGTACATATTGTTGCTTTTAATTTTTCTTTTTTTCATCAACAACCACATTTTCTAAATTAATTATCACTTATTTATGGGACTTTACGAATTTATATGAATCTATCTTGGCAAGAAAATTATCCGCAAATTGGTTTGATTTTGTCGACTGCATTTTTCCTTCTTAAACAGATAATTTTTTACTAATCAATAAAATTATTTGGGGTCACCAATTTATGACGAACTCTGTTTCAATAGCATCCCTCAATTCTAATCAAACTTTCCCTGCAGAAAAGTACAAAAATTTATGCTGTGGGCTTTCTTATTTTTCTTTCAGTGAGGCATTGTACATTTTACCGATATATTGATTTATATCAGTGGTTCTCAACCTTTGTTGATAACTTTAAAAGCAGTTCATCAATCCCTACCGAGGTAAGGGGCGTTTAAATTTTAGATTTAATCCTTGCTGGCATCAAATCGTCGATCCAAGCGGTCGTTTTTAACAGGGTATATTTAAAATTACCCCAGGGTAAGTACCATCATAAGGGCCCATGGGTTGAGAAATACTGATTTAATTTTTGAATTCACTCGAATAATTGTATAATCGTTCTTTAAAATGTTTACAGGTTCGAAAAAAGATTGTCGAAAAATCAAAAGATGGTTCCTTAAAAGTTACAAACGGCGAAGCCAAGGCAACTAAAAAGCGCGGTCGTTGGGATCAAGGTGTAGACGAAACCATCATTCCTGCTAAAAAGAAAATATTACAAGTTAGCAGCGGATCGGCTACTCCCGTTTGGGAAACAGATGTAAGTAATCAAAATACAATTTTAAAGAATTATTATTCTAAAGTCTAAATTTTTTTTTTAGAGAACACCCGCAGATCACCGTTGGGACGAAACTCCTGGTCATAAAGGTAGCGAAACACCTGGTGCTACTCCAGGGCAGTCAACTCGTGTTTGGGACTCCACCCAAGTCACGCAACACCCGGTGCCGTTACGCCTGGTAGAGAAACTCCTGGTCATGATAAAAGTTCCGCTCGTCGAAACAGATGGGACGAAACTCCAAAAACAGAACGGGAAACTCCCGGACACTCGAGTGGTTGGGCCGAAACGCCGCGTACAGATCGTACGGGTGCCGATTTAATACAGGAAACTCCCACACCTGGTGCTTCAAAACGCAGATCGCGATGGGACGAAACACCTTCTGCACAATTAACGCCATCGTCGGCTATGACTCCCGGAGGTATGACACCTCAAACACCCCATGGTACTCCTGGTCATGCAACCCCAATGTTAACTCCCGGCGGTTCAACTCCAATAGGCATGAAAGCAATGGGAATGGCCACACCCACACCTGGACATTTAGCTACCATGACACCTGAACAGTTACAAGCTTACAGATGGGAAAGAGAAATTGATGAAAGAAATAGACCCTACAGCGACGACGAATTAGACGCCATGTTTCCTCCTGGCTACAAAGTATTACCGCCACCTGCCGGTTACATACCTATTCGAACTCCTGCTCGTAAATTAACCGCAACTCCAACTCCGGTCGCCGGTAATACCCCTCAAGGTTTCTTCATTCAACAGGAAGATAAATCAGCCAAATATATGGACAGTCAACCTAAGGGTCAAAATTTACCGTTCATGAAACCGGAAGATGCTCAATACTTCGACAAATTACTTGTTGACGTTGATGAAGAAGCACTGAGTCCTGAAGAACAAAAAGAACGTAAAATTATGAAATTGCTCCTTAAAATCAAAAATGGAACTCCGCCAATGCGTAAAGCTGCACTCAGACAAATAACTGATAAGGCAAGAGAGTTTGGCGCCGGTCCTCTCTTTAACCAAATTTTACCACTACTTATGAGTCCCACTCTCGAAGATCAAGAACGTCATTTGTTGGTTAAAGTTATAGACAGAATTTTGTATAAACTTGATGATTTGGTGCGACCTTATGTTCACAAAATTTTGGTGGTTATTGAACCCTTATTAATTGATGAAGATTACTACGCCCGCGTTGAAGGTCGCGAAATTATTTCGAATTTAGCGAAAGCGGCCGGGCTTGCAACTATGATTTCAACCATGAGACCCGACATTGACAACATTGACGAGTACGTACGTAACACAACCGCACGTGCGTTTGCAGTGGTAGCTTCGGCGCTCGGAATTCCATCTCTCTTGCCGTTCTTAAAGGCTGTGTGTCGTTCGAAGAAATCATGGCAGGCGCGACACACTGGCATAAAAATTGTTCAACAAATCGCGATTTTGATGGGCTGCGCCATATTGCCTCATCTAAAGTCATTGGTGGAAATTATTGAGCACGGTTTAGTGGACGAACAACAAAAAGTGCGCACAATTACCGCTTTAGGTATCGCCGCGTTAGCAGAAGCAGCTACACCATATGGTATTGAAAGTTTTGATTCCGTTTTAAAACCCTTGTGGAAAGGTATCAGGACACATCGTGGTAAAGGTTTGGCCGCTTTCCTCAAAGCTATTGGTTACTTGATACCATTGATGGACGCTGAATATGCAAATTATTACACTAGAGAAGTGATGCTAATTTTGATTAGAGAATTTCAGTCGCCTGACGAAGAAATGAAAAAGATTGTTTTGAAGGTGGTGAAACAGTGTTGTTCCACTGATGGTGTGGAAGCACAATACATTAAAGACGAAATTTTGCCACAATTTTTCAAACACTTTTGGAATCATCGTATGGCTTTAGATAGGCGTAATTATAGACAATTGGTGGATACTACTGTTGAAATTGCAAATAAGGTTGGCGCTTCGGAAATTATTAACCGTATCGTTGACGATTTGAAGGACGAAAACGAACAGTATAGGAAGATGGTTATGGAGAGCATTGAGAAAATTATGGGTAATTTGGGAGCAGCAGACATCGATTCGCGGTTAGAAGAGCAGCTGATTGATGGAATTTTATATGCGTTCCAGGAACAGACTACCGAAGATGTGGTTATGCTTAACGGTTTTGGAACCATAGTGAATCAGTTGGCTAAGCGAGTGAAACCATATTTGCCCCAAATTTGTGGTACTATCTTGTGGAGGTTGAATAATAAATCGGCTAAAGTGAGACAACAAGCAGCAGATTTAATTTCACGCATTGCCGTAGTGATGAAAACGTGTCAAGAAGAAAAATTGATGGGCCATTTGGGAGTTGTTTTGTATGAATATCTTGGAGAAGAGTATCCTGAAGTTTTGGGTTCCATATTGGGAGCGTTGAAATCAATAGTCAACGTGATTGGTATGACGAAAATGACCCCACCGATTAAAGATCTCTTACCACGTCTAACACCCATTCTAAAAAATCGTCATGAAAAAGTACAAGAGAATTGTATAGATTTGGTGGGACGTATCGCTGATCGTGGTCCCGAATATGTATCTGCTAGGGAGTGGATGAGAATTTGCTTCGAGTTATTGGAATTGTTGAAGGCACACAAAAAGGCCATTAGACGTGCAACAGTCAATACTTTTGGTTATATCGCCAAGGCTATTGGTCCTCATGATGTATTAGCTACACTTTTGAACAACTTAAAGGTGCAAGAACGACAGAATCGAGTTTGCACAACCGTAGCAATCGCCATCGTTGCAGAAACATGTTCACCGTTTACGGTTTTGCCAGCTCTCATGAATGAATATAGAGTGCCCGAATTGAATGTACAAAATGGTGTTCTTAAATCGCTATCATTTTTGTTTGAATATATTGGCGAAATGGGCAAAGATTATATTTATGCAGTATCGCCTTTGTTGGAAGACGCTCTTATGGATCGAGATCTGGTTCATAGGCAAACTGCTTGTGCTGCAATCAAACACATGGCTTTGGGTGTGTACGGGTTCGGTTGCGAGGACGCTTTGGTTCATTTGCTTAATTATGTGTGGCCCAACATTTTTGAAACTTCACCTCATTTAGTGAGAGCTTTTATGGATGCTATTGAAGGTATGCGAGTGGCACTGGGACCCATCACAATTTTGCAATATACTTTACAGGTGAGCTCTGGTATTCCCTCATTTCTAACTTGACTTAAGCTATTTTTTTGTTTCAGGGACTATTTCATCCAGCACGTAAAGTTCGAGATGTATACTGGAAGATTTACAATTCTTTATATATTGGAGGTCAGGATGCGTTGGTGCCTGGATATCCAAGAATTTCTAATGATCCCAAGAATCAGTACATTAGATACGAATTGGATTATGTGTTATAAATGTTGTCAAGTAATCTGAGGCTACTTTTCATTTTGTAGAAGAATTATTACTTCAGTTATGTGTTGAGAATAAATTGTATATCGTGTCCACAACTTGTAAAAAGTACGAACCACCTCTAAAGATAATTTTAACATATTTTTTAAGGTTAGGAATAGGTTTATGGCTGATTTATTAGTGTTATTTTAAAAAATATTGTTTTCTTTATATTGATTACCACCATAATATTTTGTGAGATTTAATAAATATATAAATCAAAGTTTCTAATTCTTTCTTTAATTAAGAAGGAAATGCTAATGCAATAATTTAGAACTACTGTTTATTAATATTTATTTAACTAACCAAGACGCAAGGTTTTGTATATATTTGAAATTTTTGATAAATTTCTTATTCCTTGCATCCATGGCATATTGGGTCTTCCTTTTCTTCGCCTTTTGTTAGCTGGTATATAATTCATAGCTCTTTTTGGCCACCGATCGTCGGTCATCCTCATTACATGACCATACCATATCAGTTGTCGAGATTCTATGCTGTCCGTGACTGCATACGTCCTGTCAGTTCGTCGTCTAATTTCTTCATTCGGGATGTGTTCCATTCAAGAGACTCTACACGCTCGTCTTAGGTAATTCATCTCGGCAGCCTCAATAAGTCTCTGCTCGTTAGTTGCCAGCATTCTGCTCCGTATGTTAAAATTGGTTCCACTACTGCTTTATAGATGGTCATTTTTTTATATGTAATTTTATTCTGTTGGACCATAATAAAGAATTTATAAATTTATTTTTTATGAAATTTATAACCAAAGTAAAAATTTTTGAAATGCGGTCTGCGCTGAGAAAATCAAATTGAAATTGAAAATGAATCGGTCAGCCGATTACGCTTCTGACGTCAGACGCGTGATCCCGAACGTTTTTATGGAAATTTTACAACATCGTAAAGACCTGACAGTTGTAAACAATGTAACGTTTACCATTTAAACTGTATTTTTTATTAATTTATATTTATTTTAATACAAACTGCAGTCACAAGCAATTATAAGAAAAATGATTTATTCCGAGTTTTCTGTGTTTTTATTAAAATTCATTTTTCAATTTTTACACAAACTTTATAGGTTACATTATCAACACAAACTGCATTTTCTGTGTTGTCAGTTGTTAAAAAAAATAATTTGTGACGTCATTCGCGCTAAAAACACGGTTTCAAAAATCTTTTTATAAATTTTTTTTGAGAAAACTGAAGGTCTCCTGAACTTTTTATCCATGCAGTGCTGTTTACCAGCACCTAAAGTTAAAAAAAAAATACTTCAAAAATCATGCAACATCCCTATTATAATCTAATTTTATAACTGTTTTATATTATTCATTTTTTGTATTGAAATGTTCTAAATAATTGAATATTTAGTAGTGGCGCACCATCATGTTATTTTTTGACTATCCTATCCAGTGATCTATTTCTTTTTGATATCAAAAAATATTGCTCGGTCAAATAATAGGGCAATTATAAGTTCCATCGGTCGGTGAGTCGAATCATTTTTATTTCCACCGATGGTAAACTAAAGTTGAGGGGTTGTGGCATCAAGGGAATAAAGTTAAAGTATAATAAAGGTTGGTGGCTCGCTTGTCGCTCAACTTCCACACTTTGCCGAGTAGGACCAATCTAGGAGAAAATTTTAATTTTCGGGGATTCGAGCGGGGATGCTGGGGGGCAAGCAGAGGCTGAAGAAGGTCGATTTTGACTGGCGCAACCACGGGAAATCTCGGATTCACCCTAAAAATATAGACCATATTATATTTTTTTAATAATAGTTCTTAAAACGTCGCTATTCAATATTTTGTTACAGCATTTTCTTACACATAAATGTCGGTAGGATAAAAAGAAATTACACTGATTTAGACGGGATCTTTCCCCCTTCCCCTTTGTAATTGCCTCTGTACGTATTTAATACTAATCAGTAAAATGTAATTAAATAAACCTTTTTATATAAAGTTTTTATGCAAAGTTGTTGCTATGCTGTGATACGCGTATTGAAATGGTTATGTTATGCAATTTCCTGATTGGTTCTTTTTTTAGCCATTTAAAGGAATAGGTTTGGTAAATTGACAGAATTGAATAATTTTTTTAATGTTAAAAAAGTCTAACAAAGAGAGACCGACAACTTCCCCTCACTGAATTGATCCATTTCCATTGTTCGTGTAGGTCTTGTATTGGATTTCAACAGGTGAAAGTAAAAGGGCACGCTTCTTTGCGAATTTTGAGAAAACTAAGTTTGAATAATTACATATTACTGATGAACTGCATAAAAATTAACTTAAATTTGGTAAGCTGTTAATGGAATTGCGCAAGATTGCAAAAAAATTAAAACATATGCAAAGGATACTGGGATCGCATCCAGCTCCTGATAATTTTTTTAAATTTATTTGATTATTAATTACCCCCAGTATAATACGTCATCGTTCTCAAGAAAACCAAAGCGCTATAATAAACCCTAATCCTACTAAGGGTGTTCCACACCCCAGACCTCCCGGTTTGTGCAGTTTATTTTTTATTAGTAATAAATTGAAGATATCAGCATAACCGATCTAGAAAAATCTCTAAAAAAACTAATTAATCTTAACTTTAACAAGTCACACTCAAGTAAGTAATATCCCTATTAGCTCAAATTATAAACGAAAGCTGTAGCGACCGGGGTCTGGGGTGTGGAGCACCCCAGGTACACTCAAACTATGATAGATAAATTTGCAAACTTATGGTTATCAGTATTAAGCGATAATGGTGATAATGGCACAAAAATATAAAGCAGTGACCAAGAATGGGGGATTATGAATTGCCCCAATATCGTTCTCAATCGTGTCATCGTTCTCAAGAAAACCAAAACGCTATAATAAACCTTACTTATAATCTGTAAACATTGAATGTTTTACCTTTCAGCAGTGGGCACTGGAGGGTGTTCCACACCCCAGACTCCCGGTTTGTGCAGTTTATTTTTATTAGTACTAAATTGAAGACATCAGCATAACCGATCTAGAAAAAATCTCCAGATAAACTAATTAATCCTAACTTTAAAAAGTCACATTCAAGTAACTAATATCCCAATTAGCCCAAATTATAAACCAAAGTTTTAGAGACCGGGGGTCTGCGGAGTGTAGAGCACCCCCCGAGAACACCCGAACTGTGATAGATACATTTGCAAACTTATGGTTATCATTATTAAGCGATAATTGTGAAAGTTTTAGCACAAAAATGTAAAGCAGTGAGCAAGAATCGGAGGATTATGAATTCAGTATAATATGTCATCGTTCTCAAGAAAACCAAAGCGCTATAATAAACCATACTCATAATCTGTAAATATTGAATGTTTTACCTTTCAGCAGTGAGGCACTGGAGGTGTTCCACACCCAGACCCCGGTTTGTGCAGTTTATTTTTTATTAGTAATAAATTGAAGACATCAGCATAACCGATCTAGAAAAATCTCTAGAAAAACTAATTACTCCTAACTTTAACAAGTCACACTCAAGTAACTAATATTCCAATTAGTCCAAATTATAAACCAAAGTTGTTGAGACCGGGGGGTCTGGGGGGTGTGGAGCACCCCCAGGAACACTCAAACTGTGATAGATAAATTTGCAAACTTATGGTTATCAGTATTAAGCGATAATTGTGAAAGTTTTAGCACAAAAATATACAGCAGTGAAGCAAGAATCGGGATTATGAATTTCCACTATAATATGTCATCGTTCTGGTCTGTAAACTTTGCTGTGTGATCTTATAAGAGATCTTATAAAATCAATGATCTTATTTAGCTCATAGGACCTCAAAAAGTGTAAATCCATCAAAATCTCAAATATTTTTTCAGCACGAAAATAATACTTTCTCATATTACAGTAAAAAATTGTCAAAAAAATCACAATTCAGAATTAATTAACTTTCGCTAAAACATCAAGTTCTTTGGAGAGTCTATGCAGAATATCCTCATCATTCAAAATGTTATACCTATGAGATTCATTGCAAGAGAAATCTGAGTGAAAAAACTTAACTTACAAAATCCCCGCTACGCAATAATCACAGTATTCCATTTCGAAAACTGAAAATTTTTTGCCCATAGATTTTGTAAAATAAATAATCTCAGATCATTAAAAATTCGGATAATATTTTTATTATTCAAATTATATGTTTCAATAGTTTCGTCATAAAATCAATAAACAAAATAAACATTAGATAAGTGAATACCTACATAAAATTTTTCCCAGTTCACATAATATGATGTGTAATTTGGAACAGATAAAGTTACTGATAAAGAAGTTACAATGCCGGTACGGGATAGGTTAAACGAAATGCATTTGGTATGTTTTCATTTTTTTATACTCCTTATTTTTTACATTAATTTTGTGCAATGCAGATTAAAAGTGGTGGAAAAAATATTCAAAATGACGAAGAAATTGTCGACGTAGATTCCGAAATAATACAAACACTGGAAGAAAGCGAAGCTATCCAGGTACACATCCAAAAAATTAAAAATAACACCCAACGAGTAAATAATATTTTACAACTCAATCAATTAAAAATTTCCAAAAGTGAGTTTTTTGTTTTGATTTTAATTTTTATCAAACTGTCGTTCAAGATTTGCAGGATGAACTGGATTCCATTTTTCAAGATACTACAGCCACGGCCTATAAAATAAACAGCAGCTTGAAAAGTTTCCAAAATGACTTGGGAAAGTGGAAAAACACAAATTCGACTGAATATAGAATTAGAAAAGTTCAATTTTCAACACTGAAACACAGTTTTCAAGACGCACTAAAAGAGAGTAGCGCAACTCTGGAACGCCATAAAAATAATCGAAGAGAGTTGTTAAAAAAATCGTTTAAAACTGGTAAGTCACCATATTATAATCAGAATTATTGCAATGATTTTTCATACTGAGAAATTTAAAACTCGAATTTTTTCGGTTTTGTTCCTTTTTATGTGAAAAGTTGAATTTTTCATTTTAGTGCACAGGGATACAAATGAAGAAGAACTAGAAGCTTTACTGGACGAAAACAAGTTAGATGTTTTTACAGACAACGTAAACTATTCATAATTTATTGTTTTCAAAATCGAAATTTTGAATTTAAAATTTTTTTTAATATATTTTAAGGAACAGCCAAAAGATATTTATATAGTTTATTCTCTTAAATTCTGTGTTTCGTTTAAAGACGATAGCTCATTAAAATTTTTTTAGCTTCTAATCACATCAGAAGAAGCTCGGGTACAATTGGCTGCCATAGAAGAACGTCACCAAGAATTGCTGAAAATTGAAAAACATTTGAACGAAGTTCTCGATTTATTCATTAACCTAGCAACACTGGTAGAACAGCAAGTAAGTCAACAACATTTTTAATTAAATTTCTACAAAAATATAAAAGTTAAAATTTGGAAAATAATCAAAATTAATCATATTCTTTTATTAAAAAAAGTAAAATGGCCTCGGTCGCGTGATCTATCAATGACATATTTACTTCACATGACATTTCTAATTCTTCTCACAAGCATAATTTTCTTAATATAAGAGAAACTTATATTAAGCTTCTCAACTTTTATTTTAATTGATATTATACCTAAAAAATTATTTTCAAATGTCGAGGTAATATTTTTAAATTTTTGGAAATACACCTGCTATTATTTTTAAATAGGTTTTAAATCTTTTCAAGTTATGTGATATTTTAATAAAAATAAAAAGTTTTTATATTTTAAATTGGTAAATTTTTCACTTATGTATTCTTAGTTTAATACATCGTTGTACAATTATGTTTCGATTTCTAAAATCTCATCAGTTAAACTTGAACCTATATAATGAAATATAAACTTTGAAAATTACTTTATTAAAAATTATAACTTAATATATGACGTTTTATACAAAATTTATTTTGTATTTTAAAATCAAATTTATACAAAATAAAAGCGAGTTTAACTTTATTATGACCGCCTCCTTACTTCGGAGGACATAAAGTTCGTTCTCATATACCTACGTCTGGGTGGACTCTTTATAGTCCAGCAATCCTTTTGTGTTCCACTAATTTATGGAACGCCGTTTCAAAATCGAATATTCTATTTACCTTGCAGAAATACGTACAACAAAATTTTCACAATTTTGAGGCATCGAGTGTCGATATAGCTAATGAAGAAATTTTAAGGTTGAATGTGTCCAACATAAAAGAATTAATCACGTGCTTACATTTATTTTATTATAGAAATTCTTACAAAAATAATATTCAGTCAAGTAAATAATTCAAAATTAAAAAATTTATTTTATCGTTTTTAGCAAGAATCTATAAATCGAGTCGACTTTCATTCCACTACAGCCACACAAGCTGTAGAGCAAGGTACCGTAGAGTTGGGCAAAGCAGTTGTAAATAAAAAGAAGTCCTTCAAGGTAATTAAAAATAAACAAATCAACAAACACATTTAAACTAACACAATCTCTTTTCAGAAAAAGATCTACATTCTACTCATTGCAATAGTAATATTGTTGTTTATCATACTGATATTTGTTTTATTGATAAAAGAGAACCTTAAAAAATACTAACGATAAATAAAATATGCAACATAGGACTATGTTTCTTTAAGAAGGTAAACAAAATAAAATTATTAATGTAAAAAAACAAATTGCTTTAACATTCCATTTGATCGCTTTCAATCATTTGTGGAATGCTTATTGTCAAGTCCTGGGCGGAAGGTCTCTTTAGGAAGTCTTCTTCGGTGCAACAATGAAAAATTTCCAAGACATACCTGTAAGAATCGGCAAATTCTTGTGAAGGTAGTTCGGGCCTCGTGCCAATCTTGCAATTCTTGATACTCTCATCGAAGGAATCCTCCGAGTTAATACTTTCGTCAATTTCGTCTGAAAATGGTGGATGTAAAGATAACATCTCCCACAAGGTGAGGCCATATGAGAAAATATCAGCTTTGTTGGTAATTTTTGGAGGATAATTAAAAACTTCCGGTGCACACCACAATCTTGTTCCCATGTATTCAGGTTCGGGACCTGCTTTATCTTCATTAACGGTTCCATTAACTTTCAAGGGTAGAGAAACCCCAAAGTCGCACAACTTGCAGATATCAAAGTCTCCTTTAATCAACACATTGTAGGATTTAATATCGCTGTGCAAGATTAAAGCATCGGTATGCAAATAATTTAACCCTTCGGCAATATCCATCGCTACTTTCATAATATCTCTAGATGGGAACGCAAGAAGACCCTCGTCGAAACGTTTTTCAATCATATCACCTAAAGATTTTCCGGCTTCTTCCATTGCCAAACAGTGCTCATCATTGGGAGTTTTAAAATATGACCGAAAACCAACAATGTTGGGGTGATTCAATTGCCGTAAAATGCATGCTTCGACTCGTAGACGATTCTTGAAACAAAGTGTCTGCTGCACTCCGGCTTTAATAAGCTTCTTAAGTGCCCATGGTGATCGTACTTGATTAGCCACAGGAGAACGATCTAATTTGTAAACTGCAACACCTAAATTACGAACTTGTTAGTATTTTAGCATTTAACAAAAAGAAAGATTTACCCGTGCCATATCCTAGTTTCTTTAAAAACGGAGAAGGTGGAATGCTTACTACAGTGGGGACAGTACTTCTTCTTGTATTGCGTACGGGTGTTCTAAATTCCGCCATGATTCACAGAAATTGAATTAAAAAACTTAAAATAAATTTCACAAAAAGTTCGTGCAACTATCGCGACCGTTAAAACACTTTGATGTTTGAATTTGTTTCTACCGATAAGATCGTAAACTGTAAACCAACGGAAAACAAGTTTAAGCAGTGGCGTAACTCGAAAATCATAATTTAATTTGATTAAAATTATTTTTGTTATTTTAGTAATTTTACTTACTGTTCAATAATTTCAAATGTTCAATAAATACATTTCAATAATTTATAGATATTAATGTTGTTATTTATTAGTCTTTGTTTTCTCTTAGTCTTTTGTTTTATTATTTGTCCTCCATGATTACCTGATGGAATTCATTATCCTCGCATACCGTCGGAGCTAGCCAATACAAGAGCAGAGATAAATATATTTTTTTAAACAAGAGAACCCAATTCTTTGTTTAATATCTTTTCTCTGGACGACCAAGTGGTTAAGGATAGGGAAAAAACTGTTATAATGTTACTGTTATCACACTCTTTTTGAATAATAAAATTACGTAAAATTAAGTAAAAACTACTAAACGTTAAAATTTATTAAGAAAAATATGAGTGATTTAGTCTGTTTAAACGTGTGAAAAAACTGAACAATTTTAAAATAAAAATTAATTGTTGTTAAAATTAATTAATAAATTATAACAAATAATAAATAGGTGTAATACTGAAGATAGATTTAAAATTAAAAATTTTGTATAAACACCCATGTGGTGTTGTAAAATACAAAAATAAATGTGGCCATGCCCATGCCTTTACCATACTTTTATTAAATATTAAAAAATAATTTTTAATAATAAAAAGAAAAAATATTTACTATTAACCAATGTGACCGAAAATCTAATCAGCTCTAACAAGGGGAGATCTGCAAATTCCCCTCACTGAATTGATTCATTTTCATTGTGCGTGTAGGTCTTGTATTGGACTTCAACAGGTGTAAGTATAAGGGCACGCTTTTTTGGCAATTTTGAGAAAATTGAATTTGAATAATTATATATTACTGATGAACTGCATAAAATTAACATAAATTTGGTAAGTTGTTAATAGAATTGCGTAAGATTGAAAAAAAAATAAAAACATATGCGAAGGGTATTGGGATCGCATCCAGTTCCTGCCAATTTGTTTTTATTTATTTGATTATGAATTCCCCCCAGTATAATATCTCATCGTTCTCAAGAAACCCAAAGCGCTATAATAAACCCTACTCAAAATCTGTAAACATTGAATGTTTTACCTTTCAGCAGTGCGGCACTGGAGGGTGTATCACATCCCCAGACCCCCGGTTTGTGCAGTTTATTTTTTATTAGTAATAAATTGAAGACATCAGCATAACCAATCTAAAAATAATCTTTAGAAAAACTAATTAATCCTAACTTTAACAAGTCACACTTAAGTAACTAAGATCCCAATTAACCCAAATTATAAACCAAACTTTTAAAGACCGGGGGGCCTGGAGGGTGTGGAGCACCCCCCAAGAACACTCAAACTGTGATAGATAAATTTGCAAACTTATGGTTATTAGTATTAAGCGATAATGGTGATAATGGCACAAAAAATATAAAGCAGTGACCAAGAATCGGGGGGGGGAATAATGAATTCCCCCCTAGTATAATATGTCATCGTTCTCATGAAAACCAAAGCGCTATAATAAACCCTACTAACAAATCTGTAAACATTGAATGTTTTGCCTTTCAGCAGTGAGGCACTGGAGGGCGTTCCACACCCCCCAGACCCCCCGGTTTGTGCAGTTTATTTTTTATTAGTAATAAGTTGAAGACATCAGCACAACCAATCTAGAAAAAATCTCTAGAAATGCTAATTAATCCTAACTTTAACAAGTCACACTCAAGTAACTAAGATCCCAATTAGCCCAAATTATAAACAAAACTTTTGAAGACCGGGGGGTCTGGGGGGTGTGGAGCACCCCCCAGGAACACTCAAACTCTGATAGATAAATTTCCAAACATATGGTTATCAGTATTAAGCGATAATGGTAAAAGTTTTTAACACAAAAAATATAAATTAACAACCAAGAATCGGGGGGGAGGGGGTGATCATGAATTCCCCCCAGTATAATATGTCATCGTTCTCAAGAAAACCAAAACGCTATAATAAACCTTATTCATAATCTGTAAACATTGAATGTTTTGCCTTTCAGCAGTGAGGCACTGGAGGGTGTTCCACACCCCCCAGACCCCCCGGTTTGTGCAGTTTATTTTTCATTAGTAAGAAGTTGAAAACCAATCTAGAAAAAATCTCTAGAAATACTAATTAATCCTAACTTTAACAAGTCACACTCAAGTAAGTAATATCCTAATAATCCAAAGTTGTCGAGACCGGGAAGTTTGGGGGAGGGGAGGGGGGGAACACCTCCACTGCCTCACTGCTGAAAGGTAAAACAATCAATGTTTATAGATTATGAGTAAGGTTTATTATAGCGCTTTGGTTTTCTTGAAATCGATGCCATATTATACTGGGGAGAATTAATAATCAAATAAAAAAAAAATTGGCAGGAGCTGGACGCTATCCCAGTACCCTTCGCATATGTTTTTAATTTTTTGCAATCTTATGCAATTTCATTAAAAACTTACCAAATTTATGTAATTTATGGCAAAAAAAAGCGTCCCTTATACTTACACCTGTTGAAGTCCAATACAAGACCTACACGCACAATGAAAATGAATCAATTCAGTGAGGGGAAGTTGCAGGTCTCCCCTTGTAAGATGCCATTACAAAACACGAAATCCTATAACAGAAATTTGTCATTATTTAAATTCTTGTTACGCCAGAACGCGTCATTGAGTAAATTTAATCTTTGCTCTAATACCTTAGCTTCACCTGACAGTCCACTATTTAACTAGTTTTTTTGTGAATTAACAAGTAAGTTTTCATCGCCGATTATGCTATTAAAGTGGGATTTGGGTCGCTCTTCATCTTCAATGGAAAGCGACGATTACTTGTTTGAACTTGTGAACTTTAGATCTTTTTACTTGCTTTTGTTTACTGTTATATGTTTTGTAATTGTCTCATATCTTAACATTTATACACAAACTAACGATTAAGGGTGGGGGGGGAGAATAAATTAAAACTCTTAGTCTTTTGTTTTATTATTTGTCCTTCACGATTACCTGATGCAATTCATTGCCCTCGCATACCGTCGGAGCTAGCCAATGCAAGAGCAGACGTAAACGTATGTTTTTTACAAAAGGACCTACCTCTTGGTTAATATCTTTCCTCTGGACGACCAAGTGTTACAATGTTACTGTTATCACACTCTTTTTGAATAATAAAAATACAATCTGCGTTGTACCACTCATCCGATATTACCGGTTGAACCGTTATTCTGTCTTTTGCCCGGCCATTTTTTGTTCTTCATTTGAGTTAAAGCTTGTTAAATTTTAGATGTTGTACCAGACATTTCCTCTGAACCCACGTTCATTATGGTTCGTTTTCTGTTTTTACCAGGTTTTTAACTGTTAATGTATATAATTAATTGTCTGCCTCTTCTTCAACGTGTGCTTCTTATCAGAAGCGTCGTGACCCAACTTGGCCGAAGCCAAAATGAATCTCCTAGGGAGCATGGGGTGGTGTCCCGTTACCTTCCTCATAGTCCACAGATCGAAATTGGACTTTTTGATCACAGCAGTGATCATTTGTCAAAACAAATTTTTTTAATATAAAAATATACAGGTTGGTTGAAAAGTACTGAAAGCGACACCTATTAAGCAGTAGAGGAATCAAAATTCATACGTCATTTTGATATTTGATCTTTCATATGAACCTACTAAAATTTTATTTCGATCTGTCAATTCATTCATTGTTTACAAGCTATTTGAAGTCGACGTGTCGGTGTATTTTTTAACAATGGAAAAAACTGAGTATCGTGCAGTGATAAAATTCTTTGTTTTGGAAGGTTTATCAGCAACAGAAATTCATACAAAAATGGTGAGCGTGTTAAAAGAATCTGCTCCTTCATTTCCAACTGTACATCAATGGGTTTTAGAGTTTAAACGTGGTCGTACAAGCGTTGAAGATGAACCACGTAGTGGACGACCAAAACTGCAACAACACCAGAAATCATTGAACAAGTACATAATATTGTTAGTGAAGATCCAAGTTTGACTAAGCGTGAAATTGCTAATACCATAGGCATCTCAGACGAACGAGTACTCTATATTTTACATAAAGAATTACGTATGAAAAAGCTGTTTGGAAAGTTAGTGCCGCATTCGTTAACAATTCAACAAAACTCACACGAAAGCAAATTTCTCAGCATCATTTGAATCTTTTTAATAAGAATAAAATCGATTTTGTGCGTCGTTTTGTAACTATGGATGAGACTTGGATCTACCACCATGATCCTAAATTGAAACAAGAACGATTACAGTGGACTGAGGCTGGTTGTTCAGCTCCAAAACAGGTGAAGTCAGGACGATCAGCAAAAAAGGTTATGGCATCAGTTTTTTGGGATGCAAAAGGATTTTATTGATTGATTATCTTGAAAAAGGTAAAACAATTAACTCTGAATATTATTGTAACCTTTTGGATCAATTGAACGAACAAATTCGTGAAAAGAGACCCGGTTTGCAACATAAAAAAATCATCTTTCACCAAGACAACGCACCTGTCCACAAAAGTGTTTTAACAATGGCAAAATTCAATGAACTAAAGTACGAATTGCTTGAACATCCACCGTATTCGCCAGATTTGGCTCCTAGCGACTACTACCTCTTCAGAAACTTGAAACAATTGGTTCGTGGAAAGCGTTTTTCATCGAATGAAGAAGCTATTTCAGTCGTGGAACAGTATTTTGCAGAGCTTCCAGAAAATCATTACAGAGATGGAATAAAATTATTGCAGGATCATTGGAATAAGTGTATTGAAGTTGAGGAGATTATATTGAATAAAAAAACTAATTTTATTTAAAAGTTCACATTTTTTCATTTTTGCTTTAAATACTTTATAATGTGCTTTTTTAAATTAAATGTAACAATTTTTATTACATAAATAGAGGATGGTCTGAACGTTCTTCCGATTGCGATCTTCTTGCCGAAATCCTTATCAAGAATTATATTTTTATGTACAGCTTTTGTATTTTATTTTTATAGACAAAATTATTAAATCAAAAATGACACCACAAATTATGTCGATACAATGAAATTGCATCACATCAGGCGTTATGGCGTTTCAGTAGAGACATGTTAATCCATTCTTATCAATGACATGAAACCAAAAAGCTTCGTGATATAATTAAATCGATAAGTACGAGTGTAATAATAAATTGCATTTTCAGGTTACAAAGATTAATAATCCATCTATTCTACTATCTTTTGTTGTTTTTGCTATGCTGAGTAAATTAATCGTTCCATTTATTAAAGCAAACGAAGTAGATAAACAATGTCAAATCTTTTTTTATTGTATTGGATTTGGGTTAAGAAAAAAATACAATATTCCGCTATAATTTAATTAAGCTTTTTGTCCAAATTAAAAAGTTAATTCTAATTTATCTAATCAGTTATATTGCACGACAGACTGCTAAATCAGTTAGGTACAAAAAGTAATACCACATTATGGCCATGTTTATCAAAAGTCATATTTTTTGTTACCATAAAAGTATTCTAGTAGTCACATTACGTAGGAGGAAGTCTTCGTTATCTTCACTATTATCTCAACATGGACACCATCAAATTTTTAGTTGTAATCAGGAAGAAGTCTTTAAAAATTTTGTATTATTGAAGAAAAACTAGTGAGTAAAAATGTAATTTTCATTTTCTTCAAAGAAATGTAGTTTTGGTAATGTTTTAGAATCCAATCCTTCAAAAAATGTTTGGAGTATTTTTAAGGTTAGTGCCTACAATTATTAATTTGGTTCCAAGTACTTCTAGTTGGAAAATTTTTCTACGGGAAAAATTTTGCTGACTAGAACCAATAGATTTATTGCAGAATTTTTTTAGTTTCATTTTCAATTTTTGAATTTTCAAAATTTGTTGAATTTAATTTTTTTCCCAACATCTGAAACCTATTAGTTGATGCACTAAACTATTAAAAATGTATTAAAGTAAGTAAGACTGAAGTACTTTAGTGCCTCCCGTAACCGATAGTAAAGTAAAATTACTTTCACCAGAAAGTGAAGATTTTTGGAAAAAATAAAAAATTTAATTGATGATTTTGTCACCCTGAGAAATTTTCCGTAGCTAGCAGCTGTTTACTTTTACCACAAATTCCAACCTTCTTTTGTGGTTCTCATGGAATGGTTGCACTTAGTTTTTTGTGATAACTTTTTTAAATTTCAAAGAAATTTTCCTAAATTTTAAAATTTATTCTTTAAATACCTTGGAATTATAACACATAATTAAAATTATTTGGAAAATTTTATAAACAAGTAAAAATTTAAAAATCACAAAATAGGAAATATTTGCTTATAATAAAGTATTATTAAAAGCACTTAAAACAAAATTTAAAGTACTTTATTGAAAATATAAAGATTAAAAACAATTAATACTTTGTTGCATAACCTTTTGCGGCTATAACTGCTTTGCATCGAGAAGGCATAGAGTCAACAAGCTTTACTAAACGCTCCAATGGAATCTTTTGCCATTCTCTCCTTAAAGCTTCCCATAACTGACTCCTATTTTGGTATGTCCCACTTCTAATTTGTCGCTCGAGCTCTTCCCACAAATGCTCTATAGGATTTAAGTCAGGAGACTGACTAGGCCACTCAAGTAGGCGGATATTAGCCTTCGCCATGTAACCTTTAACATGCTTTGAAGCATGTTTCGGGTCATTATCTTGCTGAAACATCCAGCCGCGTGGCATTATTCTCTTCCCATGTGGTAGCATGTGATCTTTTAATATGTCAGCATACGTAAACCGATCCATAATACCATCGATTAAGTGTATAGGTCCAACACCATCACGGGAAAAGCAGCCCATGACACTTCCACCGCCGTGTTTTACAGTGGGAACCTGATACTTAACATCATATCTTTTATTTACTGGACGTCGAATATACTTAATACCATCAGAAGAAAACAAATTATATTTGCTCTCATCGCTCCAAAGAATTTTAGACCATTCTTGAACTCCCCAGTTTAAGTGATCTTTGGCAAATTTTAATCGGGCTATCCGATTCTTCTTCGAAATTATTGGTTTCTTAGAAGGACGCTACCAAATAGTCCAGCTGACTTCAGTCGACGTTTCACTGTCGAAACACTAATATTATCTTCGCGATTCTCGTTAAAATCACGGACAATTTCGGTAGCCGTTAAACGAGGATTCTTTACCGCATCACGAACGATCATTTTATCTTCCCGTCCGGTTGTTTTTCGTGGTCGCCCGGTTCTTGGTCGATTGGCCACTGATCCATATTGGTTTATTTTACGGATCCAACGACCTATAGTTTGATTTGGTATACCAAATTTGCGTTCTGCTGTCCTTAAAGAGTCTCCATTTTTTAATGATTTCAAAATCGCATTTTCAGATCTTCGGAATATTCTTTACTTTACCATGATTCTTACTGTTGAAGCAACTACTATAACAAGTTCATTTCAAAAAATTAATTTTATTTACAGTTTTTGACGTTTTAAAGAATATGCCACTTTACTTTTGGACACTTTTTGAGCTCTAGCTTCTTGTAATCGGTTAATATTAATATGTTATTAATACATTTCTTTTTCAGAAGCCCATATTGTGACAACAAAACTGAAACTTACAGCAACGAAAATATCGAAATGGTACAATATATAGCATACCAAATAATTGCACCGACTTTAATCACGGCGGGAATTTTGGGCAACATAATAAATTTAGTCATTTTAACTAAGCCAGTTTTTAATGAATGTACCCAGATTTATTTACGGATGTTAGCCATTGGTGATCTTCACGTACTCGTTTTCGAAATCTCGATGATTATACGATTAAATAATTTACAATATACTTCGCGAAGTATCGCAATTTACTACGCTCACTTTGAGTTGGTCTTGGTGACATTGTTCATAGCATTTAACATATACATAATTCTATGTCTTACATTCGACAGATACGTGTCGGTATGTTTACCAATACTATTCAACTCCATCCACACCAAAAAGAGAACGCTATTAGCAATATGCGTTTGTTTCGGAATTGCGATAGTCGTCAGCACTCCACTGTCGGCGATGAAAACCACATGCTACATCACGGAATGCAACAAGTGGAGTTTCTCTGATAATCAGAACATCACAAAAACAGTTTACTGGGACATCTTCTTAATCACGTCCGAAATCTTGATTCGAATTGGACCAGCAATCATCTTAAGCGTTTTGAATATTTTGATCATCAGGAAATTTAGAGAAATAAGGAAACGGCGTCACCGCTCACCTAGACTTCGTTCGATCGGCATTGTTACGATACGAAATTTAAAGAAACGACATCGTGAAGAACGTCGTATGGTTATTTTGTTACAAATCGTCATAATGTTATTTTTTATTACCATGATACCGTCATCGGTTCTTTCACTCTTATATACAGATGTAAGAGAAGACAATTTAGAGTTTCAAATTTTTAGGGCAGTTGCAAATTTGTTAGAAATTGCAAATTCATCGTTCAATTTCTTTGCTTATTATTTATGTAGTAAAGATTTTAGAAAAAATATTTCGGGTCTGTTTCGTGCAAACTCTCGTTTAAATAATCAACGGTCTACGATTAATATCAGTGTTCCAGAATACAATCATAGTACCAACGTTGATCTGGAAGAATCTGTCAAGAACGGTATTGTAACGAATAGCAAATGTGTGAATAAATTTTAAAGAAATTTTGTGTTTTTGTAGTTGACTTCACTGATCCAATCATGTCTTACTTTACTAATACTCATTACAAAATCTAATTGTACAAGTGTTTGACCAAAATGATCAATATAAAATTTGTTTTGTTGTGGGAATTTTGTTCTTTGGTAGTCTAGTTTGATAGCAATATTGTTTGATAATAATAACACAACTTCGGTCGTAATAAGTTAACTTATCACAAAGTCACTACATGTTTCAGGGGTTTTGACTCGCCTCCGCCAATTAAGTACACTCCCTTGTTTAGATGCACGCTACAAACGATCTCTTTTAGATATCTTGCAATCATGTTTATCAGATACCATTCAGTCTACAAAGTTTCCGGTTTTTAATTTACAACAACAAATAAATTAGTTATGTAAATTTAATGTTGTTTAAATCGTAAAATAAAAATAAATAATACTATTGCATGGTTTTTATAATTTAAATTTAAAAGATACAAAACGCATAAAAAAATTTTAAAAAAATTGGATATGGCCATGCCCATGACTTTATCATACTTTTATTAAATATTAATAAAATAATTTTTAATAATAAAAAGAAAAAAATATTTTTCATTAACCAATGTGACCCAAAATCTAATCAGCTCTAAGTCTAAATATAAATATACAAAATAGCAACTTTAGTTTTGAAATTCTCATTAGTTTTTGAAATATTTAATAAAAACTAATATTAAATAAAAAGATTTAAAAAAAATTGCTTCCATGAACAAATTTTATCCAAAATTTAATCAGCTCTAATTCCTGCCATAAACAACAAATCTCAACTTTAGTTTTGAAAATTCTGTTAGTTTTTAAAATATTAAATAAAGACTAATATTAAATAATAAAATTTAAAATAATAAAAACAATAGTTTTTATAAACGAATTTTAACTAAAATTTAATCAGTTTTAAATATCGATTGAAATATGCGAAAACCTAAATTTGGTTTTGAAATTCATATTATTTTTTGAAATAATAATTTTTAATTATTCAATTTGAGAGTAATATGGTTTTCGATCCACACAACAAAACAAAATTGTTTAACAAAGCTTTATTTGTCAAACAAATTCTCGCCCGTGTAATTTATGGAATATTTATAATAATTATATTTTGTCTGTGATTACATTAAATAAATATAAGTTATTAGTCTGTTTGCAATACTTTTGTCATCTTTATGATGTTTAAGCCATCATTACTTTCATTATTACGACGATTTAGAGTTTATTTCTTTTAAGTTGATTGTTTTTACTTTTGATTTGCAAGTTACAAATGAAACGCAATTTTGAAAGTGATAATTGAAGTGCATTTGCTAATTTTTCAATTTTATCTGTATTTTATTTGATTTTAAAGCAAATACTTTCAATTGTCAATTAAAAGTACAACTTTTAATTTTAAAGTATAAATTTCTGTGCGTGTACCGAATAAATAGCTATTATTGTGCAGAAAATTATAATTTCAATTAATTTTATTCTTCTTTACTATTCGTCTTGTTCCACCAAATAAATTATGCATCATCTCCTATATTTTTAATAAATTTTTGGAAAGCCACTCATTACAAATCGATTACTAATAAGGGGGAAGAGTTAAGATACCTCAACTGGAATTTTAACGATTTTTAAAAAAATTTTGAAAAAAATTACTTTAAAAATGAATTTGGAATGCGATTTTCTTATTGGCTCTTTTCAAACCGTATCCCTGCCAATTAAAAATTAGTTTTTAAGTTTAAAAATAATTTTAAATATTTATTGCTTTTATTGCTACTAAATGTATAATTTAAATGGTGAAGACGTATATTTTTTAATAAATAATTCTCCCCCCATGAAAATTGCTCTATTGATCCGAGCATGAAGGAACTAATAGTCAAATTTATTAATTTACTGATAGTCAAACAAGTCAAATTTTTTATTAAAATTGATGTCAGACGTTTGAGCTTCGTTCGAGCTTCCATTTCCGTCGTTTGAACTTGGGTAAGATGGACAAGTTGATCCCCCCTTCCTCTAAGTCAAATTTTGAAATACAATTGGTGTCAAACGTTTGAGCCTTAATGAGCTTCCATTATAGCATTCAAATAGCTTTTAAAAATACAAGGCTTTTAAGGTGAGGATGAATTTGGTTGAACTTTTGTTAAGCCCAAATCGAAATTGAAAATCACGATATTCCCATAAGAAACACATGCAAACAAATTATTGCCTAATATCGTAACAATGCAGGTTTTCTCTTGACGCGACGGGACGTAGTAGGAACGATCTCGTTAATCGCTCCCTGTGCCGAGTAGGACCGGTTATTTTTAGTTAATAAGGCGTTTGTCAAAACGACCCGTAGCGGCCGGAGCGGAAGGAACCAAAGCGGAGGGTCTGTTTTGACCCTAACCCAATAAAATACCTCATTCTAAATAATTTTTATTCCTGAAAAGGGCTCATTTGTTAATCAGCGGCTCGCTTTTATATTATGGGATCGCCTAATTCTAGTTGTTCAGTACAAAAAGGGGAACGAGGGCCCCAATGAAATGATCGCATTTCTTTAATGCCGTTTTTATTCAAAATTTTTGATCTGACAGCAAATTATATATTTTTTAATTTGTCTATTGAATAGTTATCTATCATAATTTTCAAAAAAAATGGTGAAAATCGCAATTGGGGTTGATCGACTCTCGCCAAAATCTGTACGCCAATTATGCCAAGTACGCCAAATGACCGTATGTAACATTACAAGATAACTTGTATTGTTACATTAATTTTATTTTATTTCAAATTATACCAGGGTTTTTGATCATCTAGGTTGGCACTATGTTTTCACACTTGCAAGGGGAGACCGGCAACTTCCCCTCACTAAATTGATTCATTTTCATTGTGCGTGTAGGTCTTGTATTGGACTTCAACAGGTGGAAGTATAAAGGCATGCTTCTTTACCAATTTTGAGAAAATTGAATTTGAATAATTATATATTACTGATGAACTGCATAAAAATTAACATAAATTTGGTAAGTTGTTAATGGAATTGCGTAAAATTGCAAAAAAATAAAAACATATGCAAAGAGTACTGGGATCGCATCCAGCTCCTGCCAATTTGTTTTTTTATTTATTTAATTATTAATTTCCCCCAGTATAATTTATGTCATCGTTCTCAAGAAAACCAAAGCGCTATAATAAACCCTACTCATAATCTGTAATCATTGAATGTTTTACCTTTCAGCAGTGAGGCACTGGAGGGTGTTCCACACCCCCCAGACCCCCCGGTTTGTGCAGTTTATTTTTTATCAGAAAGGAATTGAAGATATCAGCGTAACTGATCTAGAAAAAATCTCTAGAAAACTAATTAATCCTTACGTTAACAAGTCACACTCAAGTAACTAATATCCCAATTAGCCCAAAATATAAAGCAAAGTTTTACAGACCGGGGGGTCTGGGGGGTGTGGAACACCCTCCAGTGCCTCACTGTTGAAAGGCAAAACATTTAATGTTTACAGATTATGAGTAGGGTTTATTATAGCGCTTTGTTTTTTTTGAAAACGATGACATATTATACTGGGGGGAATTCATAATCACCCCCCGATTGTTGGTCACTGCTTTATATTTTTTTTGCTTAAACTCTCACCATTATCGCTTAATACTGATAACCATAAGTTTGCAAATTTATCTATCACAGTTTGAGTATTGCTGGGGGCTCCACACCCCCCCAGACCCCCCGGTCTAGACAACTTTGGTTTATAATTTGGGCTAATTGGAATATTAGTTACTTGAGTGTGACTTGTTAAAGTTAGGATTAATTAGTTATTCTAGAGATTTTTTCTAGATCGGTTATGCTGATGTCTTCAATTTATCACTAATAAAAAATAAATTACACAAACCGGGGGGTCTGGGGGGTGTGGAACACCCTCCAGTGCCTCACTGTTGAAAGGCAAAACATTCAATGTTTACAGATTATGAGTAGGGTTTATTATAGCGCTTTGGTTTTTTGAGAACGATGACATATTATACTGGGGGGAATTCATAATCACCCCCCCCCGATTGTTGGTCACTGATTTATATTTTTTTGCTATAAACTCTCACCATTATTGCTTAATACTGATAACCATAAGTTTGCAAAATTATCTATCACAGTTTGAGTGTTGCTGGGGAGACCCCCGGTCTCTACAACTGTGATTTATAATTTAGACTAATTGGAATATTAGTTACTTAAATGTGACTTATTAAAGTTAGGATTAATTAGTTATGCTAGAGATTTTTCTAGATCGGTTATGCTGATGTCTTCAATTTATTACTAATAAAAATAAACTACACAAACCGGGAGGTCTGGGGTGGAACACCCTCCAGTGCCTCACTGTTGAAAGCAAAACATACAATGTTTACAGATTATGAGTAAAACTGTTGTATTGTACACGGTCATTTGAGTCCATGTTGAGCATGGTTGTTAGCGCGATGAACTACTAATGTAAGACTCCCCGGTTCGTATCAGGGTAGAGCTCACTTTGCAATACCGTCTCCGTGCTTTGGAAAGCAAGTAAAGACGGTGGTCCTCTCACAAGGTGCTTGTGAGGTATTAATTGCTAGAGTCCTCTCTTGAGGGACGGGTAAACGACTTCGGTTGTATTCTTACATAAGGAACCCCGTTTCTTTGTAGGATATCGGACAACGTCGCAAGACGTTCAAAACCGATTGTATGTATAAAAAGTAATTTTAATAATAAAACGAAAAAATATGTTCCATTAACCATTGTTACCCAAAATCTAACTGGGGTGTGGAACACCCTCCAGTGCCTCACTGCTGAAAGGTAAAACATGCAATGTTTACAGATTATGAGTAGAGTTTATTATAGCGCTTTGGTTTTCTTGAGAACGATGACATTTTATACTGGGGACTTATAATCCCCCCCCCCCCAATTCTTGGTCACTGCTTTATATTTTTTGTATTAAGAACTTTTACCATTATTGCTTAATCCTGATAACCATAAGTTTGGAAATTTATTCATCATAGTTTGAGTGTTCCTGGAGGGTGCTCCACACCCCAGACCCCCCGGTTTCTACAACTTTGGTTTATAATTTGGGCTAATTCGGATATTAGTTACTTGAGTGTGACTTGTTAAAGTTAGGATTAATTAGTTTCTCTAGAGATTTTTTCTAGATTGGTTTTGCTGTTATCTTCAATCTATTACTAATAAAAAATAAACTGCACAAACCGGGGGGTCTGGGGGGTGTGGAACACCCTCCAGTGCCTCACTGCTGAAAGGTAAAAGATGCAATGTTTACAGATTATGAGTAGGGGTTATTATAGCGCTTTGGTTTTCTTGAGAACGATGACATGAATTTTGCGGTCTCCCCTTGTAAGTCTAAATATAAAGATATAAAATACCAACCTTAGTTTTGAAATTCTCATTAGTTTTTGAAATATTTAATAAAAACTAATATTAAATAAAAAGATTAAAAAAAATTGCTTCCATGAGCCAATTTTATCCAAAATTTAATCAGCTTTAATTCCTGCCTTAAACATAACAAATTTCAACTTTAGTTTTGAAAATCCTTTTAGTTCTTAAAATATTAAATAAAGGCTAATATTAAATAATAAAATTTAAAATAATAAAAAACAATAGTTTTTATAAACGAATTTTAACTAAAAGTTCTAAATATCGATTAAAATATGCGAAAACCTATATTTGTTTTTGAAATTCCTATTACTTTTCGAAATATTAATTAAAAACTAATATTAAATAATAACATTTAAAAAAATTTAAAAAAATAGTTCCCATGAACCAATTTCAGCCAAAATCTAATCAGCTCTAAGTCTTAGAGAATAAGAATAAGGATACAAAATTCAAAATTTTGTTTGAAAATGCCTATTAGTTTTTGCTGTAGGTTGCACACAAAATTTGACCACAGACACACACACAGACATTTTTTGGAAATGGTCTTATTTAACTCGGGGGACCTCAAAAAGTGTAAATCCATCAAAATCTCAAATTTTTACTTTTTACTTTATCATATGTAATATGAGAAAGTATTGTTTTCGTGCAGAAAAAAATTTGAGATTTTGATGGATTTACAGAGTCCCTATAAAATAAGACCATTTCAAAAATGTGTTGTGTGTGTGTGTGTGTGTGTGTGTGTTGTGTGGTCAAATTTTGTGTGCGACCTACAGCAAAACTAATAGAATTTTCAAACAAAATTTTGGATTTTGAATCCTTATATTAAGACTTAGAGCTGATTAGATTTTGGTTAAAATTGGTTCATGGGAACTATTTTTTTTTTTTTAAATTTTATTATTTAATATTAGTTTTTAATTATTATTTAAAAATAATAAGAATTTCAAAACCAAATTTAGGATTTAGCATACTTATATCAAGATTTAAAATTGATTAAATTTTAGTTAAAATTGGTTTATGAAAACTATTGTTTTTTATTTTTAAATTTTATTATTTAATATTAGTCTTTATTTAATATTTTAAAACTAACAAAATTTTCAAAACCAAATTTAATATTTCCTATTTTATAGCTGGAGTTAAAGTTATTTAAATTTTGGTTAAAATTGGTTAACGGAACTATTTTTTAAATTTTTAAATCTTATTATTTAATATTAGTTTTAATTAATATTTCGAAAAGTAATACAATTTCTAAACTAAATTTAGGTTTTCATATTTTAATCGATATTTAGAACTGATTAAATTTTAGTTAAAGTTTGTTTATAAAAACTATTGTTTTTATTATTTTAAATTATATTATTTAATATTAGCCTTTATTTAATTTTTTAAAAACTAAAAGGATTTTCAAAACTAAAGTTGAAATTTGTTATGTTTATGGCAGGAATTAGAGCTGATTAAATTTTGGATAAAATTGGTTCATGGAAGCAATTTTTTTAAAATTTTTTTATTTATTATTAGTTTTTATTTAATATTTCAAAAACTAATGAGAATTTCAAAACTAAAGTTGGTATTTTGTATCTTTATAATTTAGACTTAGAGCTAATTAGATTTTGAGTCACATCATGGTTAATGGAAAATATTTTTTTTATTATTAAAATTATTTTTAATATTTAATAAAAGTATGATAAAGTCATGGGCATGGCCACATCCGCTTTTTTCTTCACGAAAACAATACTTTTTCATATTACATATGATAAAGTAATACATTCTATGGTTTTATTCATAAAATTTACAAACTATCTTAAAAAATATTTTGTTCTTACAGAAATCAATTTAATGTTTTGTGTAAATTATGTTACCCATATTAATAATCGCTGTATTTGTGAAAAATTACATATGTATTGTATATAATGCTACATATTTGAAACAAAAATATTAAAAATAAAGGAGTAGAAACTTCAACTTTCATAAATACTAAATTTCCTCCTTGACATTTAAATTGAGGGTTTTCCTTTTAAATCAAATTGATAATTATTGAATTTAGATAGTTGAAGAAATGAAGTTAATGGATACTTAATAACATTAAGGAAGCATAGTACAAAGCCAGCAATCTTCTTCATGCACCCATTGCGCTGGTCCAATAAAAAAAATAAAAAAAATCGAAGGTAAACAACAACTTTGTATCAATGTGAAATAATAATGTTATAATAATTTTAAAGATAATAACAATCGTCATAATCTTACAATCATTATCGTATTATTATGCGCTATATTCCGTTCAAAGCCCTTAAAAAAGGTATTTCGTCTTTTTGTTTGGAGTACTAAAAAAATATTTATAATAAATAAAAATTGTTATTGCAAAATAATGATAATTTTTTTTTTAGCGACATTGGAATAACTAAATTGCTGCATTTGACGTTGCCATACACGTGAATATAAATCCATTTAGTCTTCAATTTCGTCCGTGCAAACATCGCGTTCCGAGTTCGCAAAAAAATGAAAACAAACAACCAACCAATTTCAGCAAATAATGTGGTTATACAGTAAGTAATTTAATTATTTTTATTGCTTCTTATTTTGCTCAATTAATGATAATATATTTAAATATTTCATCATTCTTATTATTATCAATTCGCATTTGTTTAAGACTTCGAAAAATTTATTATTGCCGAAAGTCTCAAAATTTGTTTATAATTAGAAAGTTTTTGAATAACTAGTGATAATTAAAATACTTAAATAATTAAGTAATTACACATTATAAACTTGCATTACCTACATATTCGCCATAAATAATTAAAGAAGACAGCAATGATTAGTTTAAAAAAAATTTAAAGAAAATCTAAATTTATTTTAAAAATAGCAGTGCTACTTTTAATTGCGTTTGATTACAACTAAATTTGGTTTTTAAAAAGATACACAAAATATATTTTCCAATTTTATAAATTTTACTTTAAAGAGAAATACGGTATAATTTTGAAAGGAAAATTAAACACGATCCGCTACAATGGCTTCCAATGATTAATACAAAAAATAACAATACCGTTCAGATAATAAGGTGATTCAGTTTGATTTTCAAACTACAAAGAAACGTCAATCGATAAGAAACAATTAATAAAGCCATAAAAAGGATAACAGAACTCGGAATGATTTCAAGTTAACATAATCAGAATAAAGAGCTCTCTACACCACCCAATTTTGCCCGGCGTTTTTATAGAAAGATAAGGAATAAGCATAAAAAAGCATCCACACAGGCAAACTTCGTTATCAACGCCGTCCCCAACCCAATAATCTTCAGAAGGTCACGCTGCTGACAAACGTTTTTACGACCTTATCAGATGATTAAATTCACCTGCTAGTGTCCAAACAACGAGCTCATTGTTACCATATCAATTTTTAACATGGGATATTTTTGATTTGTGCAAGGATTTTAAATTATGGCCGTAAACTGCATTTTATCTAAATTATATTTTTGAATAGGATTATTTGGAGAAAATTTCATTTTAAGAAAGCTGAGACTACCGATCAAATCGTGAATTTGAAAATTTTGTATTTGAGAACAAAGTAAAAATGTAATTTCTAAAAAGTTGGTAAGTCGAAATTTCGAAAACCATCATTTCAGCCTTTCGGGGCTCAAATGGTTAATAACTGAAAAAATTTATAAAGTTTGTTATTGGAAGTTGGAATTCTCCACGAGTTGAGTAAACTGAGTGAGGTTGACAATAAATAAAATTAAGAAACGGAAGTTATAAATAAATATTGATAAATTAGTAAATTAAACGAAGTTTTAAAATGAAAATGGAGGAACGCAGTATTGGATACATTTAAAGTTCAGCAAAAATCCTTGAAAAATTTTCGAATCAAGCGAAGTATTCAAAATTAATTGCGAAAAAAACAAGGATTGAACTGGAAAAATTAAGAAAATAAAATCAACAAAATTTTGAGAAAGCAAAGGTGAATGAGAATCAGCTCAGATTCAGGAACGAACATCAGCAGCTACCGGAAATATTAACAAATAACAGCAAATACTGTAAAAAAATTTAGTAATAACAAATTTGAAATTAAATTTAAAAAAAATTTTAAAACTCATGGATAAAAATTTGAAAATTTATTTCAAAAATTTATAAAAAGAACAGCAGTCACACACATTTTAAATGATTTTCTTTATAATTAAAAATTTTCATAATTGAAAAAAATTTGGTTTTGAAATTCATATTAGTAGTTTTTGAAATGGTAAATAAAAACTAATATTACATAAAAAAATTCTTTGTACTATTTTTGCAATTTTTTCCAACCGCTAATTTTCAGAAATTATGTTCTGCATTTATTTCTAAATTATGTTTATTATATTATGAAATGCTGTTGTATTTCCTAATAAGGGGGATTCAAGTATTACGTAAGCAGGCTTAGGGAGCGGGGGTGTTTAATTTTTTTTACTTTTGCTGACAAAAATGGAGTGGAAGATATTATTTTTATATTATAAATCTTACGTAAGATTAAAAAATTAAAATTAAAAAAATTGCTATTACAGGAGGGGGGGGGGAGATCTAAAGTCTAAAATAATAAAAATTAATTTTTTATAAAATAAAATGAATGTTTAACTTTTGTGTGACCACTGCTTTTATTAGTTATTTAAAATATTGTTGTTTGTTCACTTTTTTTATTAACTTTTTATTCAAAATTTTTACCGTGAGTTGTAGTTTTTAATTTTCCAGTTATTGTTTTGAGTTCTTTTTGCCGTTACTTTTCCAAATTTGATTATAGTACGTTTTTGCGTTTTTGGAAATTTATGGCGCATCGTGGTTTAGTCTTAACACTTTCTAGGCATGGAACTCCCAGTTGATTCTCGAAGCCCGTGACTCAAGGATCTACATTTTCGAGAGTTGTTATGACGCACTGCAATCATTTGCAACTAGGTTATAAATATAAAATACTCTATTCACAATTATTTTTAGCCCTAAAAATGTAAAAAAATACGTTACATTATATTGTCGTCGTAATTCAATATTTTATGCTAATAACAGCAATCTCTTACACATACGTGTCGACTGGATTAAAAAAAATGATAACATATTTTCCCTAAAATGTGCACATAAAACTTACGATGAGCGAAGCTTAGGGTCACATACATATACATAGCCTATCAAACATACGTATATACAATTTTTGATTTTTTTGGCCCTAAACGTAAAAATTCTGAAACATCTCAAGGTTTATAATCTTTTTTGCATCCTCTTTCATAATCTACCATCATTTCTTTAGAAAATTTTGAATTGACACGTTCATATTATTTTGTACTTGACCCCAAGCTTATTGAGGTTTTTCTGGGCTGAGAAAATCTTCCTTCCGCAAGATGGTAGATCCAACCGAGAGGTTAACCGCTGGTGAAGTTTTTTGTACACATCTCATGAAGTACATGAAGTACTTCACGTGGAACACCCTCCAGTGCCTCTGCAACGGGAGACCTTCAGTTTACTTCTGATAAAAATAAACTATTCAATCCGGGGGGTCTGGGAGCGTGGAACACCCTCCAGTGCCTCTGCAACGAAACCTTCAGTTTACTTCTGATAAAATAAACTATTCAATCCGGGGGTCTGGGGTGTGGAACACCTCCAGTGCCTAAAATTTTGGAATGAAAACATTCCAGAACATGCAGAACCCCCAGACCAAGTAGTTTACTTTCTATCAGAAGTAAACCGAAGATCTCCGTTGCAGAGGCACTGGAGGGTGTTCCACACCCCCCAGACTCCCCAATTTAGATAATTTATTATTATTAAAAGTGAATTAAATATTTAAACATATCTGAAGTTTATTAAAATTAGCTATGGTCAAGTAAATGTGTTTAATTCTTAATTTGACAATTAATTATAAATTCCGTACCCTTTGGGAGGCAGATCTCTGCAACAAAATAAAAAATAAACTACTTAATCCGGGGGACCCTCCATTGCTCAAATTTTGGAATACCGTGAATTACTGCTGAATTATATGAAGTACGAAGAAGTATGCAGAATTATCATGAATTACGTTAAGTGTGAAGTCAATTGTACACGATTTCCTCTAGCGGTTGACCCCTCGGATCCAACTTATTTTGGCTGGCACGAGAGGTTGACCACCTGGTATATTGGGTGTACATAATTTTGTATTGCAATTGTTTGAAAATTTCTGCAATTGTTTGCAAATTTTGCAAATGTGTAAATTTTGCAAATGTCAGAAATTGTTTGCAAATATCTGTATAAATTTTTGGAAATTTTACAAATGTGTGTAAATTTTGCAAATGCGTGTAAATGTGTGTAAATTTTTGCAAATGCCTGTAAATCTTTGCAAATGTCAGAAATTGTTTGCAAATATCTGTGTAAATTTTTGCAAATGTGTGTAAATGTGTAAATTTTTGCAAATGCCTGTAAATCTTTGCAAATGTCAGAAATTGTTTGCAAATATCTGTGTAAATTTTTGCAAATTTTGCAAATGTGTGTAAATTTTGCAAATGGGTGTAAATGTGTGTAAATTTTAGCAAATGCGTGTAAATGTGTGTAAATTTTGCAAATACCTGTAAATCTTTGCAAATGTCAGAAATTGTTTGCACATATCTGTGTACATTTTTGCAAATGTTTTGCAAATTTTGCAAATGTGTGGAAATTTTTGCAAATGCGTGTAAATTTTTGCAAATGCGTGTAAATTTTTCCAATGCCTGTAAATCTTTGGAAATGACTGTAAATCTTTGCAAATGTCAGAAATTGTTTGCAAATATCTGTATAAATTTTTGGAAATTTTACAAATGTGTGTAAATTTTTGCAAATGCGTGTAAATGTGTGTAAATTTTTGCAAAAGCCTGTAAATCTTTGCAAATGTCAGAAATTGTTTGCAAATATCTGTGTAAATTTTTGCAAATGTGTGTAAATTTTGCAAATGCCTGTAAATCTTTGCAAATGTCAGAAATTGTTTACAAATATCGTGTAAATTTATGCAAATTTTGCAAATGTGTGTAAATTTTGCAAATGCGTGTAAATGTGTAAATTTTAGCAAATGCGTGTAAATTGTGTAAATTTTTGCAAATACCTGTAAATCTTTGAAATGTCAGAAATTGTTTGCACATATCTGTATAAATTTTGCAAATGTTTTGCAAATTTTGCAAATGTGTGAAATTTTTGCAAATGCGTGTAAATTTTTCCAATGCTTGTAAATCTTTGGAAATGACTGTAAATCTTTGCAAATGTCAGAAATTGTTTGCAAATATCTGTGTAAATTTTTGCAAATTTTGCAAATATGTGTAAGTTTTTGCAAATGGGTGTAAATGTGTGTAAATTTTAGCAAATGCGTGTAAATGTGTGTAAATTTTTGCAAATGTGTGTAAATTTTAGCAAATGCGTGTAAATGTGTGTAAATTTTTGCAAATGTGTGTAAAATTTGGCAAATGCGTGTAAATTTTTGCAAATGCCTGTAAATTTTTGGAAATTACTGTAAATCTTTGCAAATGTCAGAAATTGTTTGCAAATATCTATGTAAATTTTTGCAAATGTTGCAAATGTTTACAAATTTTGCAAATGTGTGTAAATTTTTGCAAATGCCTGTAAATCTTTGCAAATGACTGTAAATCTTTGCAAATGTCAGAAATTGTTTGCAAATATCTGTGTAAATTTTTGCAAATGTTGCAAATGTTTGCAAATTTTGCAAATGTGTGTAAATTTTTGCAAATGCCTGTAAATCTTTGCAAATGACTGTAAATCTTTGCAAATGTCAGAAATTGTTTGCAAATATCTGTGTAAATTTTTGCAAATGTTTGCAAATTTTCCAATTGTTTGCAAATTTAAAATTATTTGAAAATTTTGCAAATTATTGTAAATGCAAATTTGGTGTACACATTTTTGGTCAGTAGCCAACCCACCGGGCTGGCATCACGAAATTAACCGCGCAGAACCTGTTAATTGCTGTATTTCTCCAGTACTCCAGGTTTTACTTAACTCAGATTTAAGTTATTCGCCTACCTTACCTACGTTACCACAACAACGTTAATTTAATTTTTATTATTTTAGCTCTCCAAAACTAACCCGGAAAATAAAAGATGGGTTTAACATATTTTACGAATTTATTGGTGTTATGTTCCAAGTTCATTTGATAATTTTTAAAAGTATCTACCGCTTGGTGTTTCCTCCACCCGAGAAATCTGTAAAAGGCGAAATAGTACTGGTAAGAAACACATTAGATTTTGCAATTTATATTTTTCATATTGCGTATTTCTAGATTACCGGTAGTGGAAATGGAATAGGAAAAGAATTGGCGATACAATACGCTGCTCTTGGATCCACCGTTATATGTTGGGATATTGATCAGCTTGGAATTGAGGACACTGTGAAAGAAATTCAGAAATTTGAATATCCAAAAGCCTATAGCTATGTGTAAATAAAACTTTTCTAATATTTTATTATCCGCGTACGGTATAGTATTTTTGTAAAAATCGGAAAACACGTTTAATGATTATAAGGCGAAACATCACGTTTTTAACATTACGTTAAGATCAAGCCAAATTATTGAACATAAAATTTACAGTCACAATCAACTCCATTAATAAATTAAATACATAGGTCGTACACCACAAATTGTTGTTGTAATTGTAATTTGCAATTAACTTCTGCGGTGTACGTGATTTAAACAATGGAAAGTACTATTAGACAGAATCGGTTATTTTAAAGTGAGTTGTTTCAGTTGCAATAGAATAAGTATTTTTATTATATCTGCATTGTAAACTATTACCCATGCAAGCAATGTAAAAGTTAACATAACAGTGAATGTAATTGAGTTCACGATAAATTGAATCTATGTAGAACAACGTAAAATTCATTTCCAGTGTTTTCCTAAATAACGGAATTTAAATTATCTATAATTTTTCGGATCAGGTGCGATGTGGCCAATCGGGAACAAGTACTGCAAATGGCCGAAAAAGTTCAAAAAGAAGTCGGCCACGTTACCATATTAGTTAACAACGCAGGAACTATGATAACTCATCCCTTCATGTCCTACACTGCGAAGGAACTGCAAGACACCATCAGCATCAATCTGATGGGACATTTTTGGGTACGAATGAAACTTTGTAATGTTCAATTTTGAAACCTTCAGTCATCTACAGAAATAATTATTTCATTTTATTTTAGACTTTACAAGCGTTTTTACCACACATGATAGAAACCAATCAAGGCCACATACTCACCATAGCATCACTATGTGGAATAGAAGCAATTATAAATTTAGTACCTTATGCAGCATCAAAATTTGGCGTTCGTGGACTTATGGACGGACTTTTAAAAGAATTAAATCGCAATCCTGCAAATCAAATTAAACTTACGACTATCAATCCATACATGGTTGCCACAAGATTGCTGAAAAAACCGGATATTAGATTTCCAAATCAGTTTTCAGTCTTAAACCCCCAGTACGTTGCCAAAATGGCTATAAAAGCGCAGAGGCGCAATGTTATAGAAACGGCAGTTCCTAATTATTTGTATTTTATTGCTTGTGTCCTAAGGTGAGAAAACTATAGACAAAAAAGTAAAATAATTGAAAAAAATCTAATTTCAGAATGTTGCCCGTAGAAGCCAAAAATTTGCTATATAATTTCTTGCATTGTGAGGTGGATTCGGATTTGTAAAGTGCAAGAATCAAAAACCACAACAAAGCTTTTGGATTATTATTGGGCTATCAAATTTAGTGTTCCAATATGAATAAAGATAGTAAAATATTGTGATGAAATGAACGAATTATACTAACCCTAATAATTATTTGGTTATATTCATAATACATTAGTAATTAAGTATTTTTGAATAGATAGTGGGCCTAGAGCGGATTTGAGCAAATTAAATTTGGACATAAAAAGTTTTGCTCAAAAGTGTCCCAGCTCCGCCCTAGCCTCATTACTAATCTTAAAATAGGCATAGGTATTGGGTTTTACTTTTGCAGAAAAAGCTGAATTGGGTCAAATAGAAATGTATAAAATGAGACAGAAGTACTGCTTTCTTCCGATCCGAAAAAAAAGGTCCGGTGGAATTTCATTGTAAAAAATTCTTGAAAATACCTCTACTTTTCGAGCTATTACAGTGTTTTTCCTTTTAATTCATTAATTTCGTTTTTTAATTTAAGTTTTACTTTGTTAGCATTTCTTACATTAATTGCTTTATGTATTTAATCTAAAGTGTGATTTAATTATTTATTATTTTAATTAGAATGAATTATCTGATTATAAAATTAACTGATGTATTTATAATTTTACCTGTTTTAAATTAAATTTGAATTTAAATTACCCAAAAATTATTAATATGCATAATACATTGTTTATTTCATAAACATTTTTTCTCTTTTAATTTACAATTTAGTTAATTTTTTATTCAAATTTTTTTTTTTAATTATAAGGTTAAATGAACAATAAAACGAAACATTATTTGTGAGCTTTCAGCAATGGTTACTGCTGTCATCAGACGTTTGAAATTTAAAATTTGAATCAAATATTAATTACAAAGGTTAATAACATATATAATTTTAGTTAATTTATTACTAATTTACTATTTTATAGTTTTAATAATAAAGCTCACAATCAGAAATTGTACTATTTTAATGTATCAAAATTTAAAATATTTAAAACCTCCTACTACTTTTAAGACTATTTTTAAGACAAATTATCAATATAACTAAATAATGAAAGGAAAAAGTCCAAGACAAAAAATTGACCAACAATAAAAAAAATGGAATAAATAAATTGCAGTTGATCATAGTTGCTTTCAGAAAAAATGCACACTAAATGAAAAACTTACATTACTCTAATAATTTACACATTAAATTAAATTGATGAAAACATATTAATTGAATAACCCCATACTGTTATTGTGTTTGTTTATTTATTTGTTTATGAAAAATTCTAATAATTAATATAAAATTATGATTGAATAGAAATCTTAATTGTATTCGAAAAATATTAAGTAATCAGGTCATCCACTACCAAAAGTGTATTTCCCACGTCCCTTGGGAAACTGTCCACATCTTTAAGAAAATTATCTTCAGAGAATATAAATAGTACATCCATCAAAAACGTGGAAAGTCAGCCAAGTTCCGTTCATTCGTTGGTTCGTTTTACTTTATCATATGTAATATGAAAAAGGATTGTTTTCGTGCAGAAAAAAAAATTTGAGATTTTGATGGATTTACACTTTTTGAGGTCCCCTGAATAAAATAAGACGATTTCCAAAACAGTCTGTGTGTGTGATGGTGTGTATGTGTGTGTGTGTGGTCAAATTTTGTATGCGACCTACAGCAAAAACTAATAGGAAGTTTTAAACAAAATTTTGGATTTTGTATCCTCATATTGAGACTTAGAGCTGATTGGATTTTGGTTAAAATTGCTTCATGGCAACTATTTTTTTAATTTTTTAATTCTTATTATTTAATATTAGTTTTAATTAATATTTCGAAAAGTAATAGGCATTTCAAAACCAAATTTAGGTTTTCGCATATTTTAATCGATATTTAGAACTGATTAAATTTTAGTTAAAATTTGTTTATAGAAACTATTGTTTTTTATTATTTTAAATTTTATTATTTAATATTAGGCTTTATTTAATATTTTAAGAACTAAAAAGATTTTCAAAACTAAAGTAGAGATTTGTTATGTTTAAGGAAGGAATTAAAGCTGATTAAATTTTGGATAAAATTGGTTCATGGAAGCAATTTTTTTTAAATCTTTTTATTCCATATTAGTTTTTATTAAATATTTCTAAAACTAATGAAAATTTCAAAACTAAAGTTGGTATTTTGTATCTTTATATTTAGACTTACAAGGGGAGACCGGCAAATTCATATCATCGTTCTCAAGAAAACCAAAGCGCTATAATAAACCCTACTCATAATCTGTAAACATTGCATATTTTACCTTTCAGCAGTGAGGCACTGGAGGGTGAAACCCTCCACACCCCCCAGACCCCCCGGTTTGTGCAGTTTATTTTTTATTAGTAATAGATTGAAGATAACAGCAAAACCAATCTAGAAAAAATCTCTAGAGAAACTAATTAATCCTAACTTTAACAAGTCACACTCAAGTAACTAATATCCGAATTAGCCCAAATTATAAACCAAAGTTGTAGAAACCGGGGGGTCTGGGGGGTGTGGAGCACCCTCCAGGAACACTCAAACTGTGATAGATAAATTTGCAAACTTATGGTTATCAGTATTAAGCAATAATGGTAAAAGTTTTTATCACAAAAAATATAAAGCAGTGACCAAGAATTGGGAGGGGGTATAAAATGTCATCGTTCTCAAGAAAACCAAAGCGCTATAATAAACCCTACTCATAATCTGTAAACATTGCATATTTTACCTTTCAGCAGTGAGGCACTGGAGGGTGCCCCACACCCCCCAGACCCCCGGTTTGTGTGGTTTATTTTTTATTAGTAATAAATTGAAGATAACAGCAAAACCCATCTAGAAAAATTCTCTAGAAAAACTAATTAATCCTAACTTTAACAAGTCACACTCAAGTAACTAATATCCGAATTAGCCCAAATTATAAACCAAAGTTGTAGAAACCGGGGGGTCTGGGGTGTGGAGCACCCTCCAGGAACACTCAAACTATGATGGATAAATTTGCAAACTTATGGTTATCAGTATTAAGCGATAATGGTGAAAGTTTTTAACACAAAAATATAAAGCAGTGACCAAGAATTGGGGGGGGGGAGGAAATAAATCCCTCCTCCCCAGTATAAAATATCATCGTTCTCAAGAAAACCAAAGCGCTATAATAAACCCTACTCATAATCTGTAAACATTGCATGTTTTACCTTTCAGCAGTGAGGCACTGGAGGGTGTTCCACACCCCCCAGACCCCCCGGTTTGTGCAGTTTATTTTTATTAGTAATAAATTGAAGATAACAGCAAAACCAATCTAGAAAAAATCTCTAGAAAAACTAATTAATCCTAACTTTAACAAGTCACACTCAAGTAACTAATATCCGAATTAGCCCAAATTATAAACCAAAGTTGTAGAAACCGGGGGGTCTGGGGGGTGTGGAGCACCCTCCAGGAACACTCAAACTATGATGGATAAATTTGCAAACTTATGGTTATCAGTATTAAGCGATAATGGTGAAAGTTTTTAACACAAAAAATATAAAGCAGTGACCAAGAATTGGGGGAATAAATTCCCCAGTATAAAATGTCATCGTTCTCAAGAAAACCAAAGCGCTATAATAAACCCTACTCATAATCTGTAAACATTGCATATTTTACCTTTCAGCAGTGAGGCACTGGAGGGTGTTCCACACCCCCCAGACCCCCCGGTTTGTGCAGTTTATTTTTATTAGTAATAAATTGAAGATAACAGCAAACCCCATCTAGAAAAATTCTCTTGAAAACTAATTAATCCTAACTTTAACAAGTCACACTCAAGTAACTAATATCCGAATTAGCCCAAATAAACCAAAGTTGTAGAAACCGGGGGTCTGGGGTGTGGAGCACCCTCCAGGAACACTCAAACTGTGATAGATATTTTCAAACTTATGGTTATCAGTATTAAGATCGATATCGATAATGGTGAAAGTTTTAACACAAAAATATAAAGCAGTTACCAAGAATCCGGAGGAGGGATTATGAATTCCCTCAGTATAATATGTCATCGTTCTCAAGAAAACCAAAACGCTGTAATAAACCCTACTGATAAATCTGTAAACATTTAATGTTTTACCTTTCAGCAGTGAACCACTCCTCAGACCCCCGGTTTGTGCAGTTTATTTTTATTAGTAATAAATTGAAGACATCAGCATAACCGATCTTGAAAAATCTTTAGTAATACTAATTAATCCTAACTTTAACTAGTCACTGAATTATTATTAAGTCTCTGAAAAAATTATTTTTAATATTTAATAAAAGTATGATAAAGTCATGGGCATGGCCACATCCGATTTTTTTAATTCTTATTTTCTTGAATAAAATAAATCGCTTTTTGATTTTCTAATAAAAGTGGAAATTATAGTTTCCATTAAGAGACAAATTCGTAAAAATAAATTCTCATTTATTTATGTACGCAAAAGTGACCTAGCAACCAACTTTTTCTCGAATAGTTAGATTAAAACTACAAAGTCTTAATTATTAATTCCCCACAACTATTGGCAACGAACATATTATCCTTGTAATGTTTTATATCGCTGTCGTTCTATTAACTGATTTAGTAAATAAAATTAATGAAAACATTAAAAGTTGAATAATAAAAGATTATAGTCGTCAATCCGTATTTTATTGCGTCTCTTTTTATTCGCTTCAAAATTCGAAATCGAAGAAATCGTTTGATTCCTTCGTCCTTCATCGCAATTCCATTTTCTTTCCTCGTTGAGAAAGTGGTGTCAGCTCCCAAAACTTCATTATTTTAACCCCCCCTCCAACCCGATGTTATATAAAATTAAGTAAAAGAAGGATAACTTTCTTTGAAGTAAGAAAATTAAGGATTCAATCAAAGCTGAGATATACAAAAAATAAATTCATTTTGAGTTTGATTTCCTCGGTATAAGCACTGCACGTTTTCAGTTTACAAAAATTGAAAACGAGTGAACAATCCATTGCAACTAAAATTGTTATTGCATAAGTAATCTAATTATAAAAATTAATTTCATTATTTTATTTAATTAAATTTTGAAAAGGTTCTGGCGTGGAAGAATTCAAAAATTAAATGTGTAGCTTTGAATTCTTCCCACATCTAAACTCGTCAAGATATAATTTACCACAAAATAGTCGTATTCCTTATGATTTTCGCAGCGTTTCCAATGGAAGGTTTCGCTGTACTATTTTGTAGTTTAATTAGTTACTACTTTGTAGAAATGTCTATCTAATGTTTTATTTCTTATTCAGTGTCCAAAAGTAAAGTGCCATATTCTTTAAAACGTCAAAAACAGTAAATAAAATTAATTTTTTCGAAATAAACTTGTTAGAGTAGTTGCTTCAACAGTAAGAATCATGGTAAAGACGAAAGAATATTCCGAAGATCTGAAAAATGCGATTTTGAAATCATTGAAAAATGGAGACTCTTTAAGGACAGCAGAACGCAAATTTGGTATACCAAATCAAACTATAGGTCGTTGGATCCGTAAAATAAACCAATATGGATCAGTGGCCAATCGACCAAGAACCGGGCGACCACGAAAAACAACCGGACGGGAAGATAAAATGATCGTTCGTGATGCGGTAAAGAATCCTCGTTTAACGGCTACCGAAATTGTCCGTGATTTTAACGAGAATCGCGAAGATAATATTAGTGTTTCGACAGTGAAACGTCGACTGAAGTCAGCTGGACTATTTGGTAGCGTCCTTCTAAGAAACCAATAATTTGAAGAAGAATCGGATAGCCCGATTAAAATTTGCCAAAGATCACTTAAACTGGGGAGTTCAAGAATGGTCTAAAATTCTTTGGAGCGATGAGAGCAAATATAATTTGTTTTCTTCTGATGGTATTAAGTATATTCGACGTCCAGTAAATAAAAGATATGATGTTAAGTATCAGGTTCCCACTGTAAAACACGGCGGTGGAAGTGTCATGGTGTGGGGCTGCTTTTCCCGTGATGGTGTTGGACCTATACACTTAATCGATGGTATTATGGATCGGTTTACGTATGCTGACATATTAAAAGATCACATGCTACCACATGGGAAGAGAATAATGCCACGCGGCTGGATGTTTCAGCAAGATAATGACCCGAAACATGCTTCAAAGCATGTTAAAGGTTACATGGCGAAGGCTAATATCCGCCTACTTGAGTGGCCTAGTCAGTCTCTGACTTAAATCCTATAGAGCATTTGTGGGAAGAGCTCGAGCGACAAATTAGAAGTGGGACATACCAAAATAGGAGTCAGTTATGGAAGCTTTAAGGAGAGAATGGCAAAAGATTCCATTGGAGCGTTTAGTCAAGTTTGTTAACTCTATGCCTTCTCGATGCAAAGCAGTTATAGCCGCAAAAGGTTATGCAACAAAGTATTAATTGTTTTTAATCTTTATATTTTCAATAAAGTACTTTCAATTTTGTTTTAAGTGCTTTTAATAATACTTTATTATAAGCAAATATTTCCTATTTTGTGATTTTTAAATTTTTACTTGTTTATAAAATTTTAAAAAAATTTTAATTATGTGTTATAATTCCAAGGTATTTAAAGAATAAGTTTTGAAAATTTAGGAAAATTTCTTTGAAATTTAAAAAAGTTATCACAAAAAAACTAAGTGCAACCATACTTATGACCGCTACTATAGCTAGGGCAGTGTAATTGAAAAAGAAAAACGGTGATTATCATAGAAATACATTGTTTAGGTTATAATTTCTTTTTAATAAAAATAATAAACTGTTAAAGCTGCAAAAAATGTTTTCTCAATTTTTTGTCGGAATGCAATTTCAGTAACTAAATTAATAATTTTGATTTTTATAAAAATACATAGTAAATTGCGAAAATCGTAAAAAATTATTAAACTTTTCAAAAATCATAACTCGATCAATTTTTATTTACAATTTTTCAATAAAATAAATTTAGTAAAAAAATTTTCACCCTTTTAACAGCCCCAAAACAAAAAGTAAAATACCAAAAGTAAGTATTCGATGACATCTGTGCCGAATTGATCCCCTAATTTTTTTCCCTACATGGAAAAAATTTAACTGTTTTTCCTGTACCAAAATCACTAATATTCTATTTATATCGTAACAAAAAATATTTAGCGTTTTGTTCTCAAGAAATATTATAAATATGTAGTGTTATTGTTAAGTACGGATAAGTACCTAATTGACGTAAGTAAATTGAGATGCAATCAACGCTGAGATACATAAATGAATGTAAGTAAATCCATTGCGGCTTGAATTTCATCCGTGTAAGTACCACATTCTCAGTTGGTAAAAAATGAAAATTAGTGAAAGATTTGTTTCAACAACTAATATTAATTCATGGTAAGTAATTTAATTATTTTTATTGCTTATTGAAAAATTATTTTATTGTTTTAAAAATTTATTTATTTTATAAAAATAAATTTTTTATAAAAATTAATTTAAAATAAAAAAAAGGTGTCATTTAAAAAAATAAAATACCCCGTTTTCCATTTGCATTCCTTTAGGACTAGGGAAATTTTTTATATTACTAGAAATCCCAAATTTTGTTGTTTTAAATCTTTAATAATTAGATAAATTAGAAAGTCTTTACATAACTAATACTTGTAACAACTAATAAGTAATTGATGGATTAAGAATAGCAACTATTTCTTTACCAATGCATTTTTTAGAGCAATGCACTTGAATGCGTTTGAAAAGCCAAAACTTGTATATCTACTTACATTGTATTCACTACAAATTGAAGAAAACAACTTTAACTAGCACAAATCATTACATATAAATAATTGATAATAATATGTTGTTAAATAATTGAGTATATTAACTTGCAAAATATACTTTAAAAAAAAAATTTTAATTTATCCATAAGTTAAATTAATATATGTATCTTGTCAACATTTACATAATAATAATTATATTATATGTATAATTATTATAAAAAATGTTGTCTGGGCTAATTATAATTAAACAAATTTTTTCTAAATTTTTAAATCTTAAAAATTAATATTTTGCAAAATTCAACTAAAATTTATTTTGAAAATAGCAGTGTTACTTTCAATTTCCTTTATAATTGTTTAATTGCAACTAAATTAGATTTGTGTGGAATGCGAAGGAAATTTTTTCAAGTTTGAAATTAGAAATTTTATTTAAAATTGGATTAATATAGTGAAATCTTGTTCTTCCGATAGTTCTAGAAAAATAAAGATATTACCACTCATACATGAAGTCATTACGTAAGTTTGATTATACAACTAAATTATGACCATCAATAAAGCTATAAAAAAATAACACAACTGAAAATAATTCAAAATTTATTTATTCAGAGTAATATTAATCTGAAACGTTTCAGTTAGTTTTTAGTGAATTCCATAAGAGGATTCTTGTATTATACAGAAAACTATAGAACCTCAAACATAAATATTGAAACTGACTTTCAAATTTCCAGCTAAAAAAGTAAAAAAAGTTTCTATATATTGCTATGTTTCAAACGCTTTAAAAAGGATTATAGTCTGAGCCATTTTAAATTTTCGCTTTATTAAGGCATTACTATCATTGAACTTCATCCAAATTCAAGAATAAATTTTCAATGACAAATTTTAAAATTAATTTTGGTTCCGAAAATTGATCTTGTTCAATTTAATTCCTTTTATTTCATGCATTGTGCATGAGTCACCTTTATTTTTATTTCACTGTTTAATTTCAGTGGTCACTAATTAAAAATAAATAATTAAATAAAATCAATATTTTGTTGTTTTATCTTAGGTTTTTTAGTTATTGTCTCAAGTTAGTAAGGAGGTACCTCAAGCAGGTTTTTCACTATTGTGCACAAAGCAATGACCTAAAATTACCAGAATTTTCTTTTTACATTATTATTTAGGTATTATGTAGGTAATATGAAAAAGTATTGTTTTCGTGAAGAATAAGAAAGTTGAGATTGATGGAATATTACTGCAATTATACAAACAGTTGATGAGATCCGTCTAGAACTAAATTAGTTAATTAGGTTGTTAACACCAAGTTTGAGCTTGAATCCTAATTGCACCTTTAAAATTTTTGTATTTATTACATTATTTTATTTTAGTTCCGAGACCTGGACATTAAAAGATGTGTTTATCATATTTTGTGAATTTATTGGAGTATCATTCAAATTTCATTTGATAATTCTTCAAAGCATCTATCGTTGGATTTTTCCTCCAACTGAAAAATCTGTTAAAGGTGAAATAGTACTGGTAAGATATATGTAGATACCATAGACTATTAGAAAGAATGGACACAGCTATTTACATATTTTAGTGTAACCATGATCATGTGACCAAAACCGTGTTTTGTTTTGAAATGCTTGTTATGATCTACAGTACATTATGCCTGTTAATAGGGTTAGGTTGTCCGCATTTCAGAAAATTTATTTTTATCTTGAAAAATATAGCTCCGTTATAAATTTATACTGCTGAATATGTTGTGTATAGTGTGTAAAAGTCAAAACTTAACGAAAAAGTTGTTATTTTTCGTAGGTAAGTAAATTGTTGTAATGTATACTATTTCAGTGGCGCACAATAAATTTTTAGGATTTCGAAAACAATTTGTTTAACGTGTCTTTCAAGTAATTTGAGTGCCTCGGTAATATGAAATTATAAAATTTTATTTTATTATTTAAAATGAATTTTATTCGTTGTTTACATGTTGAAACCTAATTTTAATTTGACATTGAATCTAAGTTCCAGCGAACCCACACGCACGCCTGTGGCATACAAAACAAACATCAGGACTTTGTTTACCTCCCCCTTTCTTATCAATGCCGAACGATGGCATCAAAACGTTATGTGTATTCGAATAGGACATGCTATGTCCATTCTTTCTATAGTCTATGGTAGATACTGATATGGAGGCCGGCAACTTCCCCTCACTGAATTGATTCATTTTCATTGTGCGTGTAGGTCTTGTATTGGACTTCAACAGGTGGAAGTATAAAGGCACGCTTCTTTGCCAATTTTGAGAAAATTGAATTTGAATAATTATATATTACTGATGAACTGCATAAAAATTAACATAAATTTAGTTGTTAATGGTTGCGTAGATTGCAAAAAATAAAATATATGCGAAGGGTACTGGGATCGCATCCAGCTCCTGCCAATTTTTTTTATTTATTTGATTATTAATTCCCCCCAGTATAATATTTCATCGTTCTCAAGAAAACCAAAGCGCTATAATAAACTCTACTCATAATCTGTAAACATTGAATGTTTTACCTTTTAGCAGTGAGGCACTGGAGGGTGTTCCACCCCCAGACCCCAGTTTGTGTAGTTTATTTTTATTAGTAATAAATTGAAGTCATCAGCATAACCGATCTGGAAAAAATGTCTAAAGAACTAATTAATCTAACTTTAACAAGTCACTCAAGTAACTAATATTCCAAATAGCCTAAATTATAAACCAAAGTTGTAGTGACGGTTGGTCTGGGGTGTGGCACCCCATCTCAAACTGTGATAGATAAATTTGCAAACTTATGGTAATCAGTATTAAGCGATAATGGTGAATGTTTTTAGCACAAATTAAGATGACCAAAATTGGAGGGTGATCATAATTCCCCAGTATATATGTATTGTTTCAAAAATCCATTACGCTATAATAAACCCTACTCATTATCATAATCTGTAAACATTGAATGTTTCAACCCCCAGACCCCCGGTCATGACAACTTTGGTTTATTAGATATTAGTTACTTGAGTGTGACTTGTTAAAGTTAGGATTAATTAGTTTTCTAGAGATTTTTTCTAGATCGGTTATGCTGATGTCTTCAATTTATTACTAATAAAAAATAAACTGCACAAACCGGGGGGTCTGGGGGGTGTGGAACACCCTCCAGTGCCTCACTGCTGAAAGGTAAAACATTCAATGTTTACAGATTATGAGTAGGGTTTATTATAGCGCTTTGGTTTCTTGAGAACGATGACATATTATACTGGGGGGAATTCATAATCACCCCTCCCGATTCTTGGTCACTGCTTTATATTTTTTGTGCTAAAAACATTCACCATTATCGCTTAATACTGATAACCATAAGTTTGCAAATTTATCTATCACAGTTTGAGTATTCCTGGGGGGTGCTCCACACCCCAAACCCCAGGGCTTGACAACTTTGGTTTATAATTTGGGCTAATTGGAATATTAGTTACTTGAGTGTGACTTGTTAAAGTTAGGATTAATTAGTTTTCTAGAGATTTTTCTAGATCGGTTATGCTGATGTCTTCAATTTATTACTAATAAAAATAAACTGCACAAACCGGGGGTCTGGGGTGTGGAACACCCTCCAGTGCCTCACTGCTAAAGGTAAAACATTCAATGTTTACAGATTATGAGTAGGGTTTATTATAGCGCTTTGGATTTCTTGAGAACAATGACATATTATACTGGGGGAAATTCATAATCCCCCCTCCCCAATTCTTGGTCACTGCTTTATATTTTTGTGCTAAAAACATTCACCATTATCGCTTAATACTGATAACCATAAGTTTGCAAATTTATCTATCACAGTTTGAGTGTTCCTGGGGGGTGCTCCACACCCCAGACCCCGGTCTCTACAACTTTGGTTTATAATTTGGCTAATTGAATATTAGTTACTTGAGTGTGACTTGTTAAAGTTAGGATTAATTAGTTTTTCTAGAGATTTTTTCTAGATCGGTTATGCTGATGTCTTCAATTTATTACTAATAAAAAATAAACTGCACAAACCGGGGGTCTGGGGGGTGTGGAACACCCTCCAGTGCCTCACTGCTGAAAGGTAAAACATTCAATGTTTACAGATTATGAGTAGGGTTTATTATAGCGTTTTTTGGTTTTCTTGAGAACGATGACATATTATACTGGGGGGAATTCTTAATCACCCCCCCAATTCTTGGTCACTGCTTTATATTTTTTGTGCTAAAAACTTTCACCATTATCGCTTAATACTGATAACCATAAGTTTGCAAATTTATCTATCACAGTTTGAGTATTCCTGGGGGGTGCTCCACACCCCCCAGACCCCCCGGTCATGACAACTTTGGTTTATAATTTGGGCTAATTGAAATATTAGTTACTGGAGTGTGACTTGTTAAAGTTAGGATTAATTAGTTTTTCCAGAGATTTTTTCTAGATCGGTTATGCTGATGTCTTCAATTTATTACTAATAAAAACTAAACTACACAAACCGGGGGGGCTGGGGGTGTGGAACACCCTCCAGTGCCTTACTGTTGAAAGGCAAAACATTCAATGTTTACAGATTATGAGTAGGATTTATTATAGGAAAACGATGACATAAATTATACTGGGAGGAATTAATAATCAAATAAATAAAAAAACAAATTGGCAGGAGCTGGATGCGATCCCAGTACCCTTCGCATGTTTTTTTTTTTTGCAATATTACGCAAATCCATTAACAACAATAACACAGTTCATCAGTAATATATAATTATTCAAAATGCAATTTTCTCAAAATTGGCAAAGAAGCGTGCCTTTATACTTCCATCTGTTGAAGTCCAATACAAGACCTACACGCACAATGAAAATGAATCAATTCAGTGAGGGGAAGTTGCCGGTCTCCCCTTGTGAGTTATAGTATGCAGACTATATTTTTCTAGATCACGGGCAGTGGGAATGGAATCGGAAGAGAATTGGCGATACAATATGCCTCACATGGATCTACCGTCGTATGTTGGGATATTGATCAGCATGGAATTGAAGAAACCGTGAAAGAAATTCAAAATTTAAATTATCCGAAAGCCTATAGTTATGTGTAAATATTTTTATAAAAATCGGTAACTCATTTCCCTCATACTATCAAAACTCATTTTCCGTGTATCAATCGTCCGTTCCAAATACAAGTACGAATTTTCTCTCTTAGGTGCGATGTATCCAATCGAGAACAAGTAATGCAAATGGCCGAAAAGGTTCAAAAAGAGGTCGGTTCTGTTTCAATTTTAGTCAACAACGCCGGAATTATGAAAATTCGTCCATTCATGTCGTACACTGTGAAGGAACTACAAGACACTATCAACATCAACCTGATGGGACATTTTTGGGTATTTATAACAATATTTTCTTCTGCTAAACAGAAGACACGTTTTCGAACTAAATTTAATGTTGTTTAATATTATAATAAATTTTTGGTATTATTTTAGACTTTGCAAGCGTTTTTACCCCACATGATAGAAACTAATCATGGGCATATACTCGCCATAGCATCATTAACTGGGATAGAATCAGTTATAAATTTAGTACCTTATTCGGCATCAAAATTTGGGGTTCGTGGACTTATGGATGGACTTTTAAAAGAATTAAGCTGCAATGTTGAGAACCAAATTAAACTTACGACCATAAATCCTTATATGGTCGGTACAGCATTATTGAAAAGGCCAAATATTAGATTTCCCAGTCTTTTTCCAATCTTAAGCCCTCAATCCGTTGCCAAAGCTGCTATAAAAGCGCAAAGACTTAATGTTATAGAAGCCGGGGCACCCAGCTATTTGTTCTTCGTTGCTTGCTTTTTAAGGTGAGAAAACTAATTGAAAGAAATAAAATCATTCAAAAATTTAATTTCAGGCTGTTACCTGTGGAGGCTAAAAATCTCCTTTATAATTTCACAGGTTGTAATGTTGATTCGGATTTGTAAAGCGGAAACTATATCAAAGCTTTTTAATTATTATCACGACGACCGTTGGATACTAAGCAATTTATATAGATAATTTGAATATAGAAATTATATAAACGTTGTGATGATAATGAATCAATATAATTAATGGCAATTGGTAATAATAATTACATATTTGATAAATATATTAATTATTTTTTAAATACATACTGTCGTCGACAAATATTAAAAACACGAAAATTAAAAGAGTAGTCGGTGTTTTAGCAAAAGGTTTTGTTGTTATGGTTATAGTTTGGTTATTTATGTAGTTGCTTGTATAGAAAATAAACAAATATTTTATAATTTGTTTGTGAGCGTTGATTTTTAATAAAAAAAGGACATATTATATAAAAATACTTGCCTTTTCGATGATGGTCAGAAAAGTTACCAAATTTGAAAAAGCACATTGTTCCTCGGCAAATTAAATTAAAAAATAATAAAAGAACTATCGAGTTTAGAAAATTATTTATTGAACATTTTTGATGGCATCTCAACTTAGTCAAGTGCAAATGGTTCCAAAAAATTTAAAAAATATGCAGTAATTACAAAACATGGCCATATTGCATATTTATTTAAATAAAAGAATATACATGAAAAACAGCCTGCTGTATATGATATCATAAGATAATACAATAATAATTTATTTAACGTATTTATCAAATAATATTAATAAAATATATTTTCTTGTAAAATATTTCACTTAAATAAAATTTTACTATAGGAAAGAAAGAAAAATTATATATTATTTATAAATAAAGATGATAAAAACATCCAACAAAATTCTGTTTATTCTCCCTTACGCAACCTACACTTTCTTTGCCATGTAAATTCGTCATACACAATATTTTATATTATAAAAGCTATGTAATTATTAAATATACAGCAATGTACATACATAAAATTGCAAAATAATAAAGTAATCTTATATATTAAATATATTCTATGATTAACAGATGCGTAAGTGGATACAAAAAAATTATATTCCGGCATTATTTAAGTGAAACATTTTACATTTTTAAGATTTGCAATATAGGATAATTATGTGATTTGCAAAAAGCTTAAATGCAAGTCTTAATTCTGTTTGCATTTATTCAATTACAGAATTTTTATTCTTTTAATTTTTAAAAACTGCTCAATGTGAGCAAGCAGAAGGAGCAACTTTGCAGAGCAAATTTACATCACAATGCCCTTTCATTTCTCTCCCTCTCTTTCTTTTATTTCCTAAATCGAAAATATAACAAATTGGTAAAATTTATTTACAATTTTTCTTTATACAAATTTATCCTATCCAAGTTTGCTCTGTTCATTGCTCCACGACTAAGGAAGAACAATACATTGTATTTATGTTATAACGTAGGAAACAGTGGGGGATAGGAAATCATGGAATAGGTAATCAAGGTTTTGAAGTGATTGAAGCTTGCGTGAGCATAAATTGAAAAACCACTCTCTAAGAAAACTCATTCCAACCCGGATGGTCTCCTTTTCTCTTTTTTGTAAGCAACATTTTTGCAAGCCAATTGACTACTGTACATAATCATGTAAGAAACCAGCCTAAACTCTCAAGATATTGAGCGAAATATCACATGGGAGCTCTAACTAATTAAACTATTGTACCTCCTACCGCTAACAATATTTATTTTGGCATGGAAAAAAGTCAACAAAGTCAAAAATTTTTTCGGATGCTCGACGACAAAGTTAATAAAATTTCCATTTCTCTCACTCTCTCTCTCTTACACGCACACAACACACTTTTTATTTGGCATAAATTAAAATCACAACAATTATTTTTATGGCATATTTCAAATAATTTACAAAGGCACCATTAATTCGTTAAAAAATAAATTTTCAAATTTTGTTACCCACCAAAAAAATTCTATTACAAAAGTTTCAAGTCCAATGCATAGAATGTCAGTACAGAGTAGGCAAATTTATGATTTTACAGGCTAGCTTGACCTTAGAAAAAAGTCAATAATTTGAATTAGGTATAATATTCATCAGTTAGTTGCAAGTTCTGCGTCAATTACACAAAATTTATGGCAATTATTTTTTTAATCGCAATATTTTATAAAATTAGTTAAGATTCATATTTTAAAAAATTATTACCGAATTATTGCTGAAAATAAGTGAATTTTACTTTTTTTAAGCATGGGGTTTACACTTGGTGCTAGAGTAGCGTAATTCGTTAGAACAAATAGCAGTACTAAATTGGATGACATAATAGTCTTCTTTGTTGTAAATTATTTAATAAATTTACCTAACAATTTTTTATTTAAATAGAATAAAACGCAATTTTTTGCGCTATTAGTACTACTTTTTAGATTTCCACACCTCGTTTTTTAAAAGATCCCACGAGGTTTAATACTTTTTTATTATTGAAATTGAGAATAGCGCACAACTTGCTAACAACAGATGATACTTACAAACAAAATTGACATTAATTTGTATATTTTTAATACGATTTTCCAAGTTCAATAATAGCAGAACTAATGGAATTTGGCCACCCCGTACAAATATGCCAAAAATAATTGTAAAAATGTTAGAGCATCCCCACAATTTAACTTATTTATTTTCTTTTCTCTCTTTGTTAAAATTTACACTCACAAAAATTTGGTCCTGTCCCAATTTTCCTCGACTATCCTTAATGCTTAATTAAAAATTATTCAGTCTCAAGGGAGGCAAAAAATAATAATAATACAATTTGCAACACGAGTATTATTAACAACATTATTCTTACATAAATGAAACAAACAATAAAACGAAAGCATAACTAAAATGACCTTCTGAAATTTCAACGAAACAAACTAAAATGTGGGATAAGGTGGGAACGATAAATGAAATATTTTAATTCGAAAAATGTAGTGGTGGGGAGCGAGGGGCTGGAGTTAAAAATAAACGACGAGTTGATAAATATAAAACTAACAATATTAACATATTATTATTAATTTATGATTAAACAGATCACATACATAACCTATGATAAACAGTCCACTTTTTAATTTTTAAAGATGTCATTGGAGCTCCTGATCACAGATAAACACGTGGTCTCATATGACTAGCACGCCTAAACTTACCAATGTCCAATTATACAGTCTTCGATCCTAATCCTATATTTAGACACATAATCGTGGGGAGACAAAGTTTGGAGAATATTAAAAACTATATTTGATGACGGACACACAAACCAAGTTTCTCTCCTTTTTATGTTCTCCAAAATAAAGAAAATCACACAAAAATATGGATTTGGCAAATGGGGCAGGCAGCAAAGACGTTTAAAAATAAAATTTGAAAATAAAACAAACAAAAAAGCAGCTGCCAACGACACACAATGACAAGAGACGAAAAAAATTAAAACTAAGAAAAAAGAGGAATGTACCCAAAAGTGTTTCGACTTTGTTGTACCACCTTCAAATATAGTAGTTACTTGAAAACAATGTCTTAATAAACAACATTAGACTTATTTATTACTTGCAAGTGTACTAACTAGTAGAGTGCATGGGCACTTGTGTGAGGGCCGCATTGATTGCTCCTAACGAAGGGGCCGAATTTACCATCACAGACACCTGTTGAGGCGGCAATTGAGGAAAGCTTAGCGTAGGAAGGGCTTGGCTCGGACTCACAGGTCCCGTTATGTTTTGCATAGCTACCTCTATTAAACTAGCTATTTTATCACGATCACCCTGTAAATATTAAAATCAAAATGTATTAAACAATCTCTTAACTTCGTTTTCTTCACAAACCTCGTTTATAAAACCGTAATAAACCAATTCTTGAGCTAAGAAAGGAGGCGTAGGCAATTCGGGTTGAGATATCAGACACGTTAATTGTCTATTCATTTTATCGTCCATTCGCAATAATATTGTCATCTGCAACATAAAATACAGTGTTAAAAAAGAGATTCTACTTTCTAAAACGTGATCAAGTCGTCAAAAAGCATCCCCGGAGAACTTTTCTATCGTCCACCAAACGAAAGAATTTTCCTAATAGCATAAATGCAAACCAACTAAGCCCGAGAATTTTTTTTATATAATATAGTATTAATATCAATGTAAGTATGTTAATTTTGAATTTAAAAAATATAAATAACTATTGGAGTTACGAGCTTAAGTTACAAATTCAATACAAAATCGTTTTAAAATTTCCACCTTCAAGTGAATTTAATTTGCTTTGTTTCTAAAGCTCACCTCACAAGAGGCTTGATTTGCTTGCTGGTTTTCAAGCGGCTGGATATTCGAGATGGTTTTTCAGTGCGTTGGCTTCACACGGTAGTTTTAATGCATGGTAGTTTTAACACGCACGCGGTTTAGTGATATCATTGACATAGTGACAGTTTGTAAAAATGGACGCGGTTATAATGGAAATTCACTTGACAGCAAACAAACAACAGGTTAGCCTTGTCGTAACCTAGTAGCGCCCGTAAATTCGTAAATACGAAGACGACGCGACTTTGTCATTGGTTAGCGCTTAAAACCAGCAGAGAAACCAACAAGAAAAATAGCACCCGTTCTATCACAAAAATAAGCACGAAAAACCCAGCACGTGACGTCACTTTCCAGCACGGCCGGCCATCACAGCTGCCACCAAGCAATTCATCAGCAAAACAAGCATCGTGTGAGGCGAGCTTTAGCTATGGAGGTTATAAACTCCCCCTCCCCAGATCTCCACTGTATTATAATATAGTATTATTATAATATAGTATTATAATTCATAATATATTCGATACATCGAAAATATCGACATTTTTCAATATTGCTCAGCGCAAATGGGGCCGTTCATAAAATACGTTCGCATACAAGGGGAGGGTCTTGCTGAGTGTGACAAGATGTGACAAGAGGGGACGGGGATCTACGGCAATGTGACGTTCGCCGTTTATTAAAATATTTTAAATTAATATTTTTCAATAAATACTTTTCCTCAATTTATATTATGATATAAAGTCATTCATTTTATATTTAGTAAATATATAGACTTTTAAACGTATATAGATTTATTACAGGCGCATTTACAGAATCCTTGGACTTCTGATAAATAGAATTATTCTTTATTTGTTCTTTATAAAGATTTTATTAATTTATTCAAATTTTATTATAAAACTAAATATTTTTAATTCTCAAAATTTGTGTACTATTCATTGAAATTTATTATATTCAGGGGGAGGTCTTAGTTTATGTGACGAAATATTTACAGGGGTCACAGAAAGTGTGACACAGCGTGACAATAGGGGAGGGGTCAAAAAGTTGGTGGTAGCGTGACGTATTTTATGAACGGCCCCAATCTTGAACTCAACCAAAATCAAAATTAATTTTTTAAATTCTTCTATGTGGGAAAATTCCCGCTTTTACTTTTACACGTTATTTCTATTTGGAGGGCATTAAAATTGAACCTGACTTACCTACAAATAGTTGAAATAAATTTGAAATTTTTTTAAGAACGAAGATCCGGATGTGTTTTGAAATCTCACAATGTGTAGTTTTATATTTAACATTTTATAGTCCTAATATTTTATTTAAGAATCGTTTTCATCGAACAGATTTTGAAGTTCGGGAAAACGTGCCAACCACCATAGCATATAAATGAACGAAAATTGTTGCGTAGGCAAAGCAACACCTAACAAAAAATAAGTTTCAAGAATAGATTCGGGAGAAATATTATGACTAATCAAAAATTCGCCTCCACTACAATCATCAGTTAAAACGTCCTAAATCTATGACTAAAATTGAATCTATGAATAAAATTTTTATTTAAACTTTAACAATAATACTTCATAAATAAATGTAGACTACGGTCACGGTCTGTTAATTAGCGCCAAAAACAGTCAATACTAAGGTATCTAATTCAACTTTATTATGACCATCTCCGTGCTTTGGAGGACACGTAATGTTGTGTTGTCATCTCGTGTTGACAACTGCCACCATTAACAATAACAATAGGTTGCCATAAGTGGTCTTATGCTGCATTCTTTTTAAAGAAAAAGAGGCCTACGTTCAGGAGAGGATAAAAACAAAATGCCCGTTGCATAAAATCCCGCTACCCTCATACACAGGACTTCTCCTCTTCTTCGTCAGCCCTTTCCGACCACTGCTGGGCATTAGGCTCTTTCTCAAAGAGAAAGATTTAAAGCATTAAGTCCCCACGGCTGCTTAGTTCGGGTTGGGGAATGTGCCTGTAACCCTTTTTATTGTTGATGTTGGCAGTCATCAAATCAGGGGGGACCGCCGACTTGACGTCATACATAGATAGAAAGAGTCAGAAAAAAATTTTTCCTTACTAGACTCCTCCCCGAGATCAAACCGGGTGCCTTTGAATCAGTAGTTGATCGCTCTAACTACTAGGCCAAGATCGTCTCTCTTACACAGGACTACAATATAGAAAACCAAGGTAAATAGAATAGAAAACAAAAAAAATGATAACTTACTTTATTTTTAATTATTTAAAGTAAAAAAAATAAGCAAAGTAAATGAAATACGACCCGTTATGTACATAATACAAACCAAAACTATTGGATAAGAGCAATCCAATATCAAACGCGACAAACAGATTTCAAATATTTGAATAAAATATTTAAATAAGCAGAATTATGTGGGCCGAGACCTGCACACTTCTGCAAGTAAACGCATAACATGTACGTCTTGTAGCTGTGCGTTATGTGGTTATAATCAAATATGGGTTTTGGGATAGGATAAGGAAAGTGGACCATGTAAGGTAATGACGTGTCAGATGTGAGGCAAAAAGAAGAGGTGGAAGAACTACGTCAACCTAGAACAGAATAGGCTTTCAGTGGCTATAATGGAAGATTGTCCATGAATAACGACTGCCCGAAGACTCAACCGAAGAGACTGAGGAAAGCTGGCAGTCATACACTAACGAAGTGCAAATACAGGCTCTTAAGGCACTAATGACTAAAATTGAAAAAGAAGAAGGTAAATAGAATAGAAAACAAAAAATGATAATTCTTTATTTTAATTATTTTAAGTAAAAAAAATAAGCAAAGTAAATGAAATACGACCCGTTATGTACATAATATAAACCAAAACTATTAGATAAGAGCAATCCAATATCAAACGTGACAAACAGATTTAAAATATTTGAATAAAATATTTAAATAAGCAGAATTGTATAGGCCCGAGACCTGCACACTTCTGCAAGTAAACGCATAACATGTACGTCTTGTAGCTGTGTGTTATGTGTGTTATAATCAAATATATTTCAATTTAAAAGAATCTCATCAGTTAGACCTCGACCGATAGTTGATTTCTAGGATTAATTTATGGCAAAATATAATTATTTTAACAAGATGACAGTGCACCATTATTTTGACTTTTTACAAAATTTTGTTATCGACATACAGTAGAACCTCGATTATCCGTGCCGACAGGAACTGTACTCGGCACGGATAATTGAAAAGCACGGATAATAATAATTGACGTTTTTTGAAAAATTTTAAAATATGTATAATGCATAAAAACACTAAATAGCTTTGTATGTAATTCAAGTGCACCCACGGAAAAACCGCTGGCGCCGCACGGATAAGCCGCCGTATGGATAATCCGTTTATTGTTCGTTTGTTCAGTTCGTTTATTGTTCAGTTGGCCAATCTTTTAAAATTTTAATTTAATATTAATTTCACAGATTAATAATATATTATATAATTTAAAAATATTAATATTATTTCAGACAAAAAACGTTAAATATTTCAAAATTTTTCGAGACTTCATAACTGACCTACAAAATTTCTATTTTCTCCAAATGTTAAAAAAACTCGATTCAATTTCATAATTTAGGGCCACCCTGTATAAGGGAATGTAAAATTGATTTACTGAAATTCGTATACATCCGGTAAAATATAGATGGCGGCACGTATTAACCAATCTAAGAATGTCGCTTTAAAAAAACAATCAAGCTTGTAGATTGGCCAATATGTGCTGCAATCTGAATTTAATTGCTATATTTGTAAAAAAAAATATTTAAAAATTCCTGACCATTAGTTGTTGTAATTATTATGGTAGAATAATTTGGCTTTTGCCTTTTAAGCCAGTTGTTCTGAAAATTATTCATTTCTCCTTTCCAAACAGCTACAGCGAATCGTACGAAAATCTTAGTTCCAATTTCCTCCTGATATTTTTTCAAAATAAACAATCTTTGAAAAATAGGAAATTTTTTATATCGAAATAAGAAAAGAAAAATGTAGGCATTTTGTAGGCAATGCTTAGGTTATTTTGAAAAGGGGGTACAATTTATGACGTAGTATCAATTACAGAAATTAATTAAAAACTACCCTCCCTAACAAACCCTTACCAATTATTGAAAAGCGAATTACAAACTAACAGAAACATGGCAATAATCAGTTCTATGACCTAGTAATTGAAGCAATTAAAAAAAAGTGCATTCCGATAAAAATCGATCTAATTCTTAATAAAAAAATCAATAAAATGATATAGAGATTATATTGTTATCAACTCAAAAAATAATCCAGTGACATGAGCATATTTTTAAAATATTCTAATGATGTAAATGGGTTCATTAAACAAATAAGGAAGTGGCAATTTAAAAATCGATTTGTTTCCATTATAAATTAAATTTCATATAATATAAATCAAATGTATTAAGCGAGTGGCGGATCTATATGCAAGTTTGAATTCCATAGTAAACTGTAACCCATTGAGTAATAATTAAATTAATAAACATTTTTGTACGAAATATTTATTCATAAGATTTCATTTTGCGACATGATGAGCTTTTTCAGTGCAACTCATTTACAAGTTGTTAATTAATTAAAAAGTGTGCTCGAAAACATCCTCCGATGTTGCTAGGTATACAAACGGTAGACGATATACACCAAGTTTTGGTACAAAAAATAATGATTTATGTAAATATGACAAAACCAACTCACCGCTAATTCACAGCTATCCTGAATAGATTTAACGTCGCACATCATATTCACAATTTTCCTCGTTTCAATATCTACAGGTTCAGGCGTTACCGACTTGACCGATTCGGCAGTTTCTGGCGAAATCGCTCTCGATCGAGGCGGCGGGGTTGTTTGGCACCAAAGGCCGTTAAAGGATAAATTCCATTCCTACATTAATTACATTAGTTTAAAAGAGTACATTTTAAAGGCAACAAATTTTTTTATTGCACTCACTTAACGTCTTCCACAAACTTTTCCAACTTTTCGGAACCCTGCACATCCGACATCTTTAATAACGTTTCGGGTTGATTTAAATGTTTAATAACTGCTACCACCACTTCTGGTCCGTAAAGCCTTTGCATAAGCTCGTCTGTAATTGTTTCGGATATGTTGGCTAAAAGAAAGCAGTGTATTTAAAAAAATATTTACTTAACTTTTGAGGGTGCTCACCCGTATTTTTAACTAAACAATGTGCAGCTAATAACTTAAGACTATGAACTTCGAATAATAATGGATGAAATAATAATTCTCTAGCAGTCGGTCTATCTTTGGGATTTGAGAGGAGACATATTTTGATGAAATCCTTTTGTTGTTCGTCTTCCAGCGAGTCGATTGTTTTCGAAATGTTTTCTTCCGTTACCAGATTACCAGAATCTCCATTACCTTGAATTTCTAGTGCAGCCATTTCCAGGGCGCACATTCCAAACGAGTATATATCCACTGCTGGAGTCATAGATGCAGAAGCTGTAAAAAAATTAAATTAACTTTATTCGGTTTGCCACACGAAGCGCTAAGCAAAAAAAAGGGAAGAAAATCAAATCAAATCAAATTTTTATAATAAAAACAGGAAGAAATAGTTAAAATTACTTACCACCGTATTCCGGAGCAAAGAAATGCATATTTTTAATATTCTCTGGACACGTTTTCACATGATGGTTTATGGAATCAGGAGCAACTAAAGAAAATTACAACAAAATTAATACTAAATTTAGAGCTCTCCTATAATTACAAGCTGAAAATCCGAGATTAATGATAAAGTGAATGTTAAAAATTTCTGATGCATTAAAAGCCATTTTCGCATTAGTTGGATTTTCTTTAGTGAGAAATTCCAATATTAAATTTAAACGGTAAAAACTTGATTCATCAAAAATTATTAAGATGGGATACGGCAAAATTACGTTTTACAGAATATCCATCTCAACTCATTGTAAATGAGAGTAAAACTTAAACAAAGCTGTAACCACACCGAGAAAAAAGTTCGCCAGTTTTAAAAAAATATGTAGGTTACGGGTAAAATTCGCGTTTACCGAATGGCGACTTACATCTCAGGGAGGTGTTTTACAAACATTAATGAACGAAAATGGATTAACGAAATTCCGTCCGTTTCGCATCTTGATGCCAAACTCACAAGATCCACATTTCAAAATTACGAGAATATGCGTAAGTGCGATTGTGCGAGTGTATCCTTGCGAGGAGGCACCCACTCGTGTAAGCAATCATCAAAATTAGGCAACATCTCGTTGAATGGTGAATTTGTGAATTGTGCAAAACAATCAATCACCAAGAACCTCAAATCATCAGCAGCAAAAATACAAAATTGGCCAATAATATAAAAATTAAGAAAGAAACGGAACGGTTGAAAAATTTACATTTTTAAATTTATTTCATCATTTTGAGTGATTTGTCAGACGAGATGATTACCTGATCCAATTTTGACGAGCCCATTGTGCTGTATAAATATGGTATCACAGGTGAGATTGCCGTGGATGATTGGCGGAGAACAGGAATGCAAGTAACTGTAAAGAAAACACACTGCAGATGAAAGTACTGATGTAATCCGTAGTCCGTTGTTCTCGCTGGAATGAAACGTGCTGCCACAAAATCGACAAACTTTAATGTTTTGCATTTGTTCAAATGTTCCTTTTTTTACTACTTGCCTGCTCTTTTTGGACATTAGAACCAATAAAACATTAAAGTTCTAAATCCGCAATCGTTTTATTTTTTATCATAAAAAGCGTAAGAGAAAAGTGATTAGAGTGTGATCGGATTATTTCCACGTTTTTTTAAAATTTTAGTGCCCACTTACCTTTACGATGACACTGTGAACACATGAGTTAACAATATACACAATATACAATATACAAAAATGTATAATTAAAAAATGCAAAAGCAACCTTACACTATAAAATTACCTAAAGAACATAAATTAGTCTTATAAACTAAATTAGTCATTTTAATAAAAATATGGGCATAGAAATAATCCATCAAAGGTCATTACAACTATCTAACATGTATTTTTACCTTAAAGCAGAAAGAATCTGTTTACACCATCGACGCCACGCTTGCAGAGGAAGTCTCTTCACGTTGCGCTTTGTGCGCTTCAGGAACTGCTTAAGGGAACCAGACGACATATACTCCGTAATAAAAATTACCTAAAAAAAACACAACAAATTAGATTTATTAAAATAATGAAAAATACAAATATGAAAGACAAGTCGTAAGCAACAGGAAAGGATTACACAGATGAGGTATTTTTAAAAAAATAACACTTACCCTAGGTTTATCGTTGTGTGTATCAGTCCAATAACGATGAAATTTGACAATATTGGGATGCTCTAGTTGTGTGAGATTTTCAAAAACTAATTGAATTTTTTCTTCTTGGGCCTTAAAATTTTTACGTTCCGAAAACTGCACTTCGTTCCAAACCACTTCGACACCTTCTTCAGTATCCATAGCCAAATAAGCTGAGTCGATACCTGGTACATCCCTTTGTTCCACCTAAACGAAAAAAAAATCGTTAAAAATGCCGAATAAAAAACCTGAACATATTTGTTATTTTTGTACATGGGCGAGGAAAACTCGCAAAATCCGAGTACTAAGTTAGATAGATAGTTTAACATGAACATTAAACAAAACTACGTGCACCCCCTCTAATGGCAACCCTCTTGTCACTAGCACACCCAGCGATTAAGGCTCTATTACAATCGCTTAATATAATCGAACAAATTTGTATCTTCCATGCTAAAGTTTCTGTTCCATTAGACAAAAATTAATTAATTAATTAATTATTTATTCATCAACTCGAATAATTTTTAATCGAAAGCATACGATTTTATTGTGCAAACTAATTGGTACTTGGCGACTGATTATTAAAATTAATGAAGATCAGCTACCTTTTCTCTAGATTAGGGTTAGTAGTCCTCAAACGGCTTAGGAATAATTTCAAATACTTTTAGTAATTAACGTCAGCAGAAGGAAACATTATGTTTACTCTCCTGACAAAAAAAGGCACGAAAACTTTTAATACAATGGGAAACAATTTGGTTTTATAAATTCGATGATAGATACAAAAATTCTAGATTGCCAACCAAAATGAGAGATTGAATTAATTTTTGAAAACTTGGTACATTTACATTAGTTGAGTATGCAACACGCAACACATGTGTGTATCGTACTGGTTTTGAACCAATTTCGTGGGTTTCAAATATAACCCTGGGATTTGGTACTTTAATTTAAATAAGTATAATATATAATGTAGAATCCGAACGAAGGTACAAATAATTTGGCAACAACTGGGAATCAACACACTTTTATACTCGTTCCAAACCACAATGGACACCCCAAATCTTTCGATTACAACTATCCAAAAAACGTTGCCTGGAAGAATACCCAATAAACTGCCTATTGCCGTTACCTTTGTACAAAGGAACAATGACGTCATTCTTCCAAATAAGTCATAATATATGCAAATAAACAAAATATAAGTCATAAATTTCATTAATATGATACGCATTAGAAAATAAGTATGCTAATCGTTTCCATTTTCCTTGACACCATAAAATTTGTACCAAAATACGGAGGATTTATTTTAATATATCGGAAGTCGTGAGCAGAAAATGGGAAGCCTGGAGTATCAAAATAACGAAGTACATTAATTTCCTCTGATTACGAATTGAACATTTTCCCTTATCCTGTGTAATTTGGACCTTGTGTTCTGATTAGCCAAAATTTTGTTGACTTGATGTGATTAATGTGCACGAGTAATACATAAATAATATTTAAAAAAAAACAACTTGAGAAAAATATTTACAAGGTTTTAAATTAAAACCAATCAATAATCTAAATAAATAAGAGGTTATAAAAGCTGTTTTTGGAATAATCAAAGTTACGAAATGTTTTGTGTTCCAGACGATCTGTCATCTGCAAGAACGATTTTTTTTATTTTTAAACGTCTCGACGAAAATTAAATAAATGCCATTACCACTTTTGCAGTTAACCATAATCAACTTCCCATTGTTTTGCGTTTTAATATCGATAATACAATGCGCCATCAGTTTTCTTTTCATAACTACGGAGGATGTGGTTTTTATTAAGAAAAACATATTTTGAACTTTCTTCCAAAAATCAAAAAATATAGCAAGGACGTGCGTTAATTAATAAGTGGTGCTCTGTAGTATCGTGGTTCGAGTTCGATATTCATGTTCGATTATAATCGATAAGTGTTTTTTTCACATAAAACATGATTGGACTTAAGTTTCAGCATAAAAAAAATCGCAAGTTTTGAAAAAAAAATCGGATGACTTTATCATACTTTTATTAAATATTAAAAAAATAATTTTTAATAATAAAAAGGAAAAAATATTTGCCATTAACCAATGTGAGCCAAAATCTAATCAGCTCTAAGTCTAAAAGATACAAAATACCAACTTTAGTTTTGAAATTCTCATTAGTTTTTGAAATATTTAATAAAAACTAATATTACATAAAAAGATTTATTTTCCATGAACCAATTTTATCCAAAATTTTATCTACTCTAATTCCTGCCATAAACATAACAAATCTCAACTTTAGTTTTGAAAATCCTGTTAGTTTTTAAAATATTAAATAAAAATAATAAAATTTAAAATAATAAAAAACAATAGTTTTTATAAACGAATTTTAAGTAAAATTTAATCAGTTCTAAATATCGATTAAAATATGCGAAAAAACCTAAATTTGGTTTTGAAATTACTATTACTTTTCGAAATATTAATTAAAAACTAATATTAAATAATAAGATTTAAAAAAAAATAGTTCCCATGAACCAATTTTAACCAACTCAAACTCCTACTATTAAGATAGGAAATAACAAATTTGGTTTTGATAATTCTGTTAGTTTTTAAAATATTAAATAAAGACTAATATTAAATAACAAAACTTAAAAAATAAAAAACAATAGTTCTCATAAACCAATTTTAACTAAAATTTAATCACTTCTAAACCTCGACATAAGTATGCTAAATCCTAAATTTGGTTTTGAAATTCATATTATTTTTTAAAATAATAATTAAAAACTAATATTAAATAATAAAATTTAAAAAATAGTTCCTTTGAACCAATTTTAACCAAAATCTAATCAGCTCTAAGTCTCAATATAAGGAAACAAAATCCAAAATTTTGTTTGAAAATTCCGAGGGGTTAACCGCTGGTGAAGTTTTTTGTACACATCTAATGAAGTACATGAAGTACTGGGGGTGTAGAACACCTTCCAGTGCACAAATTTTGGAATGAAGAACATTGCAGAACCCCAGACCGAGTAGTTTACTTTTTATCAGAAGTAAACTGAAAATCTCCCGTTGCAGAAGCACTGGAGGGTGTTCCACACCCCCCAGACCCCCCGGTTTAAATAATTTATTTTTATTAAAAGTGAATTAAATATTTAAGCATATCTTAAGTTTATTAAAATTAGCTATGGCCAAGTAAATGTGTTTAATTCGTAATTTGACAATTAATTATAAACTTTCTAATTATAAATTCCGTACTCCTGGGAGGTAGATCTCTGCAACAGGAGAGTTCAGTTTACTTCTGATAAAAATAAACTACTTGATCCGGGGGCTGGGGAGTGAAACACCCTCTAGTGCCTCTGCAACGAAAGATTCTCAGTTTACAAGTTTGCAAATTTATCTATCACAGTTTGAGTATTCCTGAGGGGTGCTCCACACCCCCGAGACCCCCCGGTCATGACAACTTTGGTTTATAATTTGGGCTAATTGGAATATTAGTTACTTGAGTGTGACTTGTTAAAGTTAGGATTAATTAGTTTCTTCAGACATTTTTCCAGATCGGTTATGCTGATGTCTTCAATTTATTACTAATAAAAAATAAACTACACAAACCGGGGGTCTGGGGGTGTGGAACACCCTCCAGTGCCTCACTGCTAAAAGGTAAAACATTCAATGTTTACAGATTATGAGTAGGGTTTATTATAGCGCTTTGGTTTTCTTGAGAACGATGACATATTATGCTGGGGAAATTCATGATCACCCTATCCCCCAATTCTTGGTCACTGCTTTATATTTTTGTGCTAAAAACTTTCACCATTATCGTTTAATACTGATAACCATAAGTTTGCAAATTTATCTATCACAGTTTGAGTGTTCCTGGGGGGTGCTCCACCCCCAGACCCCGGTCTAGGCAACTTTGGTTTATAATTTGGGCTAATTGGAATATTAGTTAAGTCTCAGAAATTGAAAGTCTCTGATACTGAAAGTATCGATGTGAATTATGCTGAATTATTGAACTGCTGAATTATATGAAGGACAAAGAAGTATGGAGAATTATGATTAAGTACGTGAAGTGTGAAGTTAATTGTACACGATTTCCTCTAGCGGTTGACCCCTTGGAAAATTCCCAATGGTTTTTGCTGTAGGTCGCACACAAAATTTGACCACAGACACACACACAGACAGAATTTTTTGGAAATCATCTTATTTTACTCAGGGGACCCCAAAAAGTGTAAATCCATCAAAATCTCAATTTTTTTCTGCACGAAAACAATAAAACAATAAAAAATTGACAACAAATAGTAAATTAAATACTTTTGTTGACGTCAAACTCACGGTGCGTTACGTTAATGAATATTTATAAAGAATGTAGCACTAAAAAATAAACAAACACCTAAAAATACCTGATGGCAAAGAGAAATCAAAAAAAAGACGTGGCTGTACTTGGCTGTAATAACAAACGCTGCTGGTGAGTTTACAGCATTTGAAGATCAAGGACACCAAGGAGTTTCATGTCTCCCAATCTCAAACCTGCAAAATAATCAAAAAGATCTATCCTCGGTTATAGGCCGAGTCGTCCATCCCATAAGAAGAACTTGAGTAATAGCTAAAATAATTCAAAAAAATTCGGACCAGTAACCTCTCAAAAAACTGCAATAATTACAAATCGATTATTATCACCGTGCACTATTAAATCCAATTAAAAGTAAAATGAGGTTTTCCCACAGTTGTTTTTCATTCAAACAAAGTATGAGTCGTTGAGAAATGGAAACCAGAAGGTTGCAAAAGTTTCTTTGTCATATTGTTCCGTTACGCATTTTTGATTGGTAAGCTCATTTGTTATATATTAGAAAAAGTAGGCGCCTATGATTTTGATGTCAAAATCAGTGCGGCGACCGAGGGGACACAAACGGTACGCCTTTGATTAATAATGAAAAGCAAGCATCGATTTCGCGCATAAATATTACAATAATGAGTAAATCAGTCACGAAGAGAGTTCAACTGAGAATAAATATTTGTTGTATTGTGTAAAATGATTAACCGGGCGTAACATAGTTACGACACTGAGGTCAATGAGGACATTGACGAAATAGCTCAATCCAAGAGCGGTGTTGAGGCCGCACATTTTGGCAATTTCATAAAACTCTAGCGAATGACAATCTATTTTTTTAAATTTTTTTAAAACATTCGAGAGAAAATATGATACACGGATTAATTTAGTAGTAGTAGTGTGGCTATGGCTCTCCCTAGACTATTCAACTTTTCTATTGCTACATATCCGTAGCCATGAGGAACTGGGTCACTGGGATTTTCTGAAAGGCTGTATTGTTTCATTCGAATTAAAATGCAACTTTTTTAAGGCGAAATTTCTGTATTGGCGAAGCGAAGCGTAACGTAGCCGAGTATATTCCTTACAATTTCACATAACACGATCGTTAATAATAATTAATTACATTTGTCAAAACTATTTAGTTAATTGCAAAAAAATGTAAGGGTAAAGCAAACCAGACATGCTACAGAACTTCAGCGGTGCTGAATAAACGTTTTGGGGTAATACCAGGGGATTTCGTTTTGTTTTCAAATCGTCAAGTATGTAAAAGGAAATAGCAATCGACCTTTAATCGGTAGCCGATTAATATTCGTACTTATTTGAATATTATTCAAGCTGTTGTAATTTCAATTAGCAGTTCGATAATATTCCTATCATATTTGATTCTTTCTTATCTAAAATAAATTTAAGATTAAATATTCGAGTACGTAATTTGTTTATATTACGTCAAAATAAGATAATGATTAAAATTAACATAGCGACGCGATACCAACATTAACCAAGCAGAGGTGAAATCAAATTTTCGTTTGAGATCTGCAAGAGGTAAATCACGAATAAGATAGAACCATGTCATTTGTTATTGATCGCGACATTGAAAAAGTTAAAATAAATAAACAGGAGAGGGAAGACAAAAACTTGTTATTGATATTAATAGAATAAGCAGAAAATTGCAGCAACAAAAAATTTAAGATTGGTCACCAGGGTAGGGTGGTGGTGAGTTTGGTCTGCAGCCAGCAAAGTAATTTAGTTGACTGACAAATTATGGAAACTTTTCTGGCAGGGAGTCAAGTTCACCTATGATGGGTTCAACCCCAGATCAACTTAAAGTGCATTTTTGAATCTGCCAATGAGGTTACCAGGCTGTTAAGCTTCGTTTATTAATAAATCGTGCTGGTTATTAAATTTAAATCATAATAAAAAACTGCATTTAATTATTATTAAATATCTGCAATTAATAATAAACAAACTTTTCCACATAAAAAAATTACTTATTAGAGAAAGTTGTCTACATCGGTAAAATTATAATAACACTTATTAGGCACGCGAGATAAGCGAAACAAAAAAATATGCAACTAGCAGACGATTCAAGTAGAACTAGGTTAATATTAAAAAAGTTTTCGAATGCAATTATGGGAACCCTGGCGTAGCAACAATTTATTCCCAATACAATAAAAATAGTAAGTAAATCTTCTCTCGTCGATGCGAAAATTTCGTACTCCTACACTTGCCCTTTACTTGCGGAAGAAAGTTCACTTGACCTTTCGGAAACAATCGAAGTGGGTTTATTCTATCGCCAATATAGGCGATTCCGCTAATCGATAAGAACACAGAAGGAAAGATTACGACCAAGCATAAAAGTGAGCAAGTTCGACAAAAATTAGCGAAATCTTCAATTGGCCTAAATTGCTACAAATTAGATTTTTTGTTATCGCACCTACTGTAATGAAAGTTAACTAACGTAGAAATTAAAAAACGGTGAGAAAATATCCACTTGAATTTAATCAGGCATTTTCCGGTTGCATTGGATTGCAATTCCGTATCCTGCTACTTAATTGAATGGGAATGTTTTTTTGCTCGGTCGAGTAAAAAAAGTTCATAACATTTTTATTTCAAATAAATTTTGTGCGGTCCTGATTTAATCAATCTAATTTCTGACGTAAGATAAAGGCCAACGGAATGGTACCGGTTCGTTGCTATAAAAATAATTTAACGATGGCATAAAAACGACAAATTTTATTTATATTATTGGAAGAATTTTAATTATCGACCACTCCGTATCGGGCAACGCTAATAATGCCCAAAGATATTATAAATTCGCAAAAATCTTCTCGAGGTCAAATTCGTAGTCGTCAATGCCCTAATAACTATGGGTAAACCTAACCAAGATTTAAGGTGGGTTTATGAGTTTTACTGGTCAAAAGTTTTAGTATGAGTTCATAAGTGAAAAGAATCGCCGGAACGCTGCTGAAAGCGTAATAATAATAATAGCAATCCCACGTTTGAACTCGTGCCGTCGGTGGGCACGTCAGCATTGGCGTTTGACGGCGTTGTGCCGTCTCTCCGATTAAAACAGTATTTGAGTCCGTAGAGGCTTTAAGTTTTTGTCGATCACTTCTCTATTTCAAAATTCATTGATTTTTTTGACTCACTTTGGATCTTATCAATATCAAAAACTTGAGAGGATCAAATTGCGATCAAAAAAATTTAAATCGATAGAAAAATACACAAGTGATGGACAGAAAAATCGGATGTGGCCATGCCCACTTTGATTTTCTTAAATATTAAAAAAATAATTTTTAATAATAAAAAGAATAAAATATTTTCCATTAACCAATGTGACCCAAAATCTAATCAGCTCTAAGTCTAAATATAAAGATACAAAATACCAACTTTAGTTTTGAAATTCTCATTAGTTTTTGAAATATTTAATAAAAACTAATATTAAATAATAAAATTTAAAATAATAAAAAATACCTAATAGTTTTTATAAACAAATTTTAACTAAAATTTAATCAGTTCTAAATATCGATTAAAATATCCAGAAACCTAAATTTGGCTTTGAAATTCTTATTACTTTTAGAAATATTAATTAAAAACTAAGATTAAATAATAAAACTTAAAAAATAAAAAAAAAACAATAGTTCTCATAAACCAATTTGAATTAAAATTTAATAAGTTAGGATTAATTAGCTTTTCTAAGGATTTTTTCTAGATCGGTTATGCTGATGTCTTCAATTTATTACTAATAAAAAATAAACTGCACAAACCGGGGGTCTGGGCGGTGTGGAACACCCTCCAATGCCTCACTTCTGAAAGGTAAAACATTTAATGTTTACAGATTTGTTAGTAGGGTTTATTATAGCGCTTTGGTTTTCTTGAGAACGATCACATATTATACTGGGGGAAATTCATAATCCCCCCCTCCCGATTCTTGGTCTCTGCTTTATATTTTTTGTGCTAAAAACTTTCACCATTATCGCTTAATATTGATAACCATAAGTTTGTAAATTTATCTATCACAGTTTGAACCCCCGGTCTCTAAAAGTTTGGTTTATAATTTGGGCTAATTGGGATATTAGTTACTTGAGTGTGACTTGTTAAAGTTAGGATTAATTACTTTATCTAGAGATTTTTTGATCGGTTATGCTGATGTCTTCAATTTATTACTAATAAAAAATAAACTGCACAAACCGGGGGGTCTGGGGGGTGTGGAACACCCTCCAGTGCCTCACTGCTGAAAGGTAAAACATTCAATGTTTACAGATTATGAGTAGGGTTTATTATAGCGCTTTGGTTTTCTTAAAAACGATGACATATTATACTGGGGGGAATTCATGACCCCCGATTCTTGGTCACTGCTTTATATTTTTTGTGCTAAAAACTTTCACCATTATCGCTTAATACTGATAACCATAAGTTTGCAAATTTATCTATCACAGTTTGAGTGTTCCTGGGGGGTGCTCCACACCCCCCAGACCCCCCGGTCTCTAAAAGTTTGGTTTATAATTTGGGCTAATTGGGATATTAGTTACTTGAGTGTGACTTGTTAAAGTTAGGATTAATTACTTTATCTAGAGATTTTTTTGATCGGTTATGCTGATGTCTTCAATTTATTACTAATAAAAATAAACTGCACAAACCGGGGGTCTGGGGTGTGGAACACCCTCCAGTGCCTCACTGCTGAAAGGTAAAACATTCAATGTTTACAGATTATGAGTATGGTTTATTATAGCGCTTTGGTTTTCTTAAAAACGATGACATATTATACTGGGGAAATTCATGACCCCCCGATTCTTGGTCACTGCTTTATATTTTTTGTGCTAAAAACTTTCACCATTATCGCTTAATACTGATAACCATAAGTTTGCAAATTTATCTATCACAGTTTGAGTGTTCCTGGGGGGTGCTCCACACCCCAGACCCCGGTCTCTAAAAGTTTGGTTTATAATTTGGGCTAATTAGAATATTAGTTACATGAGTGTGACTTGTTAAAGTTAGGATTAATTAGTTTTCTAGAGATTTTTTCTAGATCGGTTATGCTGATGTCTTCAATTTATTACTAATAAAAAATAAACTGCACAAACCGGGGGGTCTGGGGTGTGGAACACCCTCCAGTGCCTCACTGCTGAAAGGTAAAACATTCAATGTTTACAGATTATGAGTATGGTTTATTATAGCGCTTTGGTTTTCTTAAAAACGATGACATATTATACTGGGGGAAATTCATGACCCCCCCCACCCGATTCTTGGTCACTGCTTTATATTTTTTGTGCTAAAAACTGTCACTATTATCGCTTAATACTGATAACCATAAGTTTGCAAATTTATCTATCACAGTTTGAGTGTTCCTGGGGGGTGTGGAGCACCCCCCCAGACCCCGCGGTCACGACAACTGTGGTCTATAATTTGGACTAATTGGAATATTAGTTACTTGAATGTGACTTGTTAAAGTTAGGATTAATTAGTTTTTCTAGAGTTTTTTTTTTGTTTTATTGAAAGAGGGGTTTGGGGATACCCCCATTTTAAAAAAATAATTTTTAATAATAAAACGAAAAAAATATGTTCCATTAACCAATGTGACCCAAAATCTAATCAGCTCTAAGTCTAAATATAAAGATACAAAATACCAAGTTTATTTTTGAAATTCTCATTACTTTTGAAATATTTAATAAAACTAATATTAAATAAAAAGATTAAAAAAGAATTGCTTCTATGAACCAATTTTATCCCAAATTTAATAAGCTCTAATTCCTGCCATAAACATAACAAATCTCAACTTTAGTTTTAAAAATCCTGTTAGTTTTTAAAATATTAAATAAAGACTAATATTAAATAATAAAACTTAAAAAAATTAAAAAACAATAGTTCTCATAAACCAATTTTTAAAAAATTTTATCAATTCTAAATCTCGATAAAAGTATGCTAAACCCTAAATTTGGTTTTGAAATTCTATTATTTTTGAAATAATAATTAAAACTAATATTAAATAATAAAATTGATAAAAAAAAAAAAAGTAGTTCCATGAACCAATTTTAACCAAAATCTAATCAGCTCTAAGTCTAAATATAAAGATACAAAATACCAAGTTTATTTTTGAAATTCTCATTATTTTTGAAATATTTAATAAAAACTAATATTAAATAAAAAGATTAAAAAAGAATTGCTTCTATGAACCAATTTTATCCCAAATTTAATAAGCTCTAATTCCTGCCATAAACATAACAAATCTCAACTTTAGTTTTAAAAATCCTGTTAGTTTTTAAAATATTAAATAAAGACTAATATTAAATAATAAAACTTAAAAAAATAAAAAAACAATAGTTCTCATAAACCAATTTTAAAAAAATTTTATCAATTCTAAATCTCGATAAAAGTATGCTAAACCCTAAATTTGGTTTAAAATTCCTATTATTTTTTGAAATAATAATTAAAAACTAATATTAAATAATAAAATTGATAAAAATAAAAAAAAGTAGTTCCCATGAACCAATTTTAACCAAAATCTAATCAGCTCTAAGTCTCAATATAAGGATACAAAATCCAAAATTTAGTTTGAAAATTCCTAATGGTTTTTGTTGTAGGTCGCACACAAAATTTGACCACAGACACACACACACACACACAGACATTTTTTGGAAATCGTCTTATTTTACTCAGGAGACCTCAAAAAGTGTAAATCCATCAAAAGGAAGATTTAGAAGAATTAGGAAGATGAAATATTTATTCAATATAGAGATTTCTCTGAGAATATCTTTTGAAACACTCGGCCATATTATTTTCTTCCATAATCATCAGCCGGTGCTTGAATTTTGTTGATTGAATATGTAGATAGATACCTAACTGCCGTGGATTATTTGATAAGATTAACACTCATATTTCATTAAATATTGCTATGGTAACAAAGCACTCGATTAAATACTACCTAATCATATCATTTAAATAAATTACAGGTGAATCAATTAACCAAGGTCAGCACGATTTAACATAATTCGCAATTGTATCAAGAAATAGAACTCAAAATTTTAATTTTGTGTGGGAAAGTAATAATGCAAAAATCTATTATTACAAGTTTCGTTCCATCGAATGCCTCTCTTGTCATACTAATCGCGTCAACACCTTTTCGACGAGAAAATAATAATGTTGTTAAATCTGATACTCTTCCAGTTGCGACTGCATATCTGAAACCTGAAATTTGTGTAAGGAAGAGCTAGTGAGAATGCTCAAAAATTAAACCTGATCTAAAATAAGTGCTTGGCCTGGCATTCAAGGGTCAATTCGGCCGAATTTTATGAAAACTATTAATTCCTCCATGTCAAATGTGGAATGAAAGCTTGCAATCTTTTTGTTTCTTGCATGTGCAATTTATCTTAAGCGAGAAAAATGGACATCAGAGCAGGAATTTCACTTGGAATGAGCCCAAAAGAATGCTAACAAAATGTATTCTAAAATCAAATACCACAACAAGAAAACAAAACTCACAAAGGCGGTGACATAATTATAGTAAAATACCTACGGGAGTTTATTAACATTTGGACTTTCCAATGTTTCAACTTTTGATTTTTCGATTGCCTATCGAATCGTACAATATTGGCTAGACGGTGATTAAAAATATTCCGAGACAATTAAATTAGTTAGATATAGCACGTAGTAGCTCTTTATGCGCATAATAATAATTCTGCCGTATACGATAATGGCTGGCATTCATTGGCAAAAATGTTTTCAAGATAAATGAACACAGTACACAACTAACATTATTTGTAATAAAAAAAATTAAAAACCTCGCTCGCTCGCCAAGTCAGAACCGCAGGTTTAAAAATAAATGCAGGGATAATTTTGCATAATATGCGATTCCATAATCTTCGGAACGCGCAATTACAAATTCCTAAAATTATATTTTATATTTTACGCTGTAATACTAAATTACACAGACATTTTTACACCAAATCAAATAGCTCCCCCACTCGTTCCCGTCAAAATATACTGACTGAATCAAGGCATTGACTCGATAAGTCTCTACGGTTCGGGCAGTACCGTTAACTTTTTTTGCATCCAATTTGGCAGCAAGAAAATTACAATGTTAGGTCACGGCGATGGTTTGGTGTGAATTGGTTCTTTTGGGCAAGTTTCATGGTGGGGGAATTTCAAGATGATGAAGGAAGAAACTTCACCCAAATTCTTGAATACTGTGCGTGGACACCCCATAATTAAATCAAATTTCAACATTTCCTTCTCAAGTTCTGATAAACGGTTAACAATACTTCCCACTTTGAAAAGTAAAATTATATGAATAATGTATGTGTTATGAAGTGACAAATTTTTTTGAATGAGCATCGAGTAGAAAAGTATTGAAATATGCGTCATTAAATATTTGTTCTGTTAATAACGACGCCAAGAATATTTACAAAATTATCAGTGCTATCCAATACCCTAGTTATTGTTTATAAAATCATATAATAAGTGTTTTACTGGAATGGATGTTTATGAGTTTAAGAAAGAGAGCACATAGCAATAAATTAGTATGGAATAGGATACATGTAATATATTATACACAATAAGACTATACATGAGTCAAATTGTTTACTTACATATTTCTGGTTTAGTTTTTAGTTAGTCGAGTATAAGAGCTCTTAAGATGATATTCTTTTTCACTGCGTGAAATAAATTGATATCTTTCTAATTATTTTTTATTTAAACCATACCAATCAATAGGTTATGGGCCCAGACATCGCGAATTAAAATAATAGAAAGATAATTAATGATAAAATTAAATTATAAAAAAAACTCAAAACTCTAATAAGTGAAGTTTTTAATTTAATAAGTGAAGTGCATATTTTTAATTTAAACAAGTTTCTTTTATCAGTGATAGACACTAAATGAACAATGGATAAAATTAGCACAAAACGAAACATTCAGCCATTTGATGGTGAAAAGTACGGTTTTTGGAAAATGCGAATCCGTCAACTTTTTTCGGATGTGAAAGTGCTTGATGTGGTTGATTCTCCTAGACCAACGGAACAAAGGGATGCGGAAAAGTGGGATAGGAAAGAGCGAAAAGCAAAAGGCTTAATTGTCAACTACTTGGCTGATTCAATGTTAAGTATTATAACACCTTCAATCACAACGAGTGAAATTTTCAAAAATCTAGATGCGCTATATGAACGAAAATCTGCTATTGCACAAGTGTCTATTCGCAAAAGTTATTGGCTTTAAAATTACAAACTGGAACACCTCTTTATAAACATTTCGTCATGTTTGAAGAGCTAATCCAACAATTGATCGCTACTGGTGAACAAATTACTGAGTCAGATAAAGTGGCACATTTGTTGATAACAATGTCAAATGAGTATTCTGGAGTTATTACAACTCTTGAAACAATGTCACCCGAAAATCTGACACTTGCATTTGCCAAAAGTAGATTTCTGGATCATGAAGTGAAGTTAACAGAAGAAAATAAAGATACAAGTCTTAAAGTGCTCCAAGCAGAAGTGAAACAAGATAATTTTAAGGGAAATCATTTTAAAAGAGTGGTCCAAAGAAATATAATCGTTTTAATAAAAATATGCACAAGAGTAACAAAGACAAGAAATTTAAGCCGGAAAATAAATTATCAGTTAAGTGTTATTTCTGTGGTAGAAGAGGACATATACAGAAAAAGTGTATTTATTATAAAAGGTATACGGAACGAACGGCCAATGAAAAAACAAGAACACTGCAAACTGTGCAAATTTCTTCTTCAGAAAATTCTTCAGGTTTTGCATTTATGGCTGGAGACTTCCAATTAAATAACAAAGAAGAAAACAAAATAAGTTTTTTGTTAGATTCTGGTGCCTCCGACCATATAATAAACAATGCCGAATTAACAAATAATTTTGTTACACTGAAAATCCATTAAAAATATCCGTAGCAAAGAACGGAATATTTATATATGCGACAAAGAAAGGAACACTAGATGTTATCACCGATAAAGGAGTAAAAGGACAACTAGAAGATGTTTTGTACTCATCAGACGTGCCTCACAATTTATTATCTGTAACGAAGATGCAAAATTCAGGTTTCAAAATAGTCTTTGATAAAAAGGGAGTAGAAGTCCTGAAGTGTGGTAAGGCTGTTATGACTGGTAAGTCAATAAATAATTTAATAGCAATTAAATTTGTGGTAGACAATAATAGAAGTATAAAACAGGTTTATAATACTGTAAAGAATACTTATGAAATATGGCATCAGCGTTTGGGTCACATAAGTAAAAATAAATTTTTAGAACTTAAAAGTAAGCAAATGATAAATGATTCTGAATTAATTGTTTCTGTTTTACCGAATGATAACTTATGTGAAGCCTGTATTAAAGGTAAACAAACGAGATTGCCATTCAATAAGTGCAAAGATAAAAGTTTTATTAACAGACCTTTATTTGTAATACATTCTGACCTTTGCGGTCCGATCACTCCTTCAGCAATACAAAGTAAAAATTATTTTGCTTCATTCATAGATGAATATACTCATTACTGTGTAACATATCTGATAACATTGAAATCAGATTTATTTTCGGTATTTAAAGATTTTGTAGCGAAGAGTGAGGCTCATTTTAACTTAAAATTGTTAATCTGTATTGTGATAATGGTAGGGAATACCTATCAAATGAAATGAAGGTTTATTGTGTTGAGAAAGGGATAAGTTATCACCTGACGGTTCCACGTACCCCACAATTAAATGGTGTCGCGGAACGAATGAATCGGACCATTACCGAGAAAGCTCGGTCAATGATCGCTGGTTCCGGATTAGAAAAGGTATTTTGGGGTGATGCAGTTTTAACTGCTACATATTTAATAAATAGAACCCCGACTAGAGCATTAAACCAAAATAAAACACCATATGAATTGTGGTACAGTAAAGGCCACAATTAAAGTATTTGAAAGTTTTTGGGTCAACTGTTTATGTTCATAACAAAACTAGTAAATCTAAATTTGATGAGAAGTCATCAAAAGGAATACTGGTAGGGTATGAACATAATGGTTATAGAGTGTGGGACGTGGAGACAGAAAAATACGTCATTGTAAGAGACGTAATAGTAGACGAGTCAAATTTCTTAAACTCAAGGCCCCAAAGATATGTAAAACAGAGTAAAATTGATGTTTCTGACTGTAGTTCAAAATCAATAGACTCACAAAAATCTAGATATGTAAAACAGAGTAAAATTGATGTTTCTGACTGTAGTTCAAAATCAATAGACTCACAAAAATCTAGATATGTAAAACAGAGTAAAATTGATGTTTCTGACTGTAGTTCAAAATCAATAGACTCACAAAAATCTAGATATGTAAAACAGAGTAAAATTGATGTTTCTGACTGTAGTTCAAAATCAATAGACTCACAAAAATCTAGATATGTAAAACAGAGTAAAATTGATGTTTCTGACTGTAGTTCAAAATCAATAGACTCACAAAAATCTAGATATGTAAACAGAGTAAAATTGATGTTTCTGACTGTAGTTCAAAATCAATAGACTCACAAAAATCTGATAGTGATAAATCAGAAAAACTGAATAGTGAAAATTCAGACAAACATATCAAAGTTGATGACTTAGAGTCAAAATCAATTAAGGATGGGATAAATCAATTCAAAGAGACTATCTGAGCCTCGAAGGAGTGAGAGGATTAAAAAGCGTAAACATATTTCTTACAATGAAAATGAAATAGTAGACGATTATATAATGTGCACAATCAATCATTTGTAAAGTTCTACATCTTACCAAGAAATTAAATTTAGTAATGATAGGGATAAATGGGAAAAAGCTGTAAAGAAGAATTAAATTCCTTTCAATTAATAAAACATGGAGTATAGTACCAAGACCAGAAAATAAAAATATAGTCGATTGCAAATGGGTATTTACCATTAAGAATGATGAATTAGAATCCTATAAGATTTAAAGCGCGTTGTTGGTTCGAAGACTTTGAGAAGGCTCTTAAAGCAAAGGTTTTAAAAATTCTCCTGTAGATAGATGCATTTACATTTTGAATAAAGGAAATATTTTGAAAAATATTTATGTACTATTGTATGTAGATGATTTAATGATTGCTACAGCAGACATTAAAGCTTTGATTGATTTGAAAAACTATTTAATGAGTCATTTTGACATGATTGACTTAAATGAAATAAAATTATTTTGGGGATTAGAGTTACGCGTAAAGATAATAAAATTATACTTGACCAAAGTGCTTACATTGAGACAATTCTAACAAAATTTAATATGAGTGAGTGTAAACCTGTGAAGGCACCACTTGAAGTTAAATTAGATTATGAAGCTCTTAATTCAGATGAAGAGTATGATGCGCCGTGTCGAAATCTCATTGGTTGCCTGATGTATGTTATGGTGTGTACTAGACCAGATTTAAGTACATCTATAAATATTTTAAGTAGATATACAAATAAAAATAATAAAGAATTATGGGAATGTCTGAAAAGAGTGCTAAGGTATTTAAAAGGCTCAAAAGACATAAAATTAACGTACATCAAAGGCAACTATAATGATATTTTGACAGGTTATGTAGACTCAAGTTGGGGAGAAGATGATATTTTAAGTAAACGTAAAAGTACAACGGGTTATGTATTCAAACTTTTTGAACGTTGTACAATATGCTGGAATACAAGAAAACAAAGTTCTGTAGCAGGCTCTGCAACAGAGGCTGAGTATATGGCTTTGTATGAAGCAGTAAAAGAAGCTTTGTTTTAAAATCATTAGTTTCTAGTATAGATTTAATAATTTCAAAAGAAATAATTATTTATGAAGATAATACTGGCTGTATTAGTATTGCTAATAATCCAGCTAGTCATAAACGATCCAAGCATATAGACATAAAATATCATTTCTCCCGAGAGCAAATTGAGAAAAATGTAATAATACTAAAACATATTTCAACAGGTCAGCAATTAGCAGATATTTTTACAAAACCTTTATCAGGGCCAAGGTTTGTAGAACTGAGAGCTGGACTGGGATTGGAATAATAGATCAAGTTTGATGTCTCACTTAAATTTAAGAAAATAATTTAATTGATTGTTATTATCAAATAGATATTAAGATTTATGTTTGAAATTATGTTTAAAGAGAGTGACTGTGACATTGTTTTTTCCTGGGTTTTTCAAATGTCAAATACAACTAGTGTTGGGTCTTATGTATTTCCCAGAAGGCATGAAAAAGGAATATCTAAATTAACTTATAGTTATATTCATATTATAAAATATATAATTATAATCGTATTATAATACTTATGTTATTGTTAAGTTATGTATTCTAAAATTATTGATGGTATTTGGGATACCCTGATGTAATTTTGAGGGGGCGTATTGAAATATGCGTCATTAAATATTTGTTCTGTTAATAACGACGCCAAGAATATTTACAAAATTATCAGTGCTATCCAATACCCTAGTTATTGTTTATAAAATCATATAATAAGTGTTTTACTGGAATGGATGTTTATGAGTTTAAGAAAGAGAGCACAAAGCAATAAATTAGTATGGAATAGGATACATGTAATATATTATACACAATAAGACTATACATGAGTCAAATTGTTTACTTACATATTTCTGGTTTAGTTTTTAGTTAGTCGAGTATAAGAGCTCTTAAGATGATATTCTTTTTCACTGCGTGAAATAAATTGATATCTTTCTAATTATTTTTTATTTAAACCATACCAATCAATAAAAGAAAGAATAGACGAAGTAATTATTACCAATATGGAAGAAGGAACAATTGCCTTACCGATCCGATTGGAGAAGAAGTATTTTTGACACAATGTCAAGGTCGAATATATATTATGGTTTACGTGTTGCTCGCCAATAAATCAAACAATTTAATTTGGCAATGGTTAACACGAGATAGCAACTATTTTTTCCTAGGAATGGAAAAATCAATAAAGAAATATGTATTCTCTTAACCGATTTGGCTTATGGCCAATTTCATCAGAACACTGGACTGGTACTACCAATCGTTTGAATAATGGCAACCTTGAAATGGTAGCCTTTACATTGAACAAAAATAATACACGAAGCGTATAACCTTCCGATAATAATTATGATGATGGATCCAACAAAATTGCTATTTTTAACGTCTTAATTCTTTTGCAAAAAAAATTAAGTTTGCATATTTTTTTAGTCTAAAAATATCTCATGGTACGACACGAAACCGTTCTCTCAATTATGTACTCTAATTTTATAGATAGAGACAGCAATAATTACCTTCCTTATTTTTAGGCAACGAATCCCGCATACACCAAATAAAAAATTTCCAAGTTAATTTAAAATTTAATATTCATTATCGATTTCTGCAAACCACTTGATTAAAAATTGCTTGGGCGTTCCAATTCTTCCTTATAAAAAGTGGAAGTAGTAAAATTTCTCTTTCTCACTGCAAATGTACAAATAAAAGCGTTTTTCCTCACATTTCTCCATAACCTCCATTTTGGCGAATCCGAGCATTGTCCAAATACGGAACGGAAAAATTCGTTGCATGTCGACTTGAAACTGAAATGACGAGGCGACGATACGTGTCAACGGTTTTTAAAAATTTCGCGTAACCGGTAAGTTTTCCATTAATAAATTTAAATTGTGACCTTGTCGTTTAACTTGGTAATGGTTGGTCTGTTCGTTCTTTCATTTTTTGAAAGCAAAAATGTAAACTATTTTGAATATTAAATATCAATTGGACATACCAAAATAATGTTACAAATTTAAAATATGTCTAACTTGCGCCAAAATATTATAAAACAAAACGAGACAATAAGCCCGGAAAATGTCAAATTAAAATAAAAAAATTGCTTTGGGCCTTGAAATGTGAACATGTCATCTAAAAATGAGATAAGATTTATGCTATAACAAAATGCGGAAATCATTTTATTATTTTTTGCTTCGTGAAATATTGAATAATGCGAATAATTTTTAATAGTCAGCCAGTGGCGTAGCAACGATGTTGGCACTTAATAATAATAATAATATGAAGTTACTACTTTGCCCTGCTCGTTTTAAAAAACGGATAATAGAGCGATAGCTTTATTTTTTTCCCCGAGAAAGCGACTTGGCCAAAATCCGATCCAATTTATCCAATCACAGTCCTTTTGATGACCTTTGCAGCAACTAATTAAATTTTATGATGATATTTATTTCGACACTAAAAAATAAATTAATGTTTACACAGCTTAAGACAACAATAAGTATTAAACTTATTGATAGTGCTAAAATTAAAACTAGAAATTACTCATTTAATAATATTTTTCTCGACAGATGAAGTCTTGTGACTCTGAGTTATTCAATATTGTTGAATTAATATTGTCAACAGTAAATGTAATCTTTCAACTTTTGACCCATTAATTGCCATAATTCCCGAGTTAAATATACTTCAACATTCTTACAATATTTTGCATAAAATGCTAATAATAACGCTAGAAAAATAAAAAAACGTTAAAGATTTAGCCCATCTACGGAGGCAAGGGTGATTTTTATCACCCATTTCGTCATTGAGGATGGGGACGATAAAATAATTAGGTAGCAAAAACAAGTGAACCGTAAATCACCATGACTAAACCTTTACAACTACGCCATCTCGATCTCAGACGTAAAGATAAGGTATTTTCCAAACCGAACAGCTTTGTGACATTTTCACCAGTTGAAGTCTCAAGCATGGCTTGGAACAAAATTACGAATATTATTCCAGGTTAATTAAACAGGCAAATAAAATGGCGATACATTTAGCTAGATATGGCGACCCTAGGCAGACTGAACAGCTCAACAGATTTACAAGCACACAGGGTGAGACTTGGACAAAAGCTAGGACGATGAAAGGCAGAATTGAGAAAAACACCAAAGGCAAGAAAACCAGAAAGTATACCCCAAGCCCAAGGCTGGGAAAGCACAACCAAAAGAAACAAGGCTAACCAACCAAAGGCGGTGGCAAAGAGTATCTCGAACTATTACGCTGAAGACCCCAAAAAGGAGATAAAACAAAAGCTCATAATATTTCATTCGAGTTCTACAACGACTATCGGCACTGGAAAAATTTGAACAATTTGGTAATCAATTATTTTCACATTAAAGGTGGGAATCGTGAGAAATCGAAACCTTTAGAGATATTTGACATCTGACGGCGAAAATGGCCCGAGAATTTTCAATCAAACAACTCTTTCTGGTTGAAAAGTTTCATATTCTTATATATAATAACTACAATCCATTAAATCACAATTATCAGATATCCAGAAAAACCCGAGTTCTGCTTTCTGAATTTTCCACGAACATAGCATGGCAATGATATTAAAACCCAAAAAAAATTGCACATAAAAAAAAGGATTTTAAATTTTTCAACTATAAATACCGCATTATAAATAGCATACAGATAAGAAAATTACTAATATATATATATATAATTTTCGAATTATAATAACATAACTTACTACCATATTAATTTTAATACAACTGATAACATAATGAACTGTAAGGTCGTAACAATTTATTTTTAGATAATCTTTTAAACATATGTAAATGACTTCCATCCTAATTATCATAATTCTAACCGAAAAAAAAACCTTCAAATAAAAGTGATCAATGTAGCAGCAAAATTAGAAATGGTTTCGTCATTTTGATCGAATTTGCCATATAGATTTTTTTGACGTGCTTATAAAATTCGTTTTCCTTCCAAGATAAATTTAATTTGTTTATTAAAAATAAAATTTACTAAAATGTTTTTGGTTGCAGTTTATTAACAACGATTTGGCCAGACGCCCAATTATTTCGTCGAAATTGGACGTACAAAATGTAAATTGCAAAGTCGATCAAATTTAACCATCTAACGGCAAAAATTCAACAATTAACCAATGGAGAAATACAAATTGAGCTGATAAGATTTATTGGATTTCATATGCCGAAACGACGGAACGAAACCCCCCCCCCCTCGCCAATAATTGTGCGATATAAATAATTTAAGTATTTATTTACATATAAAAAAAGTGACATAATATGCAGCAGGCTAACTTTGAATACATAAACAAACGTAGGTGTGGAAGGCGCCAAAAGTCGACAAACAAAATGTATATGTGTGTGTAGTGACTATGACGAAAAAGTCGACGCAACGCGTAGTGAGAACTGAACTATCCAAAGGTAATTAATTATCCATGGCGAAGGTCCAATATCTAACATTAGCCTTACAAAATGCACCGGTAGTCTGGCTATTATCGCCTGTCGCAAGTTCACGTAATACGTATTTTTGCAGACATACAAAAAAGCTATCCAGGACGGTAAAAGTGTCCCTCATTGCATTAGAAAGGTCTCCAATAATGGTTGGAATTAAATTTGTAGAAAGGATCGTTAAAATTTTGAATGCACTCTAAGATGCAACTCCATTGACATTGCAAAACGAAAGTCGACTTTCATTCTAAAAAGTACATTAAAAATAAACAATGGCTAAAAGAGATTATTATTAGATAGATATAAAAATATTTATTACTGCGTTACAAATTAATTTTTTTCATTAGACAGTCGCTCATGTGGAACCGCACTTAGTATTACAAAAGAGACATCGAGAAGCTAATGCAGCATTTGTGCAAATCAATTTAAAGGTTATACGGTCAACAAATGAAAGCTTTAATTGTGTACTTCAAATCGTTATTGCAGTTTCGCATGGAATCATGGGAACGATAGAACGCGCCACGAAAAATTTTCATCCAGCTCGGAAACCAATAATGAATTTGGAATCTCATATAGCAGAAACGTTTTGTTCCTCTTTTGTTTTAGACATCCAATGCAGAAAGAACGACATCAAACACCGGCATGCAAAAACTTTTTTCAATTTATTTTTTTTCCAGGTTCTATTACCTCTCTTTTAAGAGCTTTCTACACCACCCAATTTGGTCGGGTGTTATTATATAACCTTTTATATAAAATAAGGAATAGGTTGTATAATCAGTTCTCTGTCAAAAGCATATTCAGCTGCAACGAAGTAAAGTATACAAAAACGCCTGACGAGATTGGGTGGTAGAGTCTCTATTAAACAATATAAGTTTCTTAATTCTCTCCCCCCTCAGTCGGTATTCATAAATTATTGCTTTATTGGGTAAACTCATGTACCAACCACAAATTCAGTCAACAATGAAAAACAAAACAAGTAATTTAATTAAATTACTATAACATTGGTTAGTGTTACTGCGTGCATTGCTCCGATGTACTTACATTTTTCACAATTAAGATCTAAATCTACCATTGATTTTCATTGTTCCTTTGAAGTTTTCCAAATTTTTAAATTTTTTAACATACCAACCATCCGCCTAGCTGTCCGACAACTCTTTAATTTGAGAATTAAAACTCTCGAAATGAGTTATGAAACCCGAAGATGATTTATGCCCGATTGCACGACCTCGACTAAAAGTGGCCCTTACCTAAGTGATCCTTAACTATAAGGTTCAGATTAGTTTAGGTTGCATTGCACCACCTTTACATAACGTCGGCTTAGTTAAGCTTCAGATTAATTTAGCAACACCGCATTTTATAGTAATTTTGGTAATATTTTAGGAATTTTACACAGACATAAATTTTAGGTTGGTTAAACTTGCAAACAAAAACAAAATGCATATACTACATAACCTTATATTATTCTTTTACATTCAACGTTATTGTTCATTGTAGAAATTTAAAAAATATCTAAAAAAAACAAGTTTATAGGAGATACAGAATTATTTCTGTCATATGGATATTCCAATTGTGGCTCAATTTCTCTCAAAACCCTAACAACCGTCTCCTTCTGAAGTCGAAATCTTTTAAAAAACGACAAATCATCCATACTATTAATATAGTTTGCTCTTTCGTAAATTTGTCTTGAAAACCATGATTAATTATTAAAATTTTTAATAATTTTTAATTAATATTAAAAATATTTAATAAAACTTCCAAATCGTCTTCAAACAAGTCATGCATCATTTCATTCATTTGTGCGCAAATATAACACACTATTGAAATATTATTAATGTTTTTAACCTATAAATTTACCTCACAACCATAAAATTATTCATCAATTTCTGTCATTTAAGGTTAAGGAACAGTTTAAGCCGCAGATTTCGTCGGCTTAAATTTAGGTGGTTCGTAAGAGGTTAAGGAACACTTAATTCGGTGGTGCAATGGAATAGGTGGACTTAATGATTTAAGGAACAGTTAACACTTTAAGGAGAGGTCGTGCAATTGGGCATTAATCTATTATATAAAATTGAATGTTTGTTTGTTTGTTCGTCTTTAATAACTCCTAAACCGTTCGACCGATCCCAACCAAATTTTGCACAGTTACTCTCTAGGACCCTAAAGAGGTTTTCCGCTAAAACCGGGACCGAAAAGCTTAATTTAAAAAAGTGAAAAATTGCGGACGAGCATGAATGGATTAACGAGATTCCCATCGCCAATACCTGTAATTGATATATGGTAATTTTACGTTGGTATATTCACATTCAGTACCTACACTATTATAAGTGATTTGAAATACTGGAGAAGAAAAGCTGTAGAGAAAATTGTAGAGTACAATATAAACCGTTCTGAAACACTCGACAACGGGAACACTAAAAATCATTCTGAAACGCTCTAGCAACGGGAAGCAAGATTTCCCGTCGAGAAGAAAACTTTAAGCGAAGCAGGATACTCGGAAAAATCTAAATACTTCACACAAAGGCAAAGTATTTTAATTATAGGGAGACCCCGGGCAAAGCCGGGTATCCAGCTATTCAATTATATAATTGACAAAGGCAGAGTTCCACCTTTTAATGAGACGAAGCCGGGTATCCAAATATAGTTAATAAAAAAATTCTTTTTCTCGGGATTAAAATAAAACGTTTGTGGTGAAGTCGAACTTGATAGGCCCTTTAATAACCCAAAAAATCAAAGTTAAAGATACTCCATTTTACCATAGAAACAATGGAAAAGCATATCGTTGTGACAAGTCACGCCTATTTTGGTGGCGCTTCATATAACTTCCGTTTATATACGAGATTATCCGTACTTGCAGCGTTCGTTGCTCTCTCGGGCCACTCGTAGGATGAAGATGAATCGAAAATTAGTACGCTTAGGGATTAAAAAATCAAAAATTGTAATACGTTTCTATGATAGACTAAATTCGAACCTCAAGTCCCGCCCATTTTGAATTCTTTTTGTAATTATACTTAAAATCATGTAGGTGTATTGTTATAAAACATTGAATCGCGACGATTTAAGAAGTATTTTTACGAAAATAATTTACTTTCCGCAGACTCCGCTTTCGTCCCTTTCGCTCAGGCTGCTCCAAGTCGTTTCGACAAACGCTTACTGACAAAAAAAAATACCCTAGACCGGTCCTACTTGGAAAAGTGTGGATGTTGACCCGACAGATAGCAGGGAGCCACTTACTCACGCGAGTACTCCGCGCGATGCACTTGTCACCGTCTACCGGTTGATTCGCGTATATCGAGAAGCACGTTCAGCTAACAGAATGTTATTTTTTTCGCGAAGAAATCGATTTTTAACGTTATTATTGAAAAGAGTTCATCCTCACCTTAATAGATTCAATTTTATACCTTCTAACTGTAAAGAAATTTTTGTAAAATCTCCACAGGCGAAGAGTGACACTTACAAGGGGGAGACCGGCAACTTCCCCTCACGGAATTGATTCATTTTCATTGTGCGTGTAGGTCTTTTAAGTATAAGGGCACGCTTCTTTGAATATTGAGAAAATTAAATTTGAATAATTATATATTACTGATGAACTGCATAAAAATTAACATAAATTTGGTAAGTTGTTAATGGAATTGCGTAAGATTGCAAAAAAATAAAAACATATGCACAGGGTACTGGGATCGCATCCAGCTCTTGCGAATTTGTTTTTTTATTTATTTGATTATTAATTCCCCCCAGTATTATATGTCATCGTTCTCAAGAAAACCAAAGCGGTATAATAAACCCTACTCATAATCTGTAAACATTGAATGTTTTACCTTTTGAGCAGTGCGGCACTGGAGAGTGTTCCACACCAGACCCCCGGTTTGTGCAGTTTATTTTTTATCACAGTTTGAGTGTTCCTGAGGGTGCTCCACACCCCCCAGACCCCGCGGTATCGCAACTTTGGTTTATAATTTGGTCTAATTGGAATATTAGTTACTTGAGTGTGACTTGTTAAAGTTAGGATTAATTAGTTTTTCTAGAGATTTTTTCTAGATCGGTTATGCTGATGTCTTCAATTTATTACTAATAAAAAATAAACTGCACAAACCGGGGGGTCTGGGGTGTGGAACACCCTCCAGTGCCTCACTGCTGAAAGGTAAAACATTCAATGTTTACAGATTACGAGTAGGGTTATTATAGCGCTTTAGTTTTCTTGAGAACGATGACACAAATTATCCTGGGGGGAATTCATAATCCCCCCCCCAATTCTTGGTCACTACTTTATATTGTTTGTGCTAAAAACTTTCACCATTATCGCTTAATACTGATAACCATAAGTTTGCAAATTTATCTATCATAGTTTGAGTGTACCTGGGGGGTGCTCCACACCCCCCAGACTCGACAACTTTGGTTTATAATTTAGTCTAATTAGAATATTAGTTACTTGAGTGTGACTTGCTAAAGTTAGGATTAATTAGTTTTCTTGAGATTTTTCTAGATCAGTTATGCTGATGTCTTCAATTTATTACTAATAAAAATAAACTACACAAACCGGGGGGTCTGGGGTGTGGAACACCCTCCAGTGCCTCACTGCTGAAAGGTAAAACATTCAATGTTTACAGATTACGAGTAGGGTTATTATAGCGCTTTAGTTTTCTTGAGAACGATGACACAAATTATCCTGGGGGGAATTCATAATCCCCAATTCTTGGTCACTACTTTATATTGTTTGTGTTAAAAACTTTCACCATTATCGCTTAATACTGATAACCATAAGTTAGCAAATTTATTTATCACAGTTTGAGTGTACCTGGGGGTGCTCCACACCCCCCAGACCCCCCGGTCTCGACAACTTTGGTTTATAATTTGGTCTAATTGGAATATTAGTTACTTGAGAGTGTGACTTGTTAAAGTTAGGATTAATTAGTTTCTCTAGAGATTTTTTCTAGATCGGTTATGCTGATGTCTTCAATTTATTACTAATAAAAAATAAACTGCACAAACCGGGGGTCTGGAACACCCTCAGTGCCTCACTGCTGAAAGGTAAAACATTTAATGTTTACAGATTATGAGTAGGGTTTATTATAGCGTTTTGGTTTTCTTGAGAACGATGACACAAATTATACTGGGGGGAATTCATAATCCCCCCTTCCCGATTCTTGGTCACTACTTTATATTTTTGTATTGTACGGTATTTCATTGGAAAGCTGTATAAAATGCGAGGGTCGGGAAAACCTTAATTTTTTAATTTTTTTTTAAATTATGGAGAAAATAAAAAAAATAAAATGGTAGTATTTACTTTTATGAACCATGATACACTGAAAAAAATCCGTTCTTACCAGTTATCATTCGTTCTTGAATTGAAATACAATTTAAGAATGTCGTACTTAACTATCATTGCTGCAAGCAATCAGTAATTTAATATTCTAAATTAAGAATGCCTTGTTTGAATTTAAGAACGTTGCCATGATTGAGTCGATTTCAAAAACAATAATAATGGATTTCTTTCCGTGCAATATTGAATTACATAAATTAAAATAGAAAAGTTTGAAAAATTACGATTACCCCTCCGATAAAACTTTCCTGTAGCGACGAGAGACCTGGAAATGATATTATCAAACTTGGAAATTCATAGGAAACCTTAACAAGTCACCTAGCTACCCGACTACCGCTTCAACTAAAAGGTCCCCGAGCTGAAATTTACACTGCATAAGCCGAAGATGGCTTTCGCCTAGTTTGATAAAATTTAAAACGCAATATCTACCCCTTCAGCTTTGAATTTTATTGCGTACACAACGAGTAATATTTTGCGAAAGCTTGAAAACAAATAAAAGTCTTGCACTTTTAATGTGAATAATTAATCGCAAACATTTTCTCAGCAAAAAAGCATTTACTTATTGTTAACCCAACAAAATTCGTAACTTTTGGGATAAAATTTATAATTATGCACACAAGGATTAGCTTTTTCCAACAATCAAAATTAAATTATCCGTATAAAAAATGTTATGTCCATTATTGTATAGTAGGTAATGCTTTTCGAAGATTAGCTGAATGACATAATACGAAACGCATCAATTTTATATTTGATATATTATCGTATGCAGCCTAAAGGCCGCACTTGCAAAAATAATTTCAAATTCACTCTATGTACAAATATGTGGATTACAGGTAAGCTAGAAGGAGAAGATTTCGTGCGTAATTTTAAGTTCTAATATCCAAGAGAAACTTAAAAATGGAGAGGAGACTGCAATGAGGATTGTAATATAAATGCAGTTAAATGCATATTAGTTAGGGTAAAATTGAGTACACACACCAAGTTAATAGTTACAAAACATTTGTTTAAAACTCAATTTTTATATGTTTCAGTTACAGATTAATATTTCCTAAGATTCCCACACACACATTAACTTTTTTTTATAGTATCTCAAAAAAATCCGTTCTTACCAATTAGAATGTCGTTCTTGAAATTGACCCAATCATCCAAAGTTCTTAAATTGAAACAAAATTTAAGAATGTCGTCTATCATTGCAGAAGCAATCAGTAATTTGATATTCTAAGTTTAAGAATGCTTTGTTTAATTTAAGAACGTTGCCATGCTTGGGTCGATTTCTAGAACGGTAAGAATGGATTTCTTTGCGTGCAAAAACAATCGATTTTGGATTCTTAAAAGTTTCACACCCTTTTTAATCAGATTTTTAAGACCCCTCCCCCACAAAAAAAACTTTTAATTGTGTCGAAAATAAAACAATCTTCAATCGCATGGATAATTTACATTGAAAGGGGGTTCAGAAATGCACTTCTAATAATAATAATTAGCACGGGAAAATTACGTACTGGTTTTTAATACATGAGAAAGAAAATTTTCTCCTGAAACAACCTGTAAAATTACATTGTTTCACCAATTAAATGCTAAAAGCGGCGTTTATAATGATTATAAAAAATTCAGCTGCCAACTCGCACCATAATAATAAACCAGGAAAATCTTTAAAATAGCATTGAAGTTGGAATGCGTTGTAGAAACTTGCAAACGTTAAAAGTTCTGGTCAAGGGTTGTTGTAGTTTCTGGTAAAGAAACTGATTTAATCAATCCTATTAGCGAACTATAGCATCGACCAAATTATATTCAACAAAAGTCTAGATAATTCTCGACGTCGAGTTTCCTCTTCTAATTGGTTTTCCAATTACAACAAAGTTCAAGTTAAAGCCTCCGGTCTCAATTGAGACACATCTCATCAATATTAACGCAACTAGATTTAAAAAATCAAAACTTTCTAGCCCACTAAATCCCAGTTGTAAGCCGATGTAAACTTTAAACTGACTTCTTTTTAATAGTGTAGCATACATAATAATCGATACCATACATCAAAGAACTCGAAAGCTTATAATTATTATCCTTTTGAACTCTTCATAAACCAAGTCATAAAGTTGTAATATCCACGTTTAGAAAGTTATAAAAATAAACGTTTAAGCGAAAGGCAATTTACATTGTGAAGGGTACACTTTATTACCATAGTTACAAAAAAAAGAATTAAAATTTAGCTCGTTTTTCCTTAATTACATATTCAGCGGCATCGAGTTATTTAAAGATTTAAACGGTTGATTTTCGAACAACAACGCGATTTTTTGGTCCTTCGAGCCGGATAATTTCTACATGCATTATCGTGTCAATATAATTGATCAATTGAACAGAACTTTGTATATTACATCCACCGTACAATTTGTGTTAACTTGAACAGATTGCAGTCGATGTAAAGTAAAGAATCAATTTAAAAATAAGGTCGGGTCAGCATAATAAGAACTAATAATGATTACTTGGTTATGTGAAAAATAGTGATAAATTGATAAGTTACGTGCAACCATATACCCATCACAAAATAAGTCATAAATTGATATAGGCGGTAACGGCGTAATTATTTTTGTACAACAGAATGCATTTTTCTTCGTTTAAGTTTTTTATATTGGAAATTTGCCCACAAAAACATTAAAATTCGCCTTGAATGACGGCCTTCTTGCAACGGCACACGGCAATTGGCATTGGTTAAAAAAATCTAGTTTAGGAATATGTATTTGCACTTTTTATTTTTAAAAATAATTTTAACCCCCAGTTCTTGCATGCAATGAGATCTCCGAACAAGTTGCGCTCCTCTCCGTGTCGTAGTGTCGGCAGCACACAGCATCAGAGCGCAGAACCAAGCACTTCAAAATCTGCCTTCTTTGGTTGGTCGATATGTACTGCCATCTAGATTTCACCGATTATTTCAATGTCAATTTCGGTCGTAAACATATGGTACCACCTCCACATCGCAAAATAAGATTTGCCGAACAAGTCTCCCAAGAAACTTGTACGATATCGTGACTGAAGGACATGTAAATATTGACAGCGCCAGGTACACTTGGATAGAAAATACACGCTATCTAAAAATTTGTAAACACTTAAACTTACTCAATCATTACTTGATGGTGCACGGAACGAATTACATCACGGATGGGTTTTGAAGACCAAAAATAAATCAAATCGTGAAAATTGTTTGCATAGTTGCGTAATTACACGATCTCCATACCGACTCTCAAAATACATACATTACCGTTAACAGCTTCTTCATTTTCGTTATGCCAAAACATTAATTCAACAAGAAAATTAATAACTTGCGACAAACCAGCAACATCTAAATTATGTAGGCATTTAACGAAGCGTCCTTTTGATGTACAATTAAAAAACTCATAATTAGTACATTCGTATGTGTGACAAATTGGTGCGTTCCAGTTGTTAGAAATCCATAATGGTGAAATGGCCGTAGAAAAGTCGGAAGCGACAGGTGGAAAATCAATAATGTGCTGAACCCTCATTTAGTATTACAACCCATATTAGCAAGACCTACATTTTAAATAAACATGACTAGGTCTTGGCGATATCATGGAATTATTAATCCTTGCTAATAAGTATCGAACGCTACTGCGTTGTAAATTCGGGGAATCGTTTACCAAACCCGCCAAAACTTTGGAAATAGGAACTAAGAAATGCATGACTAAAGCTTCAAGATGATTCAAAAATTGCCCAAAATGAAAAAACAGAACCACGATAAAACAAAACAAGGAAAAACGAGAACACTGAAATAGCAGAACATTGACAAAAGAGAACACTGAAATAACAGAACCTTTACAAAGGAGAACACTGAAATAACAGAATCTTGACAAAGGAGAACACTGAAAAATGACTACGTTCTCTTTTTTCATTGTTCTGTTTTTTCACTATTCTGTTCTGTCCGGTCACCGGTTAGATTAACCCTGAAACTTCACACTGGGGTCTCAGAAACCCCAAGCGTTGTTGAAAAGTACTTAAATTTTTTTTTCTGATTTAAATTCTTTGTTTACTAATATCATAAAAAGAATGGTGGGGTCTCTAAAACCCCAGTGTGAAGGACCCGTTACAAAAGCTAAGTGTTCCAGGGTTAACAGTAATCTCGGTGGTGTACCGAAACTATAATTTCTGTAACAGTTTTTCACGTTAATCATAACTAACAGGCCAATGACTGTCTTCATCTACAGAGCTACAGTACAGAAGCCAAAAAATACTAAATTTAAGCTGTATATTAAAAAAAATCCGAGATTGCAATAAAATTATTGACAACAAAAATCTAATTGAGAATTTCGATCAAAATAGAATCGTTTAAATATTTATTCGGCCGAGGAACGTCATTCGAAAGTTAAAATTTTCCAAAAACACTTTAAGTGTTCATATTACATAAATATTTTACTATTTGATGTCCCGAGATATGCGAAACACAAATTGACGTAACTACTACGTTAATCCAGCTCGACATGTGCGTGTGAACGTGAAAAAGACAGATATGATACTATGCGAGAATATGAATGAATGCCAGATGATTGAGAAAAAGTTTTTAAGAAATAAAAGGCGTTGGAGACACCTTAACTAATTTATCAAGGTTTCCCAAAATCAATTAATTCAAATAAAACAAATCGAAATAACAGCGATGATCAAAGTGAAATCCCATTAAAAAGCGTTTACATAAATTTGCAACGTAGCCTTGGCTAAAATCAATGTGCTCTAATAAAACAATGTAACGAATTGTATCAAATCCAAGTAATTTAATTAATTTGGATAAATCGCCTAATCTTAGATGTGTAAGTTTCATATTTCGTTCCAAATCACGAAGGACAATAAATTTGATTAGACGAATAACAAATTAAAAGCAATATACTATGTGAAAACAGCTGCGGTAAAATATAGGGCGTATCAACACAAAAAGTGAAATATCCTGGAAAATAGTATCGAGATTTTATTATTTGAATATTTTCAAAAATTCTTATTGGTTTTTATTCTCTGTACAAGAAATCGCGTCAGGATGCAGGGGCACCGAGTATAACAATCGATTTTTAAATAGCCCCATGGATTATTACATACTTTTATATTCTCCGGAAGAAAATAGTTATTTTCGATACTAGTACTTAAATAGGCTACAAAATCAACCGAGAATGAAACAAGCCTATTGAAGTACGTGTAACGAACACTATTTTTGCAAATCTGAAATTCGGTAAATAACGAATATTTTAACAAAATTTACGCAATCTGGACAAAGCTGAAATGAAAATAACTCGCACTAGTGCTGAAAAGTGCAGGAAATATGATCAAATAACATGAGTCATCGTACGTGCAGAAAACAAGCCGCTTTCAATGCCATGTAACGTGTATGAAATGATCACATTTCACAACAGAATTGCAAAAAAGGTTTTCGTACACCGCGAATATCTTCTGACCAAAAAAACCGTAATCAGGGCACTGGGCATTTTATATTTCTTGAATTACTTTCACCGTGGACTCTTTTTAATTAGAGTTCTTGTGGAAGGAGGGGGGGAGGGTTCTACAAAGAAAAATTTGGTAATTTATGATTTCGGTTCCAACATAGAAGAATACTTTTAATTAATCTTGCATGGTTCTGAAAAACAAAATTAGTGATTAGGGAGTTTTCCAAAAATAGTTAAAATAAGCTTGGGAATCTCTCAACAATATAGAATGAAAGATAAAAATCGGTGGGTCCCTCCCAGGACAATGTCGTTATTCCTAAAAAAAAAAACTAAAGCGATATCATTAAGTTTCGGCGAGAGTCGATTAACCCTGATAGCGATTTTCACTATTTTTTTGTGAATTATGAAAGATAACAATTCCAAATACACATTAAAAAAGTCAAATTTGGGAACGGTTCGCAAATTTGGTTAAAAAACGGTTTTAAAAATTAATTTGGAATGCAATTTTGTCATTGGATCTTTTGAACTATAACCCCGCCCGTAGAAATTAAAATAGGTTGTGACGACAGTCAAGATACTAGAATTTCGGTTTTTACAACCAATTATGAAAGATGAGGGTGTAATTAACAAATAAAAAATAAAATTTGTGGTCGGCCAATAAATTTCGGAAAAAAATGCACTTTTAAGGTGAATCCGAGTCTTGATGGTTTGTCAAAACCGCTTGTAGCGGCCGTAGCGGAGCGGAAACTGCTTGACCCGACGAATCTCAGGAAGCGACTGGTAGCTCCCCACGGCTAGTCACTGTCGTCCCACCTACAGTACGCGGACTGGTGATGGAATGTTTACCATATTTGGCATATAATATGACGCAATAATACCTTTACAGGTATTTCTTATGGGAAAATTGTAATTTTCAAAATTGAATTGTGATTAGAAGTCCGGCTAAATTCATCCTCACCTTAAAGAGGTTGTGTTTTTCTGTTCTTTCGTTGGTAAAGTCATTTTTATAGGAAAAGATGTACTTTCGAGTCAGGGTTTTAGTTAGTTGCTACAGTGATATGTACATCAGTAATTAACCCTACGAGTTAACTGTGGGGCTTTTAAAAACAGTTCATATGAGTTTATACCATGTTAGCGAAAACATAACAAACAGCAGAGGGTTTTAAGAAAATTTGACATAACTTTAATAAACTTGATCCATCAGCATTTCAGCAACTAATGATAGCAAGATCTAGCTGAGAGACAAATTAATGGGTATTTATATATTTTTAACTTCTCAGAGAGAACGATGAGTGCCCGCGCAAGAAAAATCTGCATATGGTACTGTAAGAACTTTAGTTAGAGGCAATAAACCTGAAGTCCAAAGTACACTTTTTCCTATAAAAATCGCTTCACCAAACAAAAGAGCCCAAAAATACAGATCATTTAAAGCGAGGGGTTAACCGCTGGTGAAGTTTTTTGTACACATCTCATGAAGTACAAGACATCTCATGTGAAGTACAGGAAGTACTTCACGTGGAACATCCTCCAGTGCCTCTACACCGGAAGATTTTCAATTTACTTCTGATAAAAAATAAACTACTCGATCCGGGGGGTCTGTGGGGTGTGGAACACCCTCCAGTGCCTCTGCAACGGAAGATCTTCAGTTTACTTCTGATAAAAATAAACTATTCAATCCGGGGGTCTGGGGTGTGGAACACCCTCCAGTGCACAAATTTTAGAATGAAGAACATTGCAGAACATGCAGAACCCCCAGACCAAGTAGTTTACTTTTTATCAGAAGTAAACTTAAAATCTCCGTTGCAGAGACACTGGAGGGTGTTCCACCCCAGACTCCCGGTTTAAAAAATTTATTTTTATTAAAAGTGAATTAAATATTTAAGCATATCTCAAGTTTATTAAAATTAGCTATGGTCAAGTAAATGTGTTTAATTCGTAATTTGACAATTAATTATAAATTGAGTAATCATAAATTCCTGAATTATATGAAGTACGAAGTATGCAGAATTATCATGAATTACGTGAAGTTAATTGTACACGATTTCCTCTAGCGGTTGACCCCTCGATTTAAAGTGAGGATGAATTTGGTGGGACTTCTAATAAAGCCAAAATTCAAAATTGAAAATCACGTATTCCCATAAGAAACCCATCTAAGTATATTATTGCGTAATATTACGTCATAATTAAACACATTCTATCACCAGTACGTGCGTTGTAGGTGGGTTCACACCCACAAACGGCACTAGTTCTCTGCTATCTGTCGGGTAAACATCTCCAATTTGCGGAGTAGAACCGATCTAGAGAGATATTTTTAGTTAGTACAGCGATTGTCAAAACGGCTTGGAGCGGCCGGAGCGAAAGGGACCGAAGCAGAAGCTACGGGAAACCCATGCCGTGTTTTATTCTAGTTTCAAAAAACAAAAATTAACTTTTAATGAAAAGTAGTTTGACCTTGAAAATTTTCGTACACGACGCATTTTATCTTTTAGTTTTCCGTATTACAGTCACAGCACGCCACTTTCATTTCAAAAATATGATTCCTTGTTTATCCCATTAACTATTTTACTTTTCGATTTCTGCACAACTTAAAAAAACGGTCCCCGCCATTAGTGCATCTAGATTATCGAGTCAAAGATTAGTAAGTAGGTAAGTCTCGAATCGAAGAAATTCAAAAACCGCCAAAAAATTTTAATTCGACTTACTTTGATTCCAATACGTTTACTTTCCGGTACGTAACCTGTGATAACCATAAGTTACTTGAGTGTGACTTGTTAAAGTTAGGATTAATTAGTTTTTTTAGAGATTTTTTCTAGATCGGTTATGCTGATGTCTTCAATTTATTACTAATAAAAAATAAACTGCACAAACCGGGGGTGGAACACCCTCCAGTGCCTCACCGTTGAAAGGTAAAACATTCAATGTTTACAGATTTGTTAGTAGGGTTTATTATAGCGCTTTGGTTTTCTTGAGAACGATGACACAAATTATACTGGAAATTCATAATTCTTCCCCGATTCTTGGTCACTACTTTATATTTTTGTGCTAAAAACTTTCACCATTATCGCTTAATACTGATAACCATAAGTTTGCAAATTTATCTATCACAGTTTAAGTGTTCCTGGGGTGCTCCACACCCCGGTCTCTAACTTTGATTTTTAATTTGGTCTAATTGAAATATTAGTTACTTGAGTGTGAATTGTTCAAGTTAAGATTAATTAGTTTTCTAGAGATTTTTCTAGGTCGGTTTAGCTGTTATCTTTAATTTATTACTAATAAAAATAAACTGCACAAACCGGGGGTGTGGAACACCCTCCAGTGCCTCACTGCTGAAAGGTAAAACATTCAATGTTTACAGATTATGAGTAGGGTTTATTATATCGTTTTGGGTTTCTTGAGAACGATGACACAAATTATCCTGAAATCATAATCCCCCGATTCTTGGTCACTGCTTTATATTTTTGTGCTAAAAATATTCACCATTATCGCTTAATACTGATAACCATAAGTTTGCAAATTTATCTATCACAGTTTGAGTGTACCTGGGGTGCTCCACACCCCAGACCCCGTTTAGACAACTTTGGTTTATATTTTGGGCTAATTGGAATATCAGTTGCTTGAGTGCGACTTGTTAAAGTTAGGATTAATTAGTTTTTCTAGAGATTTTTTCTAGATCGGTTTTGCTGTTATCTTCAATTTATTACTAATAAAAAATAAACTGCACAAACCGGGGGGTCTGGGGGGTGTGGAACACCCTCCAGTGCCTCACTGCTGAAAGGTAAAATATGCTATGTTTACAGATTATGAGTAGGGTTTATTATAGCGTTTTGGTTTTCTTGAAAACAATGACATATTATACGGGGGAATTTATACCCCCCCCCGTGGAAATAGAGATGGCGTTAGGGGTCGTAAGATTTAAAACGATCCCGACTACAAATTTACCGGCGGGAACAACCATTAAAGTATTACTACGGTAACGACATCTCTGTTTCGGAACATGCAATACGTCCGGTTATCCCGTTGATGAGCCTATTACTCAATATTTACGTTAGATACTATTTTTCATTTACTAAAACCTGATTCGTATGCACATAGATAGAAAATCTCGCAATATGTATACATGCCTGTTTATCGGTGTACGATTTGCCTTAAATTCGAATAATTTCTACGCAGTCGTTGCACTTATCGTTTTGTAAGAGAGAATAAAGTAGACAAAAAGTTCTCACCGAAATGAATCCAACCATAAATGAATCCCAAAGTACGCATTAATGTACTAACCTGAAAAAATAACCACAATTAAAATTATTGTACATTAACATTAATGAAGTCTAAAAATAGCATTAATTTGGCCGAGGTAAAATTTCCACATTTCCGTTTCGTTGATTTTTATTAAATCAATTTTTTTTAATAAATTTGTAAAATGAGTTATATTTAAAATAATTTCAAAGAGAGACGAACAACTTTCTAGCATTCTAAACTAAATGAAATTGTTGTGATCAAAGTCACGTCGGCCTTATTTCTCAATCGAAACGGCTTAGGTCGAAAATAAAAAACTCTTCCGTTTCCTAATACATACGAAATATTTCGAATTTTTGTGCGAGAGCTCCATAATATTACGCCGAAGTAATATTTGAGTATCCTTGATTCTGTTTGATCTCAACACGATTATTAATTCATGGTCATCATAAAAACTAGCAATTGTTAGTTTTGAAACTCGCATGTTTTTCGCAAAAAGATGAATAATAAACGAGCTTGTTTAAACAATCAGATAGGGTCGTTGATGTTAAGGGCCAAGAAACTGCAACTAAATCTTTTATTCGCCAAGAGAGGTCACCACAATATGAGAAGCGCGAAAAACAAATATTCAAAGAATATATGACCATCCTGTATATATTTAATTTGACATTATTTTACTATAAAACCTTGAAATTGATTATGTTTTCCGGAAGTAGAAGTTAACCAAAACAGGAAGGAAACGTTTTCGTAAATCATACAAGAACAAGCAACCAACCCAGCGAGCGAGCAGTTCCAGAAATAGGTACCATTTAGCATAGACACTTAAATCGATAAAAAAAAGTACTAAATATACAAAGCGTTATTAACCATGACTAAGGCATTTTGTGTTACGTAACTTAAAAATCGGACTAAAAAATTACATAAAAAGTGTAGACATCGTGACTCATCGAATCGACACGATTCGATGGAGTCCCATGGAAAAATGCGGATGTAGTGTAGCAAGCATTGTACAGGTACAATATACCAGCCAACACCTTTTAAACGAATGAACTGTCGAACCTGCAAATTCAAACACAAACAATTGGAAAATTTGCAATCGGCTTCTTTCAACCTTATCACCCCGAATGTTGTACGAGGTGAGTTCAGAAAAACAACGTTTTATTTATGTACCGCTATTACAAGACTGCGAAATTCACTTTCCTCTCGACTGTTGCCACCCGACCACGTACAACAAGTTTAAAGTGATTTACTTTGGAAAAAAATGCCGCTAAAACCATAAATTTCAGCCAACTACGCGATGCATAGTTGCTATGCAAATAACATTACAGACGTTCGTAGTTATCTTTATTATCTACTGGGATTATTTTTAGGTACCCAAAATAGAAATAAACACAAGAACACCTAAAAGTTCAATTTTAAAATAACTTAGAATTTCATTAAACCACGAAAGTTATATTATTATTTTTGCTATTTCGAGAGGTTACAACCAAATTTAATTTTTTTCCAACGTTTTTTGGATGCCTTTCAAGATTGTATCAATAATTTATTACTCTTCGATGTTTTCGTAATATTTTTTCCTAGTACTAATTTTGAAAAATCGCATAGATTAACGTGGATATATACATTATGACATTCGAAATTTATTGAACCTACGAGGTGTAAATTTTACCCCCCTTAAATTAGGCGCTAAAGCTGCATCACGAACTTCACCAACAGCTGCGCAAGTTTAAATTGAAAAACAACCTCTCCGAATACATGACTCAGTATTATTTGGTACTTCAAGTACTTTTACCACACATACTTCAGATATTTCACTAATTTTAAATACTTTGGGTAATACATGGTAAGTACTTCCAACTCCTTCGTGCACTGATTCCAAGTAGGTACTTCCAACCATTTTAGATTGACTTCGAAATATCGAGTAATCCACAAGTACTACAGGTACCTTGAAGTATTTTAAATACTTTACACTTCATAATGTTTCACCAATGATATTTGTGTTTTGTTTTATCCTCGTTGTCCAAACTTAAAAATGACTTTCTCCATTTCCACGTGATCTTTTGTTTTCGCGTTTGCATCATCCTTGCACACCACGATTAGGAACTAGTACGGTACGAACATTGCACAAAAGTAAGGTATCTGAGGAATGCTTTGTCTTGCCAAATATGTTCGACGAATGAAGCGCGAATAGAAATTGCATTAAATTTTTAATGGGAAACCTTGGATAGATTCCATTATTCCGATTGTTTACTGCTTCATTATGGCCGTTCAAAATTACTTTTTGTGTTTATTGTATCCAATTAATTTAAAAGCCAGAACAATGTTAAATCGATAAATAACATATATATTGTTTACCATTTTCACGTTCATTAAAATTTCGCAATAACTTCACTTTATTTTCATTGCGTATGACAGAATTCCATTTGAGGAGGAGGGATAGTGTAACGTTCCAATTTACCATAATCTTTTCCGCAATTATTGAAACATCCGTAGTGTGTAAATACCTTCCGTTCCGAGAATTGGTAAAAAACTAACAACTTTTTAGTTTAATTAGAAAACCATCACATAAATGGGAATATTTAAGCCACGGTTGGATTAAGTCCTGGTTGTATCCGACCAACAAACGAAGATTATTGCAAGCACAATTTAGACTGTCAATTAGTGTGCGTATTATGTTGGGTAGGTAAACGAGAATATAAATTAACGTGTTTTTTCGATCGAATAATTGATTAAACACCACGTTAATTCAATGATGCATCAAGTCATTCTTGTTAGTTGTTTAGGGTCCAAAATTATTGGAGTGCTAATTCATTAATTAGTTTGTACATTCATTAATCAAAATATTAAAAATGGAAGAGAAATTGGATTTTAAAGTAAACGTTTTTCTCTATGCGTCTAACTTCCAGTCTAGCAATCCGCCGTGGATCGAATTTCACGTTAACCTTTTCGCTTGGAGAAGGGCTGTTCCAAAACTTGATACTAATTGTAATAAATCATGGTTTTGTCATTGCATTTACCTTGTGAACTCGATCACCTGTACGTTTGATTGAAAGAAAATCCCTGATGTCTCAAGTACCACCAGCCTGACAAGATATACTTTTGGTTTTCAAATTACACGTCTACTCAGGCCACGTGTCGGAGTTGTCGGGTATTCTGGTATCATGAAAAGGTTTCGTATTTCAGAACCGAGCACTCATCTCAGCATGAACTTCGGGGCATTAACATAGCATTTTTGTGTCGATAAAAGCACTTTTCCACATTGTGACATAATTTTACGCTTTCATAAATGAAAACGTATTCGAAATTTATAGCCTTACCAGCATTAACGTTATTTATCAGCAAGGCGAAGAGGAGCACCAATTTTATCTTGGCGGTATTGGGAGAAGTAAATTAACGATAAAACTGATAAGTTTTATAACGCACCAGCATAGAAGGATTAGCCCAAGTCAAAAGTGATATAAGAAGTAACTAAATAATGGAAAATTTGATAAATTAGGCGGCATGGTGTGGCCATTATTGACTAAACCGTGTCGACGCGTCAAAATGTCATTCACATGGAATAGATAAAAGCAGGTGTTCCCATTTCATTCAAATTAATCAATACTAATGGACCCTAAACGAGACCGTCTCGTCGGCAACAAAATCGTTTTTAATTTCATCAATAATAATAATAATACGGTATGGCATGAGGAAATCTAATTTTTAAGTCTACCGTGGTTGTTTGAATAAACAATTAGAAAACTCGATCCGATCCTGTTCATTTCAAAATGCATTTACGATTTGTTTCGATTTTTATTAGTTTAGTAATAGTAAACATTGTGGTGAATGGAAATTAAAGGTGGCAATTAATTAAAACCGTTAAGTGGTTTCGGTCAATTAAACTATTAAAAATGTATCGTATACGTCAGACACTTCTCGAGCAGTAGTCGGATCAAGGAAGTGGTAAAATGAAAAGATCTTGGAATAAATGAGACCGTGGTGCATAAAAACGAGAAGAAAGGGTGTGTTTAATGCAACTCCTACTTAAAATATTCAAGTTCTCGGGCACACCTTATTGCAGATTTTACTGGGCGGAAGCAGTGGTGGACTTGGCGAGACAAACCGCCAAGGATGCGGACATTGTGGGTCATTGTTCGCAACTTTGCCTCGTGTGGGTCTTCGTAGATTTGACCCCGTGTACGATAACATAATGAAAAGCGAGCACGTATCGAGACCTCAAAACGGAAAGCAATTGAACATTTCCTCAAGTATTGCGATTAAAATCAGGTATTACTGGGAAAATATGTGCAAAACAATGACGACGACGCTTTATCGAGTGTGTTACACAATGAGGAACTGTGAGTTATAAAAAAATTAATAATATTTATGAACCATAATTAGCTAAGTTCATAAGATTGCAAACGGAACAGGAACGGACTTTTGCGAATAGAATGCATCTCTCTCCCTCTAATCTCCCGATTAGGGAGGTGGTAGTGTGGTTGTGTTCAAAATTTTTGGACTCTCTTAACCCTACCGAAAACACAATTTTATCGTCATCGTTTTTTACCAATTTTTCAGTTCGTTAATCAAGAACATAAAAGCACTGTAGATTAAGAACATTTTCGTCACGATAGTGACGGCCTGGCGATGTCATGTATGACGAAAATGTTAGAGGCACTTTTTAAAAATACGTCTTATTTTCAAGTTAATGAACTGGAAAAGCATTAAAATGCTGGTAATTTCCGTAGATTAATTCCATTCATTACTCTATTTTGCAATCCAGTCATGCCGTGGGGAGATAAGGATAATAAAATAAAACAATGAATTAGCAACTTTTTTGTGTAATTAACAGGAAGATTAATATTTTTAACATGTGCAATTCAATAAGTTTGATTAACATTGAGAATCGAGACGGCAAAAAAATGGCTTCCCACAAAAACGTAATTGTTTTTAAAATTAATTAACAATATAATAAAGGTTTCGATTTGGTGTCGTGCATGACCATTTAAAAATAATTAACTTGCACAAGGGAATTTTAAAATAAATTTACTTAAAGATTTAGATAAGGCGCACATGTTCGACTGCACTGCATCAAGGATGTGACGCAAATAATGTATGAACATTATCGAGTTGGTTTTTGGGACAAGTTGAGTTGCATTCGTATAAAATACGGGTTAGTTTTAGACCCTTCAACCCCCAAACTCATTCTGAAATTCGTCAGCTGATCGGACTTCAAAGGACAAAATATTATGCATTCTGCTCACGAACTGTTGTGGGTTAATATCTCATAAACGACTAATTATGTTTTAAATAATAATATGTAAGTAGATGAATGGATGGAATAAGCAGACAATTTATTGCCCAGCCCCACTATCAGCGAGTTCACCATCCTCGATAACAATTTGATTAACTTTCTATACCAAAACTTGAACGATTAAATTTTTAAATGCATGTCGAACATTGGCCCAAATGTTCAACCCTTGTTTTAACTTATTTGAACCCATTAAATATAATTGAGGAGAATCACTTCTGATGATTCATCGGCATTCGTTTATTGCAAACTCGTTTCAACAGCCTTTGAAATAATCAAAAACAAATCTGCGAATAATTCGTCACCAAAAGAACAATGCACCATGATAGGGCAGTGATTAATTTGCGAGTCGAAATTATTCGGTCGAAAAAGAGAATTTGTAACAAACAAAAAAAGGTTGCCCAGGGTCAGCCCGTCGTCGTATTATAAATTTCACCAAATGAAAGATTTGTTCAGAAGGAAATACCTTCATGCTGTCCCAAACTTGAAGAAAGAAAATTGCAACGTTAAACTCGTTCCGAAGTCTCAGACTTTATCGGTCAACCATAAACTTGTTAAAATATAAATCTCACACAAAAAATCGATTAGAGTAAGCACGAAATTGTAATTTATTAAAAAGGACGATTGTTCATCTTTAGAGAAGTCAAACGAGCTCGAAAAAAAAGAAGAAAAAGGTAAAAGTAACACATAAATTTGTTGGTGCATGAAAAGAATTTTAACTTGCAACATGCTTAATAAATCAATTGATTGTACAAAATGTAGGCTAAAATGATAGACGTAATTCATCAAAATATGATAGTCAATAAAACGAACAAGAAACAAAATTAAAATAAATAAAAAAGAACTACGTGCGTTGCATGTCCAAGGAAAACTTTTACTTAAGAAAAATTAGCATATCGCAATAATTTCAAATTAATCAACATGGAAGTTATTTATTTAGCTATAAAGCTATGCGAAACGCAAATTAATGGAACAAGTAGAAACAGCAACATGCCAAATAATAAAATGGAAAAGGCCCGAAACTTGCACACCCAATCCACTTTCGATTATTGAATTTTTGCATTTGGCCAGATTGATCGCTTGGTGAACCGACGGTTTACATCATATAATAGAATGTAGAAGACATTAGTAACTTACTTCTAATATTTGGTTGATCAAGGTTTCCGTCAATAGCCGAATAGTTCAGCCTTCCAAAGATCAATCAATATTATGTTATCTCTTCTAATCGTTCGTTAGGAATGTGTAACTTACAACATTATCGTGGTAATATTATACAGGAGCATTTAAATCCAATGTAATTGAAATGTAGGTAGTTAAACTTATCTTAGTTTGGTATGTTATAACTACCAGCACTAAGTACAACCATGTTTTTGGATAAACACATATTTTTGAGAAAATGATTTTTTATATGGACACACTTCCGAGTTTCAATATAATTTTATGAAATATCTCTTAAGTGGGTTAAATAATTTCGAAAAATATTAATTAGATATCTAAATTTAGAAATGGAATGCTAGGACATCCTTTCGCCGTGACACTATCCAAGGTACTGCCGGATACTTCGTATCGTTATCCAGCAGTTTCAAGATTTCAATTTAGAAAAATCGACTTTTGCCTCGATACATCTAAAAATATAAAAGGAAACAAACTTTCGCGATTGATTAGCTTTTCCTATGCTAGTAAATTTTTTTATAAGGTTACTCTTGTCGACATTTAGGAAGGAAAGCGGATTTATTATTCTTGCTAACCAATTATAGTCGCTCCAACCTTTAAAAAATTCGTCCTTTCAATAACTTAGAAGTGAAACAATTATTGCAATGCCACTTGATGCAAAATAAAAACAAACATGTTTATATTCGAACATTGTTTACAACCTACTTACTTCGAAAGATATTATATTAGTTACCAATAACCAATATCATTTCCTGCGTAATAAATAAACATGGGCTGCAATAATTCCTAGTATTATTAACGTTTGTGTATTTCGCAAGAACATAATACGATACAATGCAGTAAGTGGATTGTAGTTTTTATAATGCAATAATTATTATTCTACCGAAGAGATGTACACAATTCACGAGAGTTTATATTGCAAAATTAAAAGTGCAAGAACCCCCTCCCTCACCGCTCGAAAATTTTCATCAACCAAAATCAGTCATGGGTCGCCTTAACTGCTCGTATGCGTTTTCGTCCGATTTGAGTTCTGACGAACAATTTCGGACCACAAAAGCACGACGACAATTGACATGGCACACGAAACAGCAATGATGAGTAAACTTCCCGTCCGACATATTGCCTTGAGAATTCGACGTGATCGATCATTATTAATTGCGCATTGTTCCAATAAATCTTATCGATTCCTTCAACAGACCAAATTTGGTATCTAAATTACTCACATTAAAAAAAGGAAAGTATAAACATAAAACTTTTTCCAACCGCATCAGATAGGTGCATGGCAATCTCAAAATTGCATATTAAAATAATGCTTGGTAAAAATGTAACCCACGTGGAAAAGATCATAAATTTAAGTGAAAGCTGCATAAAATATTATTATATACTGAAGTCTAGGAAAATTTTATAAATATAATGCAAAAATAGTATAAGAGTAATGAGTTAAACAAAATTTCCATTTAAATATGTTTCGCTTTAGAAGTCGGAAAATATGTCAACGACCTAGCAAATATTTTAGGGCCACATTCAAAGAGATCGCATGAATAATTGTAATTTTCAAAATCATTTGTTCACTTGATTACTAAGCTGCCCGACAACCACTATATATTGAGAACTGTGTCGCTTCGCTCGATCAGAAACTTCCGGCATTGCCATCAACAAAAACGCCAAAACTACACGAGACCGATCAGATAAAGGTCGATTAAAGGCAACTGAACCGTAACCAAATTTAAAAGTAAGATAATATTATTTGTGAAATTCATTGGTTGTTATCGAACAATTGCAAGTGAAAAAGAGTCGAAAAGAAAACAAAACAGAAATATACAATAAATTGGCGGTGGGTTTGAAATCGATAAAAAAATACCGAAACTAAAATTTATTTTTTCAACGACAAAATAAAATTTACAGCTTTAAAATTTAAAAATAACTTTAATTTTCCGAAAAATAAACTATTGGAAGCGTATTAATCGTATTTACGACTAAATTTTGGAAGCGAAATTAATGGAGGACGTTCTTATCAATATCACCAAGTGTCTGTAATAGGAATTACATTGGCCAGCATTTTTTGTGAAGACGAACGAAGTTTATTTCAGGGCAAAATGCACTTGGCATTAGTTTTCTCGATTTCTTCTGGATCTACTGGGGATCTTCCGGTGCTGATATACCGAAAAGTATAAAATTGCACGATTATATTTTCCGCTTACTTTTCAGTTGAATTGACAAATTATTGGCGACAAACCACCTACCAGCCAATAAAACAAAAAGAAAACGAAGAAATCGTGATATATTTATCCAGTTATTTCTTTGGCGATTAATAAAGTTCATAGAACCAAAACAATCGGTTATGATTCTGAGAAGCAGACGATTTGCGATATGCTGCTGTTTACATGGTTTTACGAAAAATCAAAATAGATACTATGAATAATATAAATATTATGATACATTATCATTTATCTTGCAGAAATATTTTTCACCGTAGCTGAAATAGCATAACAATCTTTGCAATTCATTATCTTCTTCCTCTGCAATAGCTCTGCCCTTGAATATTTCTCTTGGACACTTCCATTGCAATAGTTATTCATCACAGCACGGATCTTTTAAAACTGCTTGATAATTTGTAAATTTTATTTTTTCACGCTTTTTTCGTTTTGCCATTAAATCCTGATAGGGAAAACATTGTTTTTTTTTTTTATCATATTGGCTGGTCTTTGTGCGACCATTGCTGGTGAATTTGCATGATGCTGAAGCTACGAATCCATCATATGCTTCGACATCTTGGAAAAACAAGCGACACCTAATAATAGTTCAACCTAGTGCTTACATGTTTCAACTAATTTTGATTAAACTTACTAATTTGATATCACCTGAACCAACAAATTCACTGTTCGCGACCACATTTTCCATGTCTTGCCTGTTCGTGGCTGTAGGATGTATAAAGGTGGCGACTGACTTATAACTGACGGTTGTAATGTAATGCTCGCGGCAAGCATTGGCGCGGCGCTGCGAATGATCATTTCGAATGCTTGGCTCAAACTGTGTTCCATAAAACAATAAGACTAAATAAAAGAGTTGCTCTAAACGAACACGTCGCTATGGTGTACCGACATGTAATGTAACAATCAAAGGAATTCGCTAGAAAACCGACAGTCAAGTAGAGTACATATGCTTTGCTCGGTGCTCGACGTTCGTGCTCGTTTATCGGCACTGACTATCGAATGCTTGTGTTACATTACATCGTTCAATTACAAGTCAGTCGCTAGCTTAAGGCTGCGTGTACAGTGGATCCGTTTTCGAACGAATTGTTGCGAACAGAAAGTCTGACGGAGACTCATAGATGCGAGTGATCGGTAATAGTGAAGGATAAAATTCTCGTTCGTCAGAAAACGGATCCACTGTACGCGCAGCCTAAGGCTATCTGAGGTTCACAAGTAGGTTCATTGTTTTATGTTCTGAAATCATGACATCTTTTCATGCAGTTTCTTCTTCTTTTCTTTATCACAGTAAATACCTCTCGGATTCTATTCATTGGTCATTAAACCTCCTCGTTGGTTACTCCTGCTGTCCATGATATCCTAAAAATTCTGGGAAAGATCATATTTGTCATCGCAGAAAACACCTTTTCATGCTTTTCCCATATTGTTTTCTTTCCTCAATATCAGTAATCACCGTAAATTCCTGCTTCTTGTGCAGGTTTTACACTCTCGATTTCTTAGAATTTCTACTTTAGCCATTTAATTTTTGCAATCCTGATCATTGTTCTCATTTTTAAGAAATTCGTCCGTATGTTTTCAGGTTCTTGTTAGCTATCTTGTTTTATTCTTTGCCCTATCCCATATGCCCGTTAGATTTCTTCCTTCGTCTATCCATGAATTTATCATCATCTCTATTTTATCATTACTTTCTTTGCTAACTGCAATCTCAGGTCTTGATTTTCGTAAGCTATTCTTCGTTGTGTTCTTAGTTTTTTTATGGTATGTGATCTGAGTCAACAAATAGAATCGACATTAATATTTTGTGACTTACAAGAGGAAACCGGCAACTTCCCCTCACTGAATTGATTCATTTTCATTGTGCGTGTAGGTCTTGTATTGAACTTCGACAGGTGCAAGTATAACGCTTATTCGCCAATTTCGAGAAAATTGAATTTGAATAATTATATATTACTGATGAACTGCATAAAAATAAACATAAATTTTGTAAGTTGTTAATAGAATTGCATAAGATTGCAAAACATAAAAACATATGCGAAGGGTACTGGGATCGCATCCAGCTCCTCCCAATTTGTTTTTATTTACTTCATTATTTATTTCCCCCGGTATAATTTATGTATCTCAAGAAAACCACAGCGCTATAATAAACCCTGCTCATAATCTGTAAACATTGCATGTTTTGCCTTTCAGCAGTGAGGCACTGGAGGGTGTTCCACACCCCCCAGACCCCCCGGTTTGTGCAGTTTATTTTTATTAGTAATAAATTGAAGACATCAGCATAACCGATCTAGAAAAAAACTCTAGAATCCTAACTTTAACAAGTCACATTCAAGTAATTAATATTCCAATTAGCCCAAATTATAAACCAAAGTTGTAGAGACCGGGGGTCTGGGGTGTGGAGCACCCCCCAGGAACACTCAAACTGTGATAGATAAATTTGCAAACTTATGGTTATCAGTATTAAGCGATAATGGTAAAGTTTTAGCACAAAAAATATAAAACAGTGAGCAAGAATTGGGGGAGATTATGAATTCCCCCAGTATAATATGTCATCGTTTTCAAGAAAACCAAAACGCTATAATAAACCCTACTCATAATCTGTAAACATTGAATGTTTTGCCTTTTAGCAGTGAGGCACTGGAGGGTGTTCCACACCCCAGACCCCCCGGTTTGTGCAGTTTATTTTTTATTAGTAACAAATTGAAGATAACAGCAAAACCGATCTAGAAAAAATCTTTAGAAAAACTAATTAATCCTAATTTTAACAAGTCACACTCAAGTAACTAATATCCCAATTAGACTAAATTAAAAACCAAAGTTTTAGAGACCGGGGGGGTCTGGAGCACCCCCCAGGAACACTCAAACTGTGATAGATAAATTTGCAAATTTATGGTTATCAGTATTAAGCGATAATGGTGAAAGTTTTTAGCACAAAAAATATAAAAGCAGTGAGCAAGAATTGGGGGGGGTTATGAATTCCCCCAGTATAATATGTCATCGTTTTCAAGAAAACCAAAACGCTATAATAAACCCTACTCATAATCTGTAAACATTGAATGTTTTACCTTTTAGCAGTGAAGCACTGGAGGGTGTTCCACACCCCCGGTTTGTACAGTTTATTTTTTATTAGTAATAAATTGAAGACATCAGCATAACCGATCTAGAAAAAGTCTTTAGAAAACTAATTAATCCTAATTTTAACAAGTCACACTCAAGTAACTAATATCCCAATTAGACTAAATTAAAAACCAATGTTTTAGAGACCGGGGGGTCTGGGGGGTGTGGAGCACCCCCCAGGAACACTCAAACTGTGATAGATAAATTTGTAAACTTAGGTTATCAGTATTAAGCGATAATGGTAAAAGTTTTTAGCACAAAAAATATAAAGCAGTGACCAAGAATTGGGGGGGGGGTTATAAATTCCCCCCAGTATAATATGTCATTGTTTTCAAGAAAACCAAAACGCTATAATAAATCCTAGTCCAATACAAGACCAACACGTACAATGAAAATGAATCAATTCAGTGAGGGAAGTTGCCGGTCTCCCCATTAGATGTTTCCATTGCAAAGCATATTACGATAAATGTCGGCTTCGCTAGCTGTACTGCTGCATTCGAAATGACAAAAATGAATCTTTCGGTTTTCCAAACATGTTGGCATCCTATACTCAAATCAATCATTACTACTCATGAAACCAAGAAATTCAGAGTCGACAGTTGGAAATAAGGAGAAGTTTCGATTAAATAATAATTGAAGTACCTACTCCTCTTTTTAATCGATTTACTTGCTTATTGTGTATGAAACAGGATAATTGTTTAAATAACATGGTATCTTTTTCAAAATGTATGATAACGGATATCGAAAATTTTATTAATTACGCGTAAAACATATTATTCAAAATGATATCGTACTGTTCGAAGAATTCCGTTAAAAAAAGTTATCACAAAATACATGGCCCATTATCTACAGTGCTGCGGTATGCCCGCGTAGATATTCAATTGTAAGTTGAAAAATGGAGAAGTGGTTCGAATTACGAACAGGATTTTACCATTTTTGAAGTGGATTATGAAAGATGATGGTCTAATTAGCGTATAAAAAAATAAATTTGCGGTCGGTTCACACAATTTTGAAAAGGTTTAAGTTAATTTGAATGCAATTTTATCATTGGCTCTTTTGAACTGTAACCGCCCAAAATTGAAAGAGGATGTGGCGACTGTAAATATACCAGAATCTTTTTACATCGAATTATGAAAGATAATGGTGTAATTAGCTAATAAAAGAATTAAATTTGTGATCGGACAACAAATTTCCAATTCAATTTTCAAAATGAAATTGTGGCAGTGCTCGCGGGCACCTGCCCGCGTAGTATTATACCAACTTTGTAAGTAGAATATTGGGGTGCGGTTCGAATTACCGGAACGGGATTTTTACCATTTTTGAAGTGGATTATGAAAGATGATGGTCTAATTAGCGTATAAAAAAAATTAAATTTGCGGTCGGTTCACACAATTTTGAAAAAAACGGCTTTAAAGTTAATTTGGAATGCAATTTTATCATTGGCTCTTTTGAACTGTAACCCCGCCCCCAAAATTGAAAGAGGATGTGGCGACTGTAAATATACCAGAATCTCGTTTTTTACATCGAATTATGAAAGATAATGGTGTAATTAGCTAATAAAAAGAATTAAATTTGTGATCGGACAACAAATTTCCAATTTGCAATTTTCAAAATGAAATTGTGGCCTTATTACAAGTCCGACAACAATGATCCTCACCTTAAAAAGCTTGTATTTTTGTGTTCTTTCGTTTTGTAAAGCCATTTCTATAGGAAAAAGTGTATTTTCGAGTCCGGTAAATCGAACTCTACCCGAATATTGCATTAATAAATTCACTTGCAACAAATATAATTATAGATAGGCATAATGTTAAGTTATGGATGGCCAGCTGTGAGGCTACAACGCCGGCTTTGGTCGCAATGAATTACCCAAGGAAGAAAGAAGAAGGGATATTAAAATATATAGTAGTTTTTCACCTCCTTGGAGTTATTAGGGAAAAACTAGTTCGAGTCCACTCCAGCTCTTGTGATTTTTACTATTTCAAATATGCTCGATTCTATCCATCGTTGGTCAAGTTTTCACGATCTTTTGGTATATTTTCTACGAAGATAATTGCAGAATTACGTGAAATATGTAGGATGTCTAAAAATTACATTATAATGGAGATTTGTATTGTAATTAACATTTATTGTCATTATCATTCGTTTTACTAATAATTGTCTAGAGATTAGGATATGCCGTGTATCCACTTATTATTGTAATTTGAACTTAATTAATTCTTGAATAATTAAAATAATCGTGCATGTGAAAATGCAATATTTCGTAAAAAAATAAGTGAATGTGGAATTCTTTTTCAAGAACATCATTTTCAAACCCATCGCAATTGAATATTTCAATTTTGAACTACTGCGAAGTAAGAGAGTCGGATTTAATTTGAAATACTTGACTTGAAATACTCACAATCAAGAAATAAATTATTGCAGTTTCAATCATGGATTTCAATTGTTACAGTATGTAGAATGCAATTTAAAAAATTGACATATAATTTAAATGAATCATTCGTTGTTGTAAAAAGGTAACATTAAGGTTCAGGAAACGACAACAAAATTACAGTTAGTTTTAATTATAACCAGTTACTAATGTTTCTGTGGAGATGATTTGCAAAACATCAAAATAAATGCATTCGAAAAGAAATTAAAATAAAATTATTCTAAATAATCATTCACGTACAATAAATATTTATAATTTTTTTGTTTTAAATTATATATACTCCAAATGACTCAAATTGACATCGTTTAAAGTCCATCAGTTAGGTAATGGTGATTAATAATTGACTAATTAGTTATAAAGAAAACTGATTTTGAAGCTATCCTGTCCCGGTTTGTTTTAAAGAATTTCACTTGCCTAACAACTCCAGCCAATAGTGGGGAATGAAAATCGCTTACCTGAAAAAGATAAAAATGTATAAGTAACAATAAAGAGAAAAACTACATAATATGATAAATAGTAGTAGACTATGAAGCCGACTTCCAAAAATTATATTAATAGAAAATGATTAAAGCAATTTTACACTGATGAAAGTCAATTCTAATAAAAATTTAACCACATCTTGCGATTACTTCTCTTATACTATGTGATTGTATTAGGCGGCAATCAGTTTCTTATCAAATCCAAAATTAGAATATAATTTCTTTTTGTATACAGTACCCAATCAAGTAACCGCTTGTACAATAAGTAATAACATTGACATTCCATTTGCGTTGTTCATAATAATCTTAACGTCCACTTAAAATCACAAAAAAATAAGAAAATTAACCCGCGCCAATTATGGTGACTAAATTACTTATGAATGTAAATGCGAGTCAACAAAATTTTGCATGAACAGGATGAATGTTGGTGTATCATTTTTCCGGCATGAAATCAAAAATAGTTCATAATACTGGAATCGAAAGTGCTATTAGCGAATATTAATTTGCTTATATTTTAAATAGCACCCTACTTATTCCCCACGTCCCCTGTCTAAGGCGGAAAATAAACCTGAATAAAACGGAAGAATACAGAATTTAGCGTGTTTCTTGCAGAGTAATAGTATATTATACACCAAGGTAGTGAAGCATAGTGTTATAACCCTAGCGCCAGATTAAATCCCAAGGTGCGTAGCACCGCGGGATTTAAGCGCGCGGGTTATAACACGCTTCACTACCGTGGTTTATATACAATTTTTCCACTACTAGGATTGTTTACTCTTATAATAATAATTGTTAATGAATAAAGTAAATCGTTTTAATTATTTATTTCAAATTATAAAACAAATGATAGTTTTTTGTTTTGATGTTGACACTTGCTTGAAAATGTTTAATTAATTTTGACATAAAGGTTACATTAAATATTTTGATATTTATAAGTTTTGCGAGTATATAGTTGACGAAAACTATTTTGTCAATAAGTGTACTATTTGTAACGATAATTGATTGTAATAATTATTAATAATCGATTTATAAAGTTTCTAGTCATAATTAGCTGTCATAATTAATTCGTTTTCTCATTTCGCCTAATTGCTAAACGTCACAAAATTCCAATTTAATCAACATTTTAAATATCAAATTAATCTTATTTATAGACCGACTTTAATTATTTAAACACTATTGATAGCATTTCTTGGTTATGCTAATTCGTTTTACACATAAATTTTCTTTCAAAATGGCCCGAAGTTTCCGGAAAACGCATTTATGTTCATTATTAACCTCAGGTGAATAATAAAATATTATTCACCTCAGGTGACAGAAGGCGTGGTTCACAGTTCGATCACTTACGTTGAAATGATCGTGTTTATGGCTAGTAGTGGAAAAATGTATTATTCACTTCAAGGCGCCACAAAATGTGCAATTGAGAATTTCACATTAAAATTGATTAAACCTTATCGCCCACTTGAATTAAATAGAGAAAAGCAATAAAAAAATAAAATAAACAGAATAATGTAATCAATCGGGAACCACATCCAAAACTTATTAGTCACGTAGATAAATTTTTATTTCGTCGTGATGAGAGTAGACTACACATTGATTATTATTGTAATAGCTAATTATTTCATAAACATTAACCAAGGAGTGAATATTCGAATACACGAACAGAAACTAGAAAATATTACTTTTATCGTATTGTTTGGTAAATCTCACCAAGGGCGGAATTGGGTCGATTAATAATTATTTTAAAGATAAATACGAAGGCGTCGGTTAGTCACACTTAAGGTAGGCTTGTTATAATTCATGAAGTGTCAGCAATCAAGTGGGCATAGGAATTAGTAACCAAAGGCTACGTAGGGTTCGATTTCCTTATTCCCTTTCCAATTTCCATACATACACCAAATCCATTATTGGGTTCAAAGACCCAATAATTCGCAATAGCAAGAATTTCGGTGGTTTAGTTTTGTTTAAATAAGGGCCGATTGAACCAACGTCATGTCATCTTAGATGACAATTTGTCAAGTTCCATTAATTGAAAAAAATGAAAACTGTATGAATTTGGAAGAAAATACTTGACCTCTACAGGAGACTGTACAATTGCTCCAACTTTACCTCACCTAAATTAAACTACGTGAATACAGGCATAACATTGATATATCACGTATCGCTAATTAATTAGTCTTGTTGGTTTAATCATCGATGGAAGTGATTGAAATTGACTGGACAAGGCCTCCCTCTCACCTAGCGTGAAAAATCGCACTGGGAGTTGAATCACATTATCGTGATTTGATAAATTAAATATTAAATCTCCTACCACCAGGCGACTCGTTAATGTAATAAAAAAATGACTGTCATTTGATTGTTTGACCCTAATTAGAAAGTACAAAAATACAGGCGCCAGACCGATACGAGACTTGAAAAGTACTACTGTAATTACACGTTCGACAAATTAAAACATTTACACGTTCCAAGATATTGCAAAATTTATGATTAATAATAATCAACACGTCGTGATTTTTTGTCAACACACACTGTAAAAATTAAATACTCACAAAGTGGAAGTAGACTAAACAATTACTGAATGGTATCAAAGTGAAACGAAGGGAATCGTAATCAATGCATTGGGAAAAACAAATGATAAATCTACAAAAACAATGATTTTTTTTTCAATAGCTCGCGTTTTTTCTTTCGGAACGCCTTCGGACGCTGTTTTTTTATATTAACCGACATCTCCGCTATTCAAAAAACCACAATAAAATAATTGGATTTTTAATTAAACTTTAATCAAAACGTCGTCGGCCTTGGTGTTTCTTTTAAATGCACGAATTGATTTGGTGTGACTGCATATAAAATTCATTAAAACGACAATATTCAATAATTAGTTATTTTGGATGAAACAAACACGCACATACAATTATGGCGAAAGCACGTGCTCGAGAGTGTCCACTTTTCGAAATAATTACAAACACACATCGTAAATTTTATTTTTATCAAACTTACTACAAAATACAGATATTAATTTATTTTTAAATAGAATCTATCAGACGTAGTAAATAATACGCCGGAATATGCTTTATCGTTTTTGCTAAAAACGCAATTGCTTTCTATCGAATTTTAATTAATGTTTCGTCAGTTGATAATGATTTGCCTGAAATTACAATAAGTTACTCAGGCAGATTTATCGCAATCGAAATTAGCTTGTGAAAAGGAAACTCCCCGTATTTAGTGACAGACATTCTAAATGATGCGACGGTTTATTTTTAAAAACGATCTGTTAAGGGTGAGTTTCTGGTAGCAATGGCTGTTCCAGAAGAACAAGGAACGATAGCATCAATATGTAATCGATTAAAATAAATATGATTTAATATGAAACGTAGTACACTCGAGATCAAGTCGAGATTTTCATTGTTAATCTTTCCTGTTAATTAAACGTAAATAGTGACGTCAGACGGTAAGCACTAAAGCTTGAATAATAAATTTTCGAAGCAACGACTGGCTTGGTGTGATCATTGGTTGTGCTACAGATTTGAAGTCGGTCCACATTATTTGGAAGCTACAAGTTTTAACAATATTATAATGTTGATTCATCCGACTGAATATCGCGATATGCACTTCGGAAGTTGTCCCCACTAGAACATTGAACTCGAAATTACAAACTCCACACGAAAAAGTGAGGCATAAATCATCAAACAAGTGCTGCACAAGGTTTTCAATTAAAATTCTTCTTCGCATAAAATCAAGATGGAAGAAGCCGGAAAAAGTTACTCCAATTAAATGATTCGCAAGTATTGCCCAAAAAAATAACATTTTAAAGCTACATAATGAGAAAGTTTTTTTTTTAGCTCAGACGTGGTTGAAGAGATTAAAACGGTACACAATAACGAGCTAATTGAAATCATAAGGTTAAAATGACGTATTTAAATATCACGTGCGTATGAATACAAATGTCGAAATACAACAACACAATTAAACATCAACAACGTTTAAGTACTCGACCTTATAAGTGGAACAGTTTGATTAACAAATTAAACTACTCGTACAAAGAGGTTAAAACGGAAAAAGATCATAATTTTGAAATTACAATTTTTTACGCAGCACCAAGAGAGAAAACGCGAGCCTTGAATTTAAATAATGCAAAAGGCTAGAATAAACAACACATTGGGTGTCAATTGGATCGTTATGGCTTATTTGAACATCTATCATTCACATCCTTCAAATACAAATGCACCATTATTTTCGCTAACAAGGACTGTTTTATGCCAACGTTTTGACGACGGGCTTGGTGTCATTAAAAACAACACAATTTTGAAAAATGTCGAATCTTTGGATTTTCAAAATATCCTGCTTTTAATGATGTAAAAATTTAAATCTTTTCGTAAGAGTAGAAAATGCGCAATTGGTGTCGCTATGCTAATTTCATCAATACAAAAGACACATGTTCGCACTAATTTTATTAGCCTTGGAATCGCAAGATGCCAAAAATCCTAAATCCGCTTGAAATAACCATTGTGATTTCTATTTTCAAAATTTTATCACGAATAAAATTTATAAACACGAGATTATTCAAACTAAGTCGGTAACACCTACAAGCACGTTTGGAAGAGAATTTTGAATATCAAATTTAGCTAGCACGGAGAAATAAGGAACGTAACGACAAATTTATGTAAAGAAATTGATTTTTTGAAAATCGAATAACGGATTTATCACAAATTGTATTTATGTTTAATGTAGTTGGGCTTCATGGCCTCCTGAAGCAATTTTTTTTTCGATATTACCTTATGGGAAATACTTTTTGCGACGTCGATTGCTAGTTAGCATGAAATACCTGTTATACACTACCATAAGCGTCATTGAAGTTTTGAGAAAAAGAGAAGCAAAAGTCAATGCTTGAGCGACATTTTAGTTTGTCATCTTGTTTGTATGCTTTAAAAGCATACAAATTAACTAAAATGCGCAGTGTGTCAATAGCAATTACTAATTGGTCTCTTAAGCCCTATTCCGATAAGCCCATTGCAGTTTTATTGCATAATGTACAATTAACCAACGTTTTCCACCTCTGCGATCGTTAACATAACTTTTGGGTAAAATATTTTGAGAAAATCATAATTTCATAACCTCAAAACTTTGTATCGTCCGTGATTGGTGGTTGTAAACCATAATTTCATAACCTCAAAACTTTGTATCGTCCGTGATTGGTGGTTGTAAATGTATTGCTCAAGTTTCACGTTGGAGAAAAAGAATAAAATTCTATAATAATGCGGCCCGATAATACATTTTGGGGGCACATGTCACATTGAGATACCAGCTACGATTAAAATGAGTAAACTCCCGTAATGCAGGGAATAACATTCACTGTTATAAAAATCTAAACTCTTATAAAACAACAACGATCATCATTATACGTGACTCAAGAGTTCCTACCAAAATGATACTATGATTGTAACGCTCGTTTTACGATAAGAATACATATTATAAAAAAGGTACATTTAAAATTTCATTTCCAAACAAATACAATGATTTTTTATGTTTAAAAAAAAATTACATGTTTTCGCATATACAAAATACGTGTATAGTTGTCGGACTCGCTCCACTTGACCGTCAACCCTACATAATAACTTTCATTTTACCTGACCACCACAAAATTCTTTAAATTTTAAAAACTCGAGCAACAATAAAAATTAGAGAATGTTATGAGCTAGTGATCGTCATGTAATTGTCAAATTGACAACTAAGCAGAATAACATCAATTAATTTAATAGTTGCAGAACACCACCACGGTAGTGATTTCCTAAAGTCATCACTAGAAACCATATGACGCCTACACAGATTTCCTTTTTTTGCATCAGGAAAGGTTACTTCAGTCCGAGGGGTTAACCGCTGGTGAAGTTTTTGTACACATCTCATGAAGTACAAAACATCTCATGTGAAGTACAGGAAGTACTTACGTGGAACATCCTCCAGTGCCTCTACACCGGAAGATTTTCAATTTACTTCTGATAAAAATAAACTACTCGATCCGTCTGTGTGTGGAACACCCTCAGTGCCTCTGCAACGGAAGATCTTCAGTTTACTTCTGATAAAATAAACTATTCAATCCGGGGTCTGGGGTGTGGAACACCTCCAGTGCACAAATTTTAGAATGAAGAACATTGCAGAACATGCAGAACCCCCAGACCAAGTAGTTTACTTTTTATCAGAAGTAAACTTAAAATCTCCCGTTGCAGAGGCACTGGAGGGTGTTCCACACCCCCCAGACTCCCCGGTTTAAAAAATTTATTTTTATTAAAAGTGAATTAAATATTTAAGCATATCTCAAGTTTATTAAAATTAGCTATGGTCAAGTAAATGTGTTTAATTCGTAATTTGACAATTAATTATAAATTGAGTAATCATAAATTCCTGTATTATATGAAGTACGAAATATGCAGAATTATCATGAATTACGTGAAGTTAATTGTACACGATTTCCTAGCGGTTGACCCCTCGCTTCAGTCATTCGTATTCAATTCCTATTTAAATCATCCACTCTTTAGCATTCGATTTTTTCAATTTCTCTTGCTTTATGGATTGATCTATTTAACATTACAGGGTTCCTATCAATTTTTCCAAAACAAATTCCAACTTTTTTTGGGATTTCCCTGACTAAGAGTGATAGTTTTCCTAATAAAACTCGGCAAACAAATAACAAATAAGGATCAATAATTATTATTATACCAAAAATAGTTAAACAAACGAATTAAATTATTCAACATTAAAACAGTTGAATCACGGAAAATAGAATTGTCGAATCAATGATAATTGAATTGTTGAACCAAAAACAATTGATTATTAAACCAAAACCAATTAAATTTTCAACAAAAATAAATGAACTATGAAACAAAGCAGCTGAATTATTTAAAAAAACAGTTACATTTTTTATATTTAGTTCTTTGCATAAAACAGTTGAATTGTTAAAAAAATAGTCTAATAGTTGAAAAATATGTTAAATTTCGGTCCCGGTTTTTAGCGGAAAACCTCTTTAGGGTCCTAGAAAGAGAGTAACTGTGCAAAATTTGGTTGGGATCGGTCGAACGGTCTAGGAGTCTATAAGGAACACACAAACATACATAGATATAGTTGTGGCCTGAAGGCCGCACTGTTGGGAATAATTTTAAATTCACCCTGTATGGGAATCTCGTTCCATTCATGCGCGTCCGCAATTTTTCACTTTTTTTTTTAAATTAAGCTTTTCGGTCCCGGTTTTTAGCGGAAAACCTCTTTAGGGTCCTAGAAAGAGAGTAACTGTGCAAAATTTGGTTGGGATCGGTCGAACGGTCTAGGAGTCTATAAGGAACACACAAACACACAAACATACATACATCCATTTTTATATATATAGATATTGTTAAAGAAACAGTTGAATTGTTGAATTAAGAATAACGATTGTTCAACAAATAAACAATTGAACTATTAAATCAAAACCAATTAAATTATCAAACCAAAAATATTTAATAGCAGCCCCAAAATTTGAATTTGGAGAAATGGAGTTTTTAAAAATGACAATGCAATGTCGACCTGAATTATAAACTGAAAATATAGTTGAGGTGATAGGAGAGTGTAAATCTAACTGTGATACTCTATTCCTACAGGACGATTTTAAACTTTCACACGCACATTTACCACGTGACATTCACGAGATCAACTGCACGTTGTGGATAAGTTCGAAACCGCGGTCATCCAGTAAGAATTTAGAAGAAATTATAATTTTTGTTTGCTATTTTTTTCACAGTCGATGATGTTGCTGAATGCGGCCCTGCTGTTTTAAATGTTTGAGTTGGTAATTTGTTGGGAAAAATATCTACTTGTTAGATTTAAACTGGCCTATCACTTCAACTATATCTTCTTTTTCAAAAATATTTAAATTGTCGAATAAAGAAGATGAATGAATTAAACAAAGCGGTTGAATTAATATGCCCGATTTATTCATCTAAATATATCTCTTAGATAATCTAAAATCTAGATAAATTAACGAAGTAGCAAATCATATTTCTGATTGTTTTGTTTTGCTGCTGTCTGATTGGTTACTTCGTTAATTTATCTACTAGATAGGTTATCTAAGAGATATCTCTAGGTGAATAAATCGAGCATTAATAAAACAGTTAAATAGTTGAATTTTTAGACAAAACAGTTACTTTGTTAAACTAAAAACGAATAAACCAAAACCAATTAAATTATCTAACTAAAAATTATAAAAATCAAGAAATTATTGAACTAAACAGCTAAATTATTAAACAAAACAGCTGAATTATTGAATTATTTAATAACGTAGTTGCATTTCTGCACAAAGCAGTTACATTGTTGAACCAAAAACTATCGAATTATTAATAAACCAAAAACAGTTAAGTAGGATTTCCGCCAAACTTCCCAAAACAAATTGTCTGAATTTCCAGATTTTCTGTGATTAAAATTTGTAATTTTCCCCGACTTTGATATTTGGTAAATTTTAACAATTAAATATTATGGATCCACCAAATGAAATACATCCTAAGCTTGTAATAAATAGCTTAATACAAATTTAAAAACATTATTTATTCATTTTAGTAAATAATTAAATTCGTTATTTTATTTGATATTTCAAAGAATTTTCCCTTACCCAAAATGATAATTTCCCAGATTTTTGCTTAAAAATCAAAAGTATCCGATTTTATCATGACAACATTCAAATTCTCTGACTTTTTCAGGTGTCAGTGAGAACCCTGCATTAGCAACTGAAAGGTTTTCAACAACAAAAATAAAGAAATTTGCGTTCTTGAAAGAAAAAGTAACAACGGTAACCGCTTCCAACCGAAAGTAACTTTTATGTAAAAAAAAAGTAACTTTTAATAATTAAAGTAACTCATTCTTAATCGTGCTAGGAAAAAATGCAAACAAACAAGGTTCCAATTATTGGCGAATAAATCATACCACAAATAATGTGAAATAAGATTTTTGTTTAAATTACAAAATCAGGCTAGTAAATGCTTTGAATTTTTATGCAGTTTCATCCCGACTAAGTACACTGAATTTTTTCGACCACGTTTCCTCACAAGGTGCTAGCTAATTAATTTCTCTCACTATCTCACTAATTAAAACGTATTCGCTTTCCGCGGTTCGTTTGTAGATACTAAAATGCACTTTCTGATCACTAATACGTCCTAAAGAGAAAAGGTAGGAGAAAATGGTGCAAGCTCATCAAATGGGGAAAATTCGTCCGAACCAATTTTTTTTGCAATTTAAAAAACCGCCCATCTATTAGCCGCAAAATTAAATGATATGAATAATTCTGAGCCATGCAAATCATTTCGCGACAAAAATCCCGGTTTTAAGTTGAAATCGATGTTCACCGTTCTACGCTTAACCTACGAAAAAGGTTAAAGGTATTTTGGCGACCTATATTTAAGATCTGCCGACCACCGCAATGCAGACTTGAGAAGTTTTCTAATTATCGAATTTTTTCAAAATTTTAATAAACTGTCGAGTAGGTACAAGTTGCACCATTTTTCTGCTATGGGAAACAGGAAAATCCTAATCGTTATTATATAATTCAAAAATTTCGTTGGGATTTTTTTTTTGATTAAACCAATTAAATTCAAAAATATATTTGACGTTAATAACGTAATCTTTGCAAGGTGTCCGGAAACACGATATAATTTTTTTTTAATTTATAAGTAAGTAGGTAGTACATACAAAATATTTGCCGACTTTTTTTGGGTTCAATATCCTTCGAAAGGTAGCAAAGTGTAAAACCGTAAACATTTTATGACCACATTTACAAGCGATAAAAGCGCAGCCAATACACTGCGATTAACAATAGTAAGCCATATTAGGATTAACAATAAAGAAAACGGAGCAACAAAACGCAAATTAAATATTTAATTATGACTGATAAAAAGGAACAATAACTGTTTAATTGGAAGTCCTAACAAATTTGTGAATAAAGGGGTCCTTTAGCAACAGACGAGTTTAAGGGAGTGTCTAAAGGGCGCCGGCATGCGTCGAGAGAAAGGGTGCGCCGACGTCTACGTCACGCGTCCACGATTATGGCTGGTTCAAGTCTAGTCGAACACTTGTTGAAAGCCGCTGCAGACGTTGTGACCTACCTATACTCCCATCCATTTCCTGGTCATGGGTTTATGTTTAGAATACCTATACATATTTATTTTCAAAAATTAGATCGCTCTTACTTTTTTGAGTGCGCACCTGCTATTGCATCACGCGTAATGCGTAAGCAGCTCCCATTAATCCAACGTTTATACCGTACAATACAGTTTATCACCAAATTGCACGTCAATATTAAATTACGGATCCAAGATGCGTAGGCCGACCTCCGATTTCACTGCCGAAGCCGGCGGAGCGATCAGGTTAATTTTAAAACTTGTAAATATGAAAAATGAGTTTCACCTACGTTTATGTTTAGGAAATAGCATAACAAAACGTTACAACAAAAACCTGTCGTGAGAAAATTGTTCATTTCCTTGCCAAAAACCACTTCCTGCACTCAAGAAACTCGAGCCATAAAAAACGTGGTGTGGAAGACGTAAAAAATACGCAATAACTAAAACTGCGTATCGTTTCGCAATTATGTCTAATACGCAAAAAGTATAATAAAAAATTGAATTTAAAATCGAGTGTTGGAAATTGCGCCCAATACGTAGGCCGTAAATGAGATTGGAACACGTAGGTTCCATTTAATTAACTAAAAGCAAAAGGAGACTCTATCCGAAGCTAAACGCATCTTCACTGCAATAAGTCACGACACTCCTCGTGATTAAATTATTAGATAAGTAGTAAATACTTGTAAATGGCGACTACATTAATTTAGGAGAGATCCAAAAACGATAGCATTGTTCCAAAATGTCTGAGATGACGCACATCTCTTGATCATAACTTCGCCTAAAAGATGAAAAGATCCAAAAAGGTTAGCGTTGTCCAAATGACGCGCATTTGACCGACATTTTTGAAAAGGTTTTGTAAATAAATAACAAAATATTATATTTATAGGACAATAGTAAAAATAAGTAATTGTCCGTTATAGTTGTAAAGTGCGAATACACTCCAACTTTTAGGCGCCGCTTCGGAAGGTTAGTCGACGTCTGCCAATACTAACAGATGAGGTTTACATTCTTTGAGTGGGCCACCAAAATATAAAAATATATATTTTGTTTATTACCGAGGTGACCAAATATGACTTTTCGTTACAGGGCAATCGCAACAACATAATTGTCAGCACTACCGAATTGTTTTCGCAATCCTTCTCTTGTTACGACCATGAGAAGTGATTCCAAAGCTGTAAAGAGCTAAACGCACTTATCTATTATCCTTAACGACCTTGTGTATGAAAAATTAAGATGTTTTATTGAATATCTTTCGAAATGTAGCAATTTATTTGTTCCGAACACTCAAAAAGTTTTAATTTATTTGGGTTCCTTGTGTTTGCGACGTCACATATTCGCTCAGGTGCACGTCCCTTCTCGAATTTTGCACTACTTGTCTTGGCAAATTATATTTTCTAATTTCCAATTATTAGTACTTTGGAAGTTTGATCGCAGAAAGTCACAGATAATTTATTTTTGACTGTCAATTTTGAGTTTTGATCAATTTTGTACTTCCACCTCCATGAATTTATCTGGGAAGGTAGTGTCAACAATTTCAACTTCATCGAATTATTTGCTGTTTCCTCAAATTTTTCTATTTTATATAACTTCGCCTGATTACATCACATTATTTTTACAGTTAGCTGCAAAACAAGCACGCTCGTGATATTCAGGTCTCGATGCTAAATATAAAATACCCGCTTTCTTATTCAAGCCCTAAGTTGCAGAGTTAAAAGCTGCCCAACATCGTTACAAAGTTTGATAGCGGCTTTTAAAAGACTAGGTCAACATAGGATCAGGCTCAATCATGGAATCACTTGGCACTGCATTAGTGCTAATCCATTTCTGGCTCGATTTTATCTGCATTGTGACTGTAACAGATTACTATAAAAACTGAAGGATTTAAAATATTTCAGGCGCCAAAAACTTGAACAAGAATTATTATTTAATACAATCTTGCCAAAAACAACAAAACAAAAATTCAAATTACAAGACCATGAAACTAACAATAGTGTACCTACGGCAAAACAGTAACGTGTCCTGAACTTTGTAAATAATTAAATAATTTTCTAATTTACATAAAAGTAACGCTGTTCCTCCTATAAAATCAATCTTCCTAGCTTGTGGTAATTATAATTGCACACCTCCCTGAACACCTAGCTAAAATTTCTGGTAAGCTTCATTAATTTTTAGAGCAAAAAAAGTACGTGTGACTTAATGAAGCAAAACAAATCCTCCACATAAATGTAAAAATTGGCGTAAACGATCGTATGGCAGGTTGTGAATTATTTTGCAAGAGTTGGCAAGGTTTTTTTATAAAACAACCAAGACGTAAATAGGAAAAAACCTTGACCCGAAGGAAAAACGTAATTTTGGTTGTCAAAATAAAATTATGCACTTTGGATAGAAAGGGAAAGCTATAATATTTATGTTCCATATTTAGTAAATAACACTTCCCTTCCATTTTCTCCAATATAGGCGAGAAAGTCCAATTCAAATGAAATGTAAGTTAATTAACAATGTAAAACTTTTAATATGCAATTTATAATTTAGTGCCTGAGGACCAAAATGAAATTGATACCTCTGAATAAATGGGGGAATTTTAAAATCAAATGCGATTTGGTTGAACCCAAACCAGCGTTTCTCACGAACCCAAACCACGATTGGACGTAAATTTGTTCTGAAGTTATCAAGATTCAAATCAGACCTTTGTGTGTGGTTCAATGAAATGAAAAAAATTGGAAAATGAATTACAATGCCAAGTGTTCAGTCGTCAGACCCGAAAATTTAATCAAACGCTAAATAATTCTGAAGAATTTCTATTACTATTTATAGAAATTTATATACTTAACATTTATCTTTATTTACATTTTGTATCGCTTTTGTAAACAAATTTAGAAAATATGCAGATTATTTAAAAACTCCTATTCATTGATAAGAGATGTACCTAGTATGTATAATTATGATGCTCACAATTATCTACCATTGATTATTATTATGGAAAAATAAGTTAATTATTAACTAAATTGATGACGAATAAGGTAACTTCAATAATAGCATGCAAGTGTCATCGGCAATTAATCCCCCCCGGTTTTGGGGGATCATGGTACTAAAACGACCAGCACTTGGATGGGTGCCGTGTTTCCAATACCAATAATTAGAATTACCCCAAAGTTTTTTTACTAGTTTACGTCTTTCGTGCAAGATCTAAACAAAAGGAAACATTATTTTCCAACCCACCTATCCAGGAATGCTTCTTCTTCCAATTTCAGCTGAAAGTGTACTTACAGCATTCAGCGACACCAAGACAATGAAATAAAAAGGTAAAATGTTTCCACCGATATTCAAGAAATGTAAATATTGTTAAATTTACAACTCGGTAGAATAAGCTCCACATTCATGGTGATAATTCAAGAAAGATTAGGAATTTACAAACTTCCGATCGAAAACGTACGAGGTTAAATTCCTCTCTCGAAAACAAAAATACAGTTCTCAAAATATTTTTATTATTCCTACTGGAGCATGTTAAGGCAGAATATTGAATACATTATAATGATTTTTAATGATTTTATGATAGAAAAAATTCAAATTTCTTCTGTGCAAATGCCAATTGTGCCTTATCAAACTGAACATCAAAACCTGGATAATCTCCAGAGATAAACCAGAGAACAAAAGTGCCACTCGTCCATTTTGATGGTTATCTGATATGTAAACAAACCCATAGATTTGCGTAAGCAATGATAAGGTAGAAGTTGGTAGACAGTTTCAATATGCAATTAAAATGTCAATAAATCGTTAAGATTATTTAAATAATTATTGTTTTTGGTTTGATAATGTTTGAGACGAAATCGAAAAAAGAGAAATAAATTTAATACTATGAAGTTGATAACCTTTAAAAATCCGCAACTGTCAATATTTTTACACATCCAGGAACACATTCAAAAGAGATAAATAAGTCGCGATAAAACTTTATTGAGAAGGGTTGATTTTCGTTTTAGCAAAAATGCAAAATCCAGTACCCTTTCAATCAACATATTATCGAAGCAACGTTAGGTACATAACAAATTCAATTTGTAGATTGAATGACTTACAAATATGACAATAGGTCGTAAAAGTAAAATGCGTAGTAGGTTTATAAAGAAAAAACCTTTACAGGATACAAACTATTAGTTATATAAAATAATAGTCGGATGAAATAAGCGAGAGTACAAGGTTAATAGAATTATATGAAAATTGACAATAGACGAAACAATTTTACTATTTTGGTAATAACATTTTACCGCTACACAGAAAGAACAATTTACTGATAAAAATACCGTTATCTGGTAACCTATCTGGTTAATATTTCATTTAACCTTAAGGTAAGGCGCAAGCGAACCTACTGCATAATCCGAAACAAAGATGGCGTTAGTGATTGTAAGATTTACATTGGTCCCGGAAGATTGTTTAGCTGTAAACCTGTATATTATCAATTCGTTGGATATTCTATCAGAGTGGAAGTAATCTCATTGCCAATTTAAATCTTACAAACACTAACGCCATCTTTGTTTCGGAACATCATTTGATTCGGTTATGCAGAAGTCTGTAACACAAAAAAGTGTCGGAGATCAAAAAATCCAATCCAAATCAAGATAAAAACAAAATATTTTATCTTTGCCTTATAAAACGGATGAAATTGAATTTTTGAATGAATAATTTGAATTTCAGTTTTATGACAAATCCTGTGAATTTTTTGAAGGAATTAAAATTACTATAATTTTTGCAATTAATTGCAATTCAATATTTGACGCTTTTTCTTTTTTATATATTTTTAAGATTTTATTGGTTTTTAATTTTTGATATTGACATTAAACGGCTAATCTGTGAATATTACAAATATTTTTTCAATTTTTGGACAAGTTAACCTCAGTCTAGAACATTTCGATGCGAAGACCAAAATTAAAAAATTAGGTATTTTTTTGGCGGCAACCCGGATGGCAAATTAAAAAAAATCAGATGTGGCCAGACCCATGACTTTATCATACTTTTATTAAATATTAAAAAAATAATTTTAATAAAAAGAAAAATATTTTCCATTAACCAATGTGACCCAAGATCTAATCAGCTCTAAGTCTAAATATAAAGATACAAAATACCAAGGGGTCAACCGCTAGAGGAAATCGTGTACAATTAACTTCACACTTCACGTACTTCATCATAATTCTCCATACTTCTTTGTCCTTCATATAATTCAGCAGTAATTCATCGATACTTTCAGTATCAGAGACTTTCAATTTCTGAGACTTACAGAAATACTAAAATTTGAGCACTGGAGGGTGTTCCACACCCCCCAGACCCCCCGGATTGAGTAGATTATTTTTATCAGAAGTAAACTAAAGATCTCCCGTTGCAGAGGCACTAGAAGGTGTTTCACCCCCCAGCCCCCCGGATCAAGTAGTTTATTTTTATCAGGAGTAAACTGAACTCTCCTGTTGCAGAGATCTACCTCCCAGGAGTACGGAATTTATAATTAGGTAGTTTATAATTAATTGTCAGATTACGAATTAAACTAATTTACTTGGCCATAGCTAATTTTAATAAACCTGAGATATGCTTAAATATTTAATTCACTTTTAATAAAAAAAAAATTATTTAAACTGGGGGTCTGGGGTGTGGAACACCTCCAGTGCTTCTGCAACGGAGATCTTCAGTTTACTCTGATAAAAAGTAAACTACTCGGTCTGGGGTTCTGCATTCAAAATTTGTGCACTGGAAGGTGTTCTACACCCCTCCCCAGTACTTCATGTACTTCATTAGATGTGTACAAAAACTTCACCAGCGGTTAACCCCTCGCAAAATACCAACTTTAGTTTTGAAATTCTCATTAGTTTTTCAAATATTTAATAAAAACTAATATTAAATAAAAAGATTTGAAAAAAAAATTGCTTCCATGAACCAATTTTATCCAAAATTTAATCAGCTCTAATTCCTGCCTTAAACATAACAAATCTCAACCTTAGCTTTGAAAATCCTGTTAGTTTTTAAAATATTAAATAAAGACTAATATTAAATAATAAAACTTAAAAAAACAAAAAAACAATAGTTCTCATAAACCAATTTTAACTAAAATTTAATCAGTTTTAAATCTCGACATAAGTATGCTAAACCCTAAATTTGGTTTTGAAATTCGTATTATTTTTTGAAATAATAATTAAAAACTAATATTAAATAATAAAATTAAAAAAAAAAGTTCCCATGAACCAATTTTAACCAAAATCTATGTCTCTAAGGTTCTAAGTCTCAATATAAGGATACAAAATCCAAAATTTTGTTTGAAAATTCCTATTAGTTTTTGGACACAAAATTTGACCACACACACACATTTTTTGGAAATCGTCTTATTTTACTCAGGGGACCTCAAAAAATGTAAATCCATCAAAATCTCAAATTTTTTTTTTCTGCACGAAAACAATAAAGTAATTATGAATGATTAGGATAAAATATAAAAGATACCAAAAGGATCAGAAATTAACCTAAACTAACGCATTAAAATCCAAATCAAGGGCGTATCAAACTTGAACTTGAATCAGAAAACACGAAGTTGAAAATACATTTTTTCTATAAAATACTTTCACCAAACGAAAGAGCATAAAAATATAAGACTTTTAAGGTGAGGATATATTTTATAGTGGTCGCCGGCTAAAAGGCTAAGATCGGAGACAACCAATGACAACATAGAAAAACTTAAACTTTAAAGCTGTTTTTCGAAAATTAGTGATCCAACCGCAATTTTATTTTAATAAATTATTTCATTCATTTTAAAAATCATAAAAATTCTACTTAGGGAATGGTGACCGTCCCCCAAACTCGAATTTATTATCAAAATCATAAATACTTTTGAAAGTGAGAAGAGGAATCAACCACAAAAATATATAGGTAATAGATAGCAGCGCCAAAATTTGAATTTGGAGAAATTAGAAAAATTAATTAAAAATTATTTTTTTTTTAGTAATTTTGGAAATTTTTAGAAACGCAAAAAATGACAAAAACATAGTCGACCTGAATTATAAATATTAATTATAAATAAATATTATAAATTTCTTTTCAGTATAGGTAATATTTGTCTTTGCGTCAAAATATCCTTGCATGGAAATGTCTCTGAATAATATCCTCACGTCGAAAGGGCGATGTCGAAACAAGTTAAGCTAGTTTTGGAGTATCTTTTATTCACAATTTCTTCATAAATAATAATCGAATACAATTTATATTGCATTTTTGAAAATAAAAGTTAACAAATTATGTCTTCACTCGGCTCCGCTTCGCCTCGCATGCATGCACTAAACTTTCTTGTCAAAAAAGCTATATTACATAAGCTAATGCCACAATCTACATATTACAGCTAAAATTGTTGAATTCAAATATTATCAGAATCATTTTAAATTTTAAACGATGTTTCGAAATTTCGAAAAAAAAAAATGTATCGTTCAACTGCATCAATATGAGGGGGCATCGTACAGCCTGAGAGGAGCTGGGAAATAATTGTTATTAGACGATTATGAGCTGATTTAATAACATATGAGTGCAAGCGAAATTGTCCCCCCCCCCAGGTTTATAGCCCATTTAGCCCTGCAGTTAAGGTGGCCCTGGTTACCATAGCAACGGCCAAGTGGATATTATGCCGAAATATTCAAATGCGAAGAGTGTCAGGGGTACGTAATACCCCCAGTATCGACAGACACAACATTAAATGTTTACAAAGTATTATGATACCATTTTAATTTTCTTGGAAACGATGATATATACTGGGGTATTACATATGGCGTCCCCTTCTGGTTCTCGGTTACTATTTTGGATTTTATGTTGACTTAAAAAATTTCTATATTTGAGCACTCATACTGAAAGTTATAAGTACGCAAATTTGCGTATTTCAAATTAAGTTTGGCTGAGGATAGATCCGCCCCCCCGGTCGCAAAAACCATGGTTTTTAGTTTGGGCTTTTTGCTTAAATTTAAGATGGCAAATCTTGGGTAAATTTTTTATCTTCGATTGGGAATATTGTCATACCTAGCACACATACAGAATCGTCAGTGTTTAACTACCCCCCCCCCCCCGAAGTGTTCGTAAGATTTTCCTGACCTTCACACCCCCCAAAAGTCTGCAGTTATTAAAATAATTTTGAGTGGGGTTTGCAAGTTTTGGGTAATCTTTCGGAATAAAAATAAAACACAGTTGCACTTCTTGCAGAGTAAAGTTTTTAAAGACAACAGATGCTTCAAACACCCCATCCATCTGACACATGGACTGATGATGACCTGTTAAAAGGTTGAAACCGGTCGCCAAAAGTATATAAACTTTACTCTGCAAGAAGTGCAACTGTGTTTTATTTTATTTTATTTCGAAAGGTCTGCAGTTATTATTAATGAGCGTGCTATCTAGAAAGCTCCATTTGATTATTATGTAACGACCCCTTCTTCCCCTACACTCTTCAAGCTAACCTAAATTAACCCAAATAGTTAAAAACGTGACTGAAAATGTAACAATATCATCAGAACCATCCTAAGATATTTGGGGATACTGATAATAATGTCCCCCTTTCCGTAAGAAAATACACGAAAGAGGAAGGGAAGAAAGGTGACTATACCTTATTTGGCCCCATGGTTAAAGTAGCCTTGACAAAACAGCGAAGTAATAAAAACCACCCTTATTTAACTTTTGAATTTATTTCGACGAAGAAAATGTTCACTATTTCGAATTACCGCTGTTCACTGTTTCGAATCAAAGTCCTACGTTAATAAAGTCTTTGCATTTTTCCACTGCACATTAGGAGTCGCACAGTAACAGGTTTTAAAGAAGCTAGATAGTGAAGCAATTGCCCAGATATAGGTACTACTCTTTAGCCACGCCACAAATAATTTGGAGATGATCACAGTTTGTTCAGCATTCAACTCATATCATAACCTGTAGTTTAAAAATTGAACTGGGCCACTACATTATACTATTATAACATAATTGTACCGTACAATCAAAGAACCTAGTAAGTCGAGTTGCTAAAAATTGAATTTTCGATTCAAAACATGTCGGTACCTACTTTAAGGCCGACGACAGTTATAACCTGGTAATTAGAGCGATCAACTGTCAAAACCAAGGTACCACCCCCTCCGTGCTTCGGAAGGAACGTCAAGGCAGCGATCCCCCCCCCCTGATTTGATGACTGCCAACATCAACAATATAAAATAGGAATATTTAATAATAAAAATTTATAAAATAAATGGCAAATCCTTCCGTGTAATGCTAAAACCATGGTATGGTTTATGCGGTCCATATTCCAGACTGCTGCCTGCATTTGTAATCTAATATAAGCAGAAAGTGCGATCTTGGCTGATGTATCACGCTACTGTTTTGGATATGTAATGTATTTGCCTAGATTTTTCTGTACAAATCACATGAATCGAGCCACTTTTTGATTTTAAATGTAAAACTTTTAGATTTAATAAAAAGTAGGGTTACATTCACAAATTTTGAAAAATAGCAGGTGCTTTTCTAAATAATTTCAAAAATATTATCTCCAAATTTCATAGTGATATCTTAAGGTGTTTCTTAAATGACTAATACGAAAAATAAAGACACGGCCATTATGTTAATTAAGATAATATTTTTAAAGTCATTTAGAAGAGCACCTGCTATTTTTCAAAAATTGTTCTTGGAATCTACACAATAGTACTTAATATAATATAAATTTCATTTTTAAATGAAGAATTTTCCATTGAGTAATAATTTTCTTGTCGGAAATACTTATTATTCGTTACGTTCAGATTTGGAGCAAGAAGGGCAAAACAATTGATTGCTTGCATCAATCAAATTTGTATTTAATGGTTCTCCAGAGTTCAAGCGAACTGACAGCTCTCTCACTCGCGGCTATTTTTTGTACGAAAGGTAATAATACTTTTGGACATTTCACGAGTGGATCCCGCTCAGTATCTCCTTCCGTAAACAATCGGTTTTTTAACATTTCCTCCCGAATAACCCAAAATAGATCCAAGTTTATAATTTGTAAATGAAATATTGCGTGTAACCAATTTTTTTGGTTTCTTAAAAGCGTTTGTCAACATGATACATTAAGCCAACATTGAATTTCATCTGAACATATTTCAGAAGGTGTTCAACCCGAAGTTAGTGCATCAACACTATTCGCTATTAGTACGTGTTACCACACTATTAATAGAAAATGCAACAAAAATAAGAGCAACTCGCTCGGGCCGGCTGGATACATTTCAACATAGCATTTTCGTTTTTGCGAAAACTTTTTTGTGACTAACATGCGAAACGAATTAATTTGATGATTCACCCGCCATCAGACAGATTTGGATCAAAACTTTTGTTTGGTTAATTTTATCATGTGGAAGTAACGCTGCGAGAGGGGGGGTGGATGATTTATAATAAGCGGTAGTTTTTATTCAGTGCAAAAATTCCTATGATAATCTTAAAAACCGGTTATATTTTTATGTGTATAAAAAAAGAGAAGGTCGTAGTTCTTGATTCTAAAAATAAAGCCTGATACAAGCTGCCACTAGTAATATGAATGACCTGCTAAGTTAATGGACTGATAAATTCAGACACAATCTCGGACACACAGAATACGACGAAATTGTGAACGCAAGAACGGAAATTTAGATTTCTCAAGACGTTTGTGTTAAGTACAAGATTTTCGAATTCGATTTTATATTAACCGATGTCGAGATGTGCATCGATTTGTGACGTCAACGTGTAACAAAACGCATGCGGAATGAACTAAAAATTGGAAAATGGTTGCCGGTTATTGTTAGGTTAGGTTGGAAATTGACCACCCTCTTTGGTAAGGCCAAGATTTGAGGTAAAAAAAAAACAAACAACTCACCTCTTCGCGTCGTTTAAGCCATCGTCCACATGGACTTTCTTCCAATATTTCACTCTCGTCTTCCGAATCTTCGCCGCTTTCCCTTGGCGATTTATGTTCTTGCTCGTTAATCATATGACTACCCGACATTACAAATAGTTTAATTTGCGCAAATGTGAATCCCAAAAGTGCACTTTAATGTATTTCGATAAACTAATAAACACACCACACACGTATTCCATGAGAAGAATCAATTCATAGCCAATCGTCTGCGAATAATAATTAAATAAAGAAAACTTAACAGCGGTTGGCAAAAAATTTCTTTAATATATTCTAAATTGTCACTCCACTAATTTGTTATTTACATAATATACGTACATACGAAGAAGTATTTTTATTTACTAATCTTTTTTGTAACAAAACTAGAATCACAATAATGAACAACGATAATGGCACTAAACGTCAGTTAAGTAGCAGTGTTTATTATATTATTCAACTCAGTTTCACGTACAACTTGTAATTGTTATATAAATGAATACAATTAACGCGCAAAATTGTAAGAAACACAAACTACTTCTCAGACAGACTGAAGACAACACGTCGCTCCATCGTTCAACGCGATAATCCGAGTCGAATCTTGCTCGAGTCTGCGCCAAACACAAACACCAACGACATGTCAAACCAAGTCAAACGCACAATGACATTGGCAGTTGTTTGTCAATACGCGCCATCTATGTAACTTTTGCGCAACTCTTTTCGTTAACAGATTACTGCATGCTAAATTTGGCTATTCCATTTGAGGGCGCTAAACAAATAATATTCTTTTTCTAAAATTGTTTTTTTGCGATGTGGATGAACTTTCAATAAAGGAGTTTTAAATTGTTGAAATAGCAGTAAGTAATGGATAAAAATGCAGGATACTGATGTAATTAGTTGGTCCCAAAACCCTCCGTATAATTTTTACAAAATTTTTGAATTAAAAATTTTAATTTACCCTTCGCGATTAACCAATCAAAATTAAACGTAATTGTACGACGGTGTTAGTTGTTTAAGTTGGTAGCTGTCAGATGTCAAACGTTGACGATTTCTTCACTTATAGTTATCTTCAAGTTAGCAAACTTCAGGTTAAATTGACGAAATAACCAATCAGATGATTTATTTTTACTTTATCATATGTAATATGAGAAAGTATTGTTTTCGTGCAGAAAAAAATTTGAGATTTTGATGGATTTACACTTTTGAGGTCCCTGAGTAAAATAAGACCATTTCCAAAAATGTCTGTGTGTGTGTGTTTTGTGTGTTGTGTGTGTGTGTGTGTGTGTGTGTGTGGTCAAATTTTGTGTGCGACCTACAGCAAAACTAATAGGAATTTTCAAAAAAATTTTGGATTTTGTATCCTTATGTTGAGACTTAGAACTGATTAGATTTTGGCTAAAATTGATTCACAGGAACTATTTTTTTATTTTTTAAATTTTATTATTTAATATTAGTTTTAATTAATATTTCAAAACTAATAATAATTTCAAAACGAAATTTAGGATTTAGCATACTTATGTCAAGATTTACAACTGATTAAATTTTAGTTCAAATTGTTTTATGAAAACTATTGTTTTTATTTTTTAAGTTTTATTATTTAATATTAGCCTTTATTTAATATTTTGAAAACTAACAGAATTTTCAAAACCAAATTTGATATTTCTTATTTTATAGCTGGAGTTAAAGTTATTTAAATTTTGGTTAAAATTGGTTCACGGAAACTAATTTTTTTAATTTTTTTAAATCTTATTATTTAATATTAGTTTTTAATTAATATTTCGAAAAGTAATACGAATTTTAAAACCAAATTTAGGTTTTCGCATATTTTAATCGATTTCTAGAACTCATTAAATTTTAGTTAAAATTTGTTTATAAAAACTATTGTTTTTTATTATTTTAAATTTATTATTTAATATTAGCCTTTATTTAATATTTTAAAACTAAAAGGATTTTCAAAACTAAAGTTGAAATTTGTTATGTTTATGGCAGGAATTACAGCTGATTAAATTTTGGATAAAATTGGTTCATGGAAGCAATTTTTTTTTAAATCTTTTTATTTATTATTAGTTTTTATTAAATATTTCAAAACTAATGAGAATTTCAAAACTAAAGTTGGTATTTTGTATCTTTATATTTAGACTTAGAGCTGATTAGATTTTGAGTCACATTGGTTAATGGAAAATATTTTTTCTTTTATTATTAAAATTATTTTTCAATATTTAATAAAATATGATCAAGTCATGGGCATGGCCACATCCGATTTTTTTTATTGTCATCTGATTGGTTATTTCAAAATACAGTGATTGTGTGTACTCAAAAATTTTATTTATGTTTTCATCATCGATAAGAGAGTTTTCATGCAAAAGGCTATGTGCAAATGATTTGAATTTTTAAAAATTCGATGCCAGCAATTATGGTGGTGAAATTTGGAATGTTTTGCTATACTTTTTGACAGTGTTTATGCAACCATTAGTGGCATAGATAAGAAAGTCCATTAGTGGCATAGATAAGAAAGAGTAATTAGTGGTCCACAGGTCAATTGGTGTTTTTGTGTATGTAGTATATAGTAATTTTCTAATTACAAGGTTGGTATAAACACAGTGAAAAATTCCGGCGCGCCCAACCAGTTGGCGCTAGTTGTGAACTTGCACATAACCTTCATAGTTATTTAAAAATCGCTTGGCAGCATGGCATTTTTCTTAATTCTGATTGGTTTTTAAAACCCCGCTTGATTAGGGCTATTGTACGTCATAACTCTGACTCTTTTTAATGTTAATTACTTTTTTCCCATGTTAAATGCACTTAAAATCTTTAAAAAAACTGATATCTCAGTTTGATCGTTATTTTCAAATATTAAAATTTAAAACATAAAAATACAGCAAAATTTTGGAATTAAATTAACTGTCGAGAGATTCCAATTATTGATCTGCATTTTTATTTTTACCGCGACCCCCCGAGCAAAACCTGACCCCTGTGGATTCCGACCCCCCTGTTGAAAAACATTGATTTTTAGTATCTTATCTATGCACGCAAAGAAATCTATTCTTATCGTTCTTGAAATCGACCCAATCATCACAACGTTCTTAAATTCAAACAAAGCTTTCTTAACTTAGAATATCAAATTACTGATTGCTTTCTGCAATGATAGTTAAGTATGACATTCTTAAATTTTGTTTCAATTTAAGAACGTCGAATGATTGAGCCTATTTCTAGAACAATATTCTAATTGGTAAGGACGGATTTTTTGAGTGTAGGATTTACTTGAAAATATTCAAAACCAGGCACGCCGAATTGTACTCGCAACAAATCGGGTCTGCGTCGAACTGTACTCGCGCCGAATCGGATCTGCGCCGAACCGTACTCGCACCAAATGGGATCTGTACCAAATCCAACAAGAGTGAAATAGAAATAATATAGAATATTGAAGAAACGTTGAAAAAGTATTAATAGAATAAATAGTAATTGTGATTGAAAGTAAATTAAGGGCGATTAAGATTGTAAACAAGATAAAATTGTATTTTATATTTATTTTTATTTGAATTTATCGTAAATCTATTCATTGCGCTATTTTCGCGCCAGCATGTATAGTACATTTATTTTACGGTTACATTCAGTGCCGCCACTATCTTTTCATGCACCTTGTCCAAGAATTCATTTTTGGACTCCCTTCAATCTTTTCTTTAATAAAATAATTTTTGTTTTGTGATAATACAAATAATTTTATCAAATGCGATAAAAATATATAATCATGTTGAGGGTTTACTTTACTTTTAATTAAAGCAGCGTTAAAAGTAAATCCCAAGGGGTCAACCGCTAGAGGAAATCGTGTACAATTAACTTCACATTTCACGTACTTCATCATAATTCTCCATACTTCTTTGTCCTTCATATAATTCAGCAGTTCAATAATTCAGCATAGTTCATATCGATACTTTCAGTATCAGAGACTTTCAATTTCTGAGACTTACAGAAATACCAAAATTTGAGCACTGGAGGGTGTTCCACACCCCAGACCCCCGGATTGAGTAGATTATTTTATCAGAAGTAAACTAAAGATCTCCCGTTGCAGAAGCACTAGAGGGTGTTTCGCTCCCCAGATCCCCAGATCAAGTAGTTTATTTTTATCAGAAGTAAACTGAACTCTCCTGTTGCAGAGATCTACCTCCCAGGGAGTACGGATTTTATAATTAGGTAGTTTATAATTAATTGTCAGATTACGAATTAAACACATTTACTTGGCCATAGCTAATTTTAATAAACTTAAGATATGCTTAAATATTTAATTCACTTTTAAATTATTTAAACTGGGGGTCTGGGGTGTGGAACACCCTCCAGTGCTTCTGCAACGGAGATCTTCAGTTTACTTCTGATAAAAAGTAAACTACTCGGTCTGGGATTCTGCATGTTCTGCAATGTTCTTTATTCCAAAATTTGTGCACTGGAAGGTGTTCTACCCTCCCCAGTACTTCATGTACTTCATTAGATGTGTACAAAACTTCAACAGCGGTTAACCCCTCGGTAAATCCTTTTAATAAAGCACTTAAGTATTTATTATTTTCTATTGCCTTTGTTTCAATATAAAAACCGCCCTGTTAACAATTTCGCACAGAGATCCGTCAACTGCTAGTTAAGTTCTGCGGGTGACGGTTCGAATTCTCGGATCGCGATGTTTACCATTTTTGAAGTGGATTATGAAAGATGATGGTCTAATTAGCACATAAACAAAATAAAATTTGCGGAATATTCACAAAATTTTGAAAAAAACGGTTTTAAAAATTTATTAACAATGCAATTTACTCATTGGCTCTTTTTCAAATGTAACCCCGCCCTCAAAATTGAAATAGGTTGTGGCGACTGTAAATATACCAGAATCTCAGTTTTTACAACGAATTATGATAGATAATGGTGTAATTAGCTAATAAAAAAAATTAAATTTGTGATCAGACAACAAATTTTCGAAAAAAAATCACTTAATGTGTGAATTTGTTTCTGATGTGGTTGCGGTGTCAAAACTGCTCGATCCTGAGCGACCCAGAGGGTCGCGCAGAGTGAGAGTAGGGTTACTTACTAAACATCCCTCAAGTAGCCCCAACTCGAAAAGTTTGAAAGTTGACGCAAAGAGAGCGACTGGTATCTCCCACCACAAGTCACTGTCAACCCAGGCACAGCACACGTACCGTCTACAGAATGTCTTCCATATTTGCCATTTTATTACACAATAATACACTTACATTTATTTCTTATGGGAAAATTGCAATTTTCAAAATTAAATTGTGGCCTTATTACAAGTCCGACAACAATGATCCTCACCTTAAAGAGCTTGTATTTTTATGCTCTTTCGTTTGGTATACCCATTTTTATAGGAAAAAGTGTACTTTTGAGTTTAGGTTTATTACCTCGACCCAAGTTCTGATACTGGGGGTATTCCATATTGCAGAATACTGATTTAAATTTACTTACAAATTGCACCAATTTTTAAGTTTCATGGAACGTGCGTTTACTTTACCGCCGCGCCGTATCGGGGAGTCAGGAATTACCGAAAGATCGAAGATATTATGGAAATCCTCATTTTTATGAAAACAAAATAATTTTTAAACATTTGATATTATGCAACTGTATATTTGAGCGCTGGAGGGTGTTCCACACCCCCCAGACCCCCCGGTCTATGCAATTTCAATTTGTTTATGCAATAGATTCCGCCATCACAGATGGCAATTTTATAGAAATGAGGATGCTGAAACAAAAAAAAGGTTGATTTGTATTATTTTGTTTTATAGACGTCGGGTTTTTTTTTATCAAGACCCCATATCCAGGATTAGTAAGACCAAGGACAAGGACAGCTTTCTGTTGGGTAAATAATAGCACAAAAAGAAATATATTGAATTTATGAACAAATTCCGATTGTAAGCGAAGTATTTTAATTCAAAATAAATCAATAATAAAAATTTTACTTTACTTTACCGCCGCGCCGTATCGGGGAGGGGGGTCAGGAATTATCGTAAGATCGAAGATATTATGGAATACCCTCATTTTTATGAAAACAAAATAATTTTTAAACATTTGATATTATGCATCTGTATATTTGAGCGCTGGAGGGTGTTCCACACCCCCCAGACTATGCAATTTCAATTTGTTTATGCAAAAGATTTTAGCATATCCACTTCGCCGTTGCTATGGCAACGCAATATTTTTAGTCACTATTGCAGCACTGATAATTTAAATTATTAAAACAAAAAGAGTATTATTTTAATTAAACACTAATATTTAAATTAAATTAAACATTAATATTTGTCTAAATTTTTCTGTACAAATCACATGAATCGAACCACTTTTTGAATTTAAATGTATAACTTTTAGATTTAATAAAAAGTAGGGTCACATTCCCCAGATCGGTTTCTTGAGGGTAGGCTCTATGAGTACTTCCATCTGTCTTTAAATTGATAACACAAATTTTGAAAAATAGCAGGTGCTTTTCTAAATAATTTCAAAAATATTACCTATAAATTTCATAGTGATATCTTAAGGTGTTTCTTAAATGACTAATACGAAAAATAAAGACATGCCCATTATGTTAATTTTTCGTAGTCATTTAAGAAACCCCTTAAGATATCACTATGAAATTTATCTTCTATATATATAAAATCAATGTCTATTTGTTTGTCCTCCATTTTCTCCTGAACCATTTGACCGATTTCAACCAAATTTTGCACAATATCTTATTAGGACTTGGAATAGGTTTCTGTGCAAAAATATCTGTAAAATGTGAGAAGAGGAAAAGATTTCACATAATTAGGAAATTCGGTAACGCGCATGAATGGATTAACGAGATTCATATTATGTTGGTAAAACAGTTTCATTTATAAATCTATTATAATATAAAATGAATGTTTGTTTGTTTGTCTCTTAATAACCCCTAGACTTTTGATCGATTTTAATCAACAAGTACTCCAGCAAGTCAGTAGAACTTTGGGAAGGTTTCTGTGCTATAATATCATTAAAATGTGAGAGCAGGGAAAGAATTGTTTGACTAATGGAAGTAAAACTAAAATCATTCTGAAACGCTCTAGAACGGAAAGCAAGATTTTCCGTTGAAAAGAAAACCTCAGGCAAAGCAGGATACTAGAAAAATAAAAATACTTCACACAAAGGCAAAGTATTTTAATTTTAGGAGACCAGGAAGCCGGGTATCCAGCTAGTAGGTAATATTTTTAAAGTCGTTTAGAAGAGCACCTGCTATTTTTTAAAATTGTTTTTTTTCCATTTCTAGGTATAATATCAACTTTAAGGAAAGAAGGGGGGCCTATCCTAATGAGATCTTCATACTAAACATTTCTCTAAAGAAAACCTACATCTAGAATAAATCGAGTTCGATTAATGCTCGTCAAAAATAATATATAGTAATATTTCACTAACTCGACTTACTAGGTTCTTGGAATCCACACAATAGTACTTAATCTATTATATAATATAATATAAATTTCATTTTTAGATCGAAGGTATTATGGAATACCCTCATTTTTATAAAAACAAAATAATTTTTAAATATTTGATATTATGCATCTGTATATTTAAGCGCTGGAGGGTGTTCCACACCCCAGACCCCCAGACTATGCAATTTCAATTTGTTTATGCAAAAGATTTTAGCATATCCACTTCGCCGTTGCTATGGCAACGCAATATTTTTAGTCACTATTGCAGCACTGAAAATTTAAATTATTAAAACAAAAAAAATATTATTTTAATTAAACACAATAATATGTAATCTACGAACCTAATCATCTATTATTATTTGAAATTGATTGTGACCTGACTAAGAGCTTATAGTAATAAACTTAAAATAGTACATTTACAACTAAAATTGGTAGGTTTATAGCATATTTTTTTGAATTTTACAAGTTTACTGTCATTTTTAGACTAATAAATTAGATAAACGCGCATTTGTGTTAATTTTTTAAAACTAAACAATAAAATATTTCTTTAACTTAATCCACGTGTTTATTATTTAAGAAATTACTTCAAAATCTAATTTCAACGTAAATGCAGAATTTGTTGTAAAAATAATATTTAATGTCGGTCATGCATCGGCCGGTCATCTTGAATATACCTAGTTACGGCACTGATTGTATTGTTAATTTTATTGTTTTGTTATTTTTTAATTTGGGAGTTTTACAACGCGCCTTTCACCCACGCAGCGGCTCTGATCAAATTCTTCCTCGCGTTAATCGACTTATTTTAATGTTATCTAAGTAACAGCACCAAAATTTCACAATTATTGATCAAAAAAAAATTAAAATCATGAATAAAATGATCAAATCGGAAATTCCTAATATAACTTGAATATAATATAAAAATTATGACTCTGTGAAATTAATGTTAAATTAAAATTTAAAAACGTACAGGTAAAATAGAACAATAAAACAAATTTTTTTGTATATTATATACATAGGCTAGTTGCGTAGCTCCGATAGGCGTACGAAGCGCCATCTCTCCGGGCAATGATGACAGATATGAGTTGACGACTTGCTATGTTTACATGCGATTCAATACGAAAAGATATGAGTAGTATACAATTTTTTGATGATTTCTTGCTATTATTTAATAATTATTGCAAGCTGGAGACGCTATTTTAAGTAATATAAGTTGGTAATAGTACAGTTGATACAGCAAACAAAAATTAATCAGTATTATGATATAAGGTAAAATTGAGGATATGACGCACATTTTGAAATTTATCAATTTTTCAGTTACTACTCACAAGTGTCTCATGGTGATAGGATTTTTTGTACCTACAACCCTAACGTATCTTAAGCAGGAAGTATAGGTGATTCTGATTGTGCTAACTGTTATTAATTACATTAATTCTGAAAATTGAATTTTGCGTCATATCCCCGATGGGGTTGGGGATATGACGCTTCGAGGGTTGGGATATTGCTTATGGCGATTTACATGTAATTGATTAAAAATAATAAAAACAATTTTATTTGAAAAAGTATAATAGTCAGATAAAAACTCAAAAACAATGAACACTTAAACTACGGTAATGGTTTTAGGAAATATAACATTAAATGTAAAGTGTAAAATTGTAAAAATGTAAAATTAATGTAAACATATTACTATCTCACAATATGCGTCATATCACTAACTATCCACCATTTTATTTATAAAATAATTAAATCATAACAAAGACCATTATGACTAAATTAACTATTTATAATTAATTTTAGACGTTGTACAATGCCATAAAATTCAGAAAACGAATTAAAAATCTATGAGGAAACATAATACAGAACTTTCAAAATAATGTAATAAAACTTTTGCATGTGCTCACCTGATTCAGACGAAGAAAATGCGTGCTCTCATGAAAACGATTCGTTCAACAATTAGTTTCTTGCTGTATATCTGGTTTTAGGCAATGGAACTAAGGATATTTAGGTAATAAGGTTCATAGATAACAACATAACAGAGATCTTGCAATTGCGTCGTATCCCCTACCGCGTCATATCCATCGGTTTTACCTTATTATGTAAGAGTTCAAGTACTATGTTTAGTTGTCAAGATCCTTAGATTGAAAGAAATACAAATTTTAAGTTAATACCCGCATCTTAGAATAATCATGGCCTCAGTTGATATTATGTGTGGTTACTCAAGAATTAATCTTGCATATTTTCGTGGTAAATCCTTCTCAAAGGGACGCTATTTTAAGTAATATAAGTTGGTAATAGTACAGTTGATACAGCAAACAAAAATTAATCAGTATTATGATATATATAAGAGTTCAAGTACTATGTTTAGTTGTCAAGATCCTTAGATTGAAAGAAATACAAATTTTTAAGTTAATACCCGCGTCTTAGAATAATCATGGCCTCAGTTGATATTATGTGTTACTCAAGAATTAATCTTGCATATTTTCGTGGTAAATCCTTTCAAAGGGCAAATAAAAATTGTAGATGGTTGTCGACCGTTTTCTTATTTTAAATATATAAAAATAGGGACCCAAAGCAATTATTGCGTTTTAAAAATAGATGGTAACGGGTTCAAATTTTGAAAAACAAGGTGAAACACCCCCAAAAACAAATTATTCGTTTTTTTAATTTTCGGTAGAGGGCGCAAATTAGAATTTGTTTTTTTGTTATTTTCTTCAACGCTTATTTTGATTAAATTGGAAGGAGATCGTGAGCAAACAGTTCAGTGTAACAGATTTATAAATTTTTTGCTCCGATTTTATTTTAGGGCGACTAAAATTTTTTCTCTTCCTGCGAACTGACTCCCCTATATATTGCGAGCACAAATATCTCTGAATTACTTTTAGTCGTAGACTGATAAGTTATTTGTACGAATAAAAAATTTTAAATATCATAAGCATTTTTTTTTATTTTGCCTTTTGAAAATTTGTCCCAATATATCCACATCTACAGAAAAAATCAAATTTGCTTTCATGTGGAACGTTGATTTTTTATATACAAAAAATAAATATTGTAGTATTTCAAATTATTACCATAATAAAATTTTTTTTTAAATTGTACAATAGATTACCTTAAATAATATGTAGTTATTGTACTGATCAAAGGTCTATCTGAAGGTTCTTCCAAATTAATATGTTTTGAGCTTATCTTACAATAATTCGAAATTGATTACTGTTTGAATTTTAAATAAAAGCTCAACCTTCCTATTTTGCAAAAAGTTACACCACAAACACCCAAATGCTGAAAGTAGCAGCAGTTTTATTTTTTCAATTTTGTGTTTTAAGTGTTTTAAATGACAAATCATTTCTTGCCAAAGTACGGAATTATGAAAACAGGGAAAATACGGAAAATATGAATTCATATTAATAATAAATTTTATTTTAGTTTCGTCAACAAGAATTCAAATTGAAAGATTTTAGAGGAGAAATGAAAAGTTACAATACAAAATTCGTGAAGAAGGCCGAAATTTTGACCTATAAATATAATCGCTCAACAGCCGCTGTTAATGGGTCCTTTATTTACAAAATTGATATAGTAGAAGACATTCAGGTATTTTTTGAAATAAAAGTTAGGGAACAACTAAATTTTGGTTTGTTTTACAGGTAGTTATTCAAGCCTATAAATTTACCAGCAATGAATACCGCATGTTTCCAATCCACTTCCAAGTAAATCTTTGCAATGGGCTTAAGTCAAATATTGTGGGTTTGAGAAAATTATTGACTTGTGGCAATGCAACTGGATGCTACTTTAGCAAAGTAAATGTGGAATTTGTTGAAATGTTACCTAATAATTATTTGTTTGGGTTTTAGAATGTGCACTATTATGTGTGCAATTATTTTCCCGACTCGACTAAATTTCCTCCCAATATACCCAATGGGCGATTTATGTTCGAAACTCAATTATTGTACAATCAGCAAGAATTGATGGTGTTGAACTATTACATAGAAATCTACACGCCAATAAATTAAATGATGGATTATTGTTACCTCTTCCTGCATTTCTTAGTGCGCACTTTTCTAAAAAAATTTGTTGTTAATAAATCACACATTTTTGTGGGTTTTTTTTCTACTTTTAGTAGTAATAGAATTTTATTTTTGCTCTCGAGTTTATGATACCTTTACTAGCAGTAGTAATTTTTCTTACTAATCTCTTCCTTAAATTCAGAAACATGAAGGTTCTAAATAAAAATTAAGGAAATCTAGCAAAAAGCCGTGGAAAGCTAAAATTTACAAAATATCTCTTTCCATCTGGAACGGTTTTATTACCTTTTTGTTTTTAAATAACTATTGTGGTACTATTTCAAATGACCATAATAAACTTTTTTAAAATAATGGCACAGTTAATTAAAATAATATTTTTCTATTGTACTGATTAAAGGTCAACCCGAAGGTTTTTCCAAATTAATATGTTTTGATTTTATCTCAGAATAATTCAAAATTGATTACTGCTTGGAATTTAAATAAAAGCTCAACCTTCCCGTATTTTGAAAAGCAGCCTCAGGTTAGTTGGAATTGTCAATCCGCAAGTATGGTGAAAACTATAGTGGCAGTTATACTTTTTCAATTTTGTGTTTTAAGTGTCTTAAATGATAAAACCTTTTTGGACAAAGTACTGATTTTATAATAAACAAATACATATTTATACCAAGTGTTATTTCAGTTTCGTCAACAAAAATTCAAATTGAAAGATTTCAGAGGACAAATGAAAAGTTACAATACAAAACTCGTGAAGAAGGCCGAAATTTATACCTATAAATATAATCGTTCAACAGCCGCTGTTAATGGGTCATTTATTTATGAAATCGATATAGACGAAGATATCCAGGTGTACCTTCAAAGTTAGGAACTATTTCAAATTTTGAATTAACGATAATGTTTTTTTACAGGTAATTGTTCAAGCTTACAAGTTTGCCAGTAATGAATACCGCACGTTTCCTTCGGTTCATTTCCAAGTAAATTTTTGTGATGCCATTAAGTCAGATATTGTGGGTTTGGGAAAATTGTTGAGTTGTGGAAATGCAACTAGCTGCTATTTTCGTAAAGTAAACGTGCAATTTTTGAAAGTTTCATCTAATTATTTATTTTCTTTTTTTAGAATGTGCATTATTATGTGTGCAATTATTTTCCAGACTCGACTAAATTTCCACCCAATATTCCCAATGGCTTATTTATGATCGAAACTCAATTGTTGTACAGACAACAAGAATTGATGGTATTGGATTACTACATAGAAATCTACACCCCGATAAATTAGGAAGTGAATTAATGCACACTTCTTTCGGATATTTTATTAATAAATTTTGGAGTGTCTTTAATTGAAAATAAAAATTGAATTTTATTTGGAATAAAATTCTCAATTTAATTATTGTATTATTTTAAAAAGCCCTGTCGTGTTGTATACCCCCAAAATTTATTTTACTGAAAGTGTTTCGTTGTCTCAATATAGTGCGGTGAACCTTGCAAAGAGGAAATATTGTTTTAAAAGAAAAATGTACTATAAAAACTTATGTATTAAGTGATTAATAGAAAACAATAGTAAAGTAATCAATAGGGCAGTGCTGAAAATCTAAAAAACCGAAAGCTTTACTTTTGATTGATAATGCTTCGAGCCATCCAACAGATTTGTCCGATTTAACAACATGTATTCCAGTAGAAGTGATTTGCCTGCAGCCAAATACAAACATTCCGACAACTGATTGAGAATTATTTAATCTATAAGTAAAAAAGTACTTATTTAATAACCATTATTTAAATTAAAAAAAATATATCGATAAATTCCCCATTATTTACGTGATAACGCTGAACTTATTGGAACGTATCCCCACGTTAAGTAGGTTCGTACTGTATCAAAAATTCACTTAAATATCCATCCAAGGATTAAAGTTGATTAATTTAATCAATAAAATTGCGAACTAATCTTAATCAAATTCAGACTTGTCAGTTCCGGTTTAGTGATACTTCTAATTTTCTTTTTCCAAATTTAGTCCCGTTTCCCAAATATTTTAATTAAAATATTCTTGCAGTCATCGGGATTAAAAATTCTAATGTACATTGAGCAATTCACATAACCTGGCAGTAAGTAACACGTCTCCTACTCTTAAAACATTTTGCTTGTGTAAATATTGCGACTAAATAAAAGACGCAGTACAACATATCATAAAACTCGTGTTAAAAACCAACTACCTTAATATTGACTTCATTTAAAAAAATTTATTTAACAATTACATTAAAATTTTTTATATAAAAAAATAAAATTATATTAAAAATTTAAAACCTCCATATCGTCTCGCCATTTAGGAATATACAATGTGGCACAAGCATGCTCCCAAATAACTTGAGGATATTTTTTTTCAGTCGACCACGAATTTTGAGAAATATTGTAACATTCGATAATGGCCGTGGCTCGATCAAAAATGGCGTCGTTGTGAAACCCACCAATAAAATAAATACTATTTTCAACTCGAACAATTCCTGCGTGATAACGCGGAGTAGGTACTTTAGTAAGAACCCTCCATTGATCACATTTCACATCATAAACGTCAATTGTATCCACTAATGTCCTAGTTCTAGTCTCTAAGTCTTCAGTCCAACCACCACAAACATAAATGTCATTTCCCACTGGAATCATCACATGATCAGCACGTGGCGTTAGCATGGGTTCAGAAAAAAACCACCTGTCAGAAGGTGGACTGTAATAGCAAACAGAAGATAAAACTATTTCTTTGTCAATTCCACCGCTAATGTACAATCTCTTACAGTCTCCTTCTTCGTACGCCGCGCCTGCATGTTGGGTTCTATACTCAAACAATGATGGCACATTTTCCCATATATTTGTTAACGGATTGTACTTTTCACAAGCACTCGTTTCGTCTTCATTCTCCATTTCAGTTGAGCCACCAATTGCATACAAGTAACCATCAAATAAGTTCAAAGAAAACCGGCACCTCTCTGTCCTCATGGTCGCAATTGTCGACCACTGCCCACAATATGGGTTATATTTAAAACCAAATGGATGTATCGTCTCTTGCAGCAATTGATTAAAACAACCACCAATTATGTAAAGTTCGTTCTTATATACAGCAGTTCCAAAGTTGCATTGCTCAACGTGAGGAATCATTGTTAAATGGCGCCACTTTTGTTTATTTGGTAAACAATACGTAATTTCATTCGTCATTCCTTTCATTCCAAAACCTCCGATTTTTAACAGAGCCATTTGCATGCCCCGACTATTAATTAAAATTTTTGGTATGTTACAGTTGATGAAGGTGGTTCGGGAACACTCGGTGATTATATTTGTGAGCAACAATTTGTTGATATAGGAACTTTGCATGAGAGGATCCATGATGGATTTGAATGCAGAATAGGAAATTTCGTTAAAATTTATGTTTTGAAGGATGGACTTCACTCTTCTTATTAATGTTTCACTGAAATAAAACAAAAATTAATTTGTGTTGTAATGCATATTCACATACTTACTCTTCTTTAACTTTTTTAAAAAACCACTGTAGGACCCTCTTGAAAATAAATAATTCTGAACAGTTAACGGGATAATCACAGACCAATAAAGTTTCCAACTGATACGGAGACAGCCGGTAAAATTCTTTAGTATTAGAAAATTCTCTAAAACTGTTATTCATGAACATGTAAACCTGATTTTTCAAATGTGTTAAACTATAATTTTCTGCTATGTTAGTGATGTCTACACAATTTTCTAAATCTATTTGGTTTAACAGAAAACTCGCACATGCGTACACGACGGTTTGTACTTGTATGTGCGATGCAGTCGACAGGATGTCTTGAACGTTAGATGGAGTCAGTTCAATTTGGGAGGTGTAGAAGTAATCCAAAAGAATTTGGAATCCTTTTGCTGTTACGCCATTTAATTTAATCTCATTTTGACGAGATTCCAACATCGGTTCGGTAAACATGGCTCGGAAGTAATCGCTGCATGCTGCCAAAACCGTCTTGTGAGCTTTGAAGGATTTGTTGTCCACTATTATGGTAATATCAAACAGCAACTCTTGTTCTCTTAACGATTGAAGACCGGTTAGAAGGACGTTAGGATGAGGCGGATGCTGATAGATGTAGGAATTGACGTCACAGACATTGTTAGTTGATTCCGCCATCACAGACGGTGATTTTATAGAAATGAAGATGCTGAAACAAAAAAAAAAGTTTGATTTGTATTATTTTGTTTTATAGACGTCGGTTTTTTTTTTATCAAGACCCCATATCCAGGATTAGTAAGACCAAGGACAAGGACAGCTTTCTGTTGGGTAAATAATAGTACAAAAAGAAATATATTGAATTTATGAACAAATTCCGATTGTAAGCGAAGTATTTTAATTCAAAATAAATCAATAATAACAATTTAAAAACCAAAATCATCTAAAAATTGTGTTGTCTGGGGTATATCATCTCAATTATTGCATAATATGCAGTCATTGCAGCTACTAGACCAAGATAAAGAAATCGGGGTGTCGGATATATTATTTGCTCGGTTGGAACAGAGTTACATCATTTAAGATATACTGAAACCGTCGTATATAATTAATTATTTTGTCTACCATTTGGCAATTCTCCGTCCAACTTCAAGGCTTGTGATATAATAGCTTCCAGCAATGCTAATTCCCAACTTGGTTTAGTCATTGTCGCATGACAAAAAATTAACTTTTTTTAGTAATTTCCTAAGAAATGTACAGTTTATATTTTATTTTTAAAATTAAAATATACAATTGCGTGCAGTTTTATGTAAATTGCGGGCTTCTTGCGGTTATAACTCGGAAACACTTCGTTCCACGAAAACTGTGTTGAGAATCATTGTTATAGAGAATTTTATTATGAATAATATACATAAGAGCTCTTTTTACCGTAAAATTATCGCTTAACGAGATATTTGCAATAATTCCGATGTCACGCTGAATGTCGTCTTCTCGCGATTATAACTCAAGAGCGCTTCATTTTAGGAAAAATGTGTTTATAATCTTTTTTATAGAGAATTTTATTTCAAATATTATAGATACTAACTTTTTTTACCGTAAAATTAATATTAAGCAAGATATTTTTGAAAATCTTCAGTTTTTATTTTCAGAATGACATCGAACGCAAACTCGTAGGCAGGGGAAAACGTGGAGATCTATAATTAGATGCTTTTAATATTTCTATTAATTATTTACAAATTTAAAGCCCCGTGCCTGTCCTGCCTGTCCTACACATATTTTATGTCACATAATTACAGAGTAATTAATATTTTCGTTATTTATGGGTGGGAATCGGATATTACAAAACGTTAGATGTTCAAATTATTGTTTTTTTACGAATAACTCCACCTGCTTTAATTATGATTCGTATTGGCCTACACACAAGTACAATGTCAGGTGAATGGTACGCTTAAAGGCACATTAAAAAACTATTAATCTCATTTTCTCACAAACCCATTCTGTCGCCTTGAACAATTTGAATGTGGAACGCCAATACTCATAGTCATAATCCACATCATATTTGCACTTGTTTGCTCCAAAATATTTGACAATACAATGTTTTTAGATTATTGCTTATGAAGTACATACAGGATGTTTCCTATGGATAGCGATAATATTTTATCACCAACAAAGAATAAAAATGTGAATTATTTATGCATGCGCTTTCTCATTACAGCACAATAGTTCAATTAACGGAAAAAAAAACTTTAATTACACAAGCATTAAAAATTAACACTTCATTCAACTCTGCATTCTGCAAGTTTTAATTTAAATTGTTTTTTTATTTCCAGTTATATTATATTCTGTTCTTTTAGAATTACACAACATTAACCATGTGGTTTATAGACCTTGATATAAAATAAAAATAAATCAAGTTATTTTATAATAATAATTAGATTATATTAATTTTATTCAGTGGCGTATAGAAGAATACGAAATAGTCAAGAGATACAGTAGCCAAAGAAGTTGTCGTACGCCACTGCAATTTTTCTAAAGGTAAACAGTCAATTGTGGTAACTTACAATTAGTGAAAGGATTTGTTTGTCACAATGTGAGAATAAATTGTTTTAATATTTATAATTTAAGAACCAACCGAATGTTTTTCTATTTTTATAACTCATTAGGCATCAGTAATAATTAAATTACAGTTCCAAATTTATAAAATTAATCAGCAAAATAACAAAACGGGATTTTATAAATTAATTTATGTAACTGTTTACCTACAATTTAAATCAAAGATGACCAGTCGGAGACAAACATATCAACAAAAAAAAATAAACTGAATAATTGAATAAAATTTTCGTGACGCCAAGAAAAATTAAATATTAATCTATCTCCAGGCATCTGCAACCCACCAAAACTTTCCATTGCTTAATAAATTCGTGAGAAATTAAAAAAAGGAAAAAATCAGTTAAATGTGTAAATGACACAAAATGACAAACTTCCTTTATAATTTACGATAGATTGTTGTGACGTGAGAAGTTCTTCTGGTTACAAAAAATTATAATGTTTCGAAATATCGTGTACAAATTTTAAAGCTAATTGAACAAAAAGCCTAATTTAGTTCCACGTCAAATTATTAAAAATTAATGTTTTCCAATAGTGACGCCAGGGTGGGTTCTTTATTGTACCTGTACGCTGGGGATTCTATATGTACGCTAATGTTTTACGTCATTGTGATTCCTGACAAAAATTGAGAGTTGTTAGAGGAAACTTTACGCGAGTCAAGACAGCTGAAGAAGAATACCATGAATTGTCTGCAAGCATTCAGAAGAATACTGAGAATACATTAAATCGTCCATTCTGGAAAAAGGAGAGTAGTTGAGCAAAGTTAAAAACAGAAAAGTGTTGCCAAAAATTGTCAACTTTCATTGGTGGACGAAGTACCTTTCTTCCATTAAATTTAAGATAAGGTCATGCATCAGCAGTATTCCAAAGCCACTGTTAGTAATGTGAGTATTACTTTCTGAAGTAGCTTGCTAGGCTGACCTCAGATGTGCCTGTTACCCTGTTTGATGGCGATTTATTAACATAAACATAGACATGACTTTGTCACAACAAAGCGAGCTTCTGCCCAGATTCGAACTGGGTGCGTTAGCAGTTGATCGCGCTAACAACCCGGCCCAAGCAGTAGCTTAAGAACCTCCGACAATCGTTTTCTTGAGATAATAACTGTGGTATCCACACCAAGGCAAAACTGTTGTGAGCAATTGTTAACAGGACTTGAGATCAGAGAAACTCAAATTCAACTCAATTCTACATGAATAAAATTTAAGTATCTCTTTAATGTGATTGGTTCTTCAGATCTTATTCTAAAAACCCTCAGAGCCAGTTTAATAATAATTATAATAGAATCTCAAAAGTGGTTAGCAATAGAATGCACTGGCTTGCAACAGCAATAATTATTGTCTTCGAGTGAGGGCGGGGCCCCGATATGGTCAACATACAGACGAAGTCATAATATTATGGCTATGCAAGAGAAATAAATTAATTTCCATAAATACGAAATTTTTTGCATATTATTATAATATTCAACGACACTGTTTCCCTTTTGCATGAATTTCCTGCAGCAAGATCCGCTTAATTTCAATAAATTCATCCATCAGTTGCAACTTTCCCCGATTAATAATAAGTTTATTTGTTGTATAAATTACGTAAGTGAAGAAGGAACCAAATTACAGAGTATAAAATTTTTAACTTGACTAATTATCTTCAATAATTTTTCAAAACAATGGATAATATGGTACGGTTATTGGCTGTGCTGTGTGAATAAATTGGAAACAATGTTCTGCTACTTGTATTGAACGCACCTTGAGCGCAAAATTAATCAAATAAAATATTAACGATAATATTTATAAGTGTTTTATTTACATAAAAGAAATATTTAAGGTTAAAACAAATAAGTAGGTTAAAAAAATATATGCAACTAAATTTTATTGTTACCTTTCCAATCAATACTAGCCCATAGTAACCACACTAATTTTTTTTTATAATATCAATTGAAAATACAAAAGACTCGGATAATAAATTAAATAAACAAAATCACCGCTGTCACCGCCACATTGCACATCACCAACTAAATGCAAGAATTACAATCCTTTCAGATTCATTATACAATAGCAGTTGTTAAGTGAGTCGGTATAGTAGATACCTTTGGTTCACTTATTCGTTAGTCATAGGCGTAGAACGTGCGTACGTTGTGTGGTATTTAAAATTTATAAATATTATTTTCACTTTTAGCTATGAAAAAATGAAACCACAATACAACATGAAAGTTTAATTTTAAACCAAATAAATAGAATTTTTTAATTATCAGTCAAAATATTTATGCACCCATTTCGCACCAGTTTTGAACCACTTTGGAAGTGGGCCAAATGTTAGCCCAAAGTTTAGGAGTTACAGAAATTTTTGTATCCGACATTGGTTCGGCTGAACAATATTTATACACCCATTTTGCATCAAAAGTTTTTACCCCCTCAGAAGTGGTGCAAAATAGGTGCAAAAATATTTTTTCAGAAATTCGATGTTGACGTACAAGCATTTTCACAGCACCCGCTTCTCACCCTCAGTTTTGGACTTCCCAGATCATGCAAAACATTTTTATTGGTGGTGCAAAACGATGCAAAACAATTTTTATTTTGTAAATTTCAATGTCGGGTTTACTGAAAATGCCTCTTGGTATCTTTTCGACAGTTACCATGGAAAGTGACACTTGTAGTAGATAGGATTGGATGGCAGAATCACGGATGTATAATTAAACAGGTGAACTGACAAACTATGTTTATAAGGCATACATATAAGGTAAAACCGAGGGATATGACGCGGTAGGGAATACGACGCAATTGCAAGATCTCTGTTATGTTGTTATCTATGAACCTTATTACCTAAATATTCCTTAGTTCCATTGCCTAAAACCAGATATACAGCAAGAAACTAATTGTTGAACGAATCGTTTTCATGAGAGCACGCATTTTCTTCGTCTGAATCAGGTGAGCACATGCAAAAGTTTTATTACATTATTTTGAAAGTTCTGTATTATGTTTCCTCATAGATTTTTAATTCGTTTTCTGAATTTTATGGCATTGTACAACGTCTAAAATTAATTATAAATAGTTAATTTAGTCATAATGGTCTTTGTTATGATTTAATTATTTTATAAATAAAATGGTGGATAGTTAGTGATATGACGCATATTGTGAGATAGTAATATGTTTACATTAATTTTACATTTTTACAATTTTACACTTTACATTTAATGTTATATTTCCTAAAACCATTACCGTAGTTTAAGTGTTCATTGTTTTTGAGTTTTTATCTGACTATTATACTTTTTCAAATAAAATTGTTTTTATTATTTTTAATCAATTACATGTAAATCGCCATAAGCAATATCCCCAACCCTCGAAGCGTCATATCCCCAACTCCATCGGGGATATGACGCAAAATTCAATTTTCAGAATTAATGTAATTAATAACAGTTAGCACAATCAGAATCACCTATACTTCCTGCTTAAGATACGTTAGGGTTGTAGGTACAAAAATCCTATCACCATGAGACACTTGTGAGTAGTAACTGAAAAATTGATAAATTTCAAAATGTGCGTCATATCCTCAATTTTACCTTAAATGTTCCGAAAGTTTTGACGTAAGAGAAGTCCCGACAGAGATAGAAAACAACTTATTGCACTGCGCGCCACTGCGATACTTGCATCACGTGCAATAAGTTGTTATACTATCTCTGTCTCGCAATATGTCAAATTTCGCGTCCTATTGGATAAGCGTAGTAAGCACACCATATTAATTATACATCCGCGGGCAAAACAAAGAAAAACTTGTTTTTTACTTTATTATAGTAACAGATTTAACAGAACAATAGAAAAATAACAAAACCAAAATATTGTTGCTATAACTCTAAAATTCTATAAGAAAATCCTCTTCTTAATAATAATGAAGGAGTTTCCCTAGTTTTAAATTTTGAAATAACATATAAATATGAACGTCAGATGAAAATGCAAACTGATGCTTCAAAGTTTTGGCTTCAAAGCCTTCCGTACAATTGTAAAAGAGTTTTTAAATTAAAAAAATATTTAATTTTTCCGCGATGAAACCAATAAAATTTAACGTGGTTGTGCGATGTTGTCTAAGTTGGTAGCTGTCAGATATGACACGAGTTTTACATTTTAAATAAAATAATAAATAGTGAAATTATAATACGAGAGCGGTTTGATAAGTCGGTGACTTTTTGAATACGAAATATTTTACTAAATTTTAATTAAATTATACAATTTGTATTTTTATTTATTTGATTATTAATTCCCTCAGTATAATATTTGGCGAGGGTCCGTCAACCCTGACTTCAATTTTTACCATTCTTTTTGCAAATTATGAAAGATAACAATGCCAGATACACATAAAAAAAATAAAATTTGCGGAGTTTCCACAAATTTGGTTAAAAAACGGCTTTAAAAATTAATTTGGAATGCAATTTTATCATTGGCTCTGGTGAACTATAACCCCGCCCATCGTAATTAAAATGGGCTGTGGCAACATTTAAAATACCAGAATCTCGTTTTTTACAACGAATTATGAAAGATAATGGTGTAATTAGCTAATAAAAAAATTAAAGTTGTGATCCGACAACAAATTTTCGAAAAAAAAATCACTTTTTGTGTGAATTCGTTTCTGAGGTGGTTGCACTGTCAAAACCGTTCGAAGCGCCGTACGAGCCCCGGAGGGGCGAGAGCGGCTGCGGAGAATTTTACGCGCTAAACTCATTAAAAATATCCCTTAAGCGGCTCCAACTCGAAAAGTTTGAAAGTTGACGCGGCAGATCTCAGGGAGCGACTGACTCGTTTCTACCACTGCTCTAGTTGGCCCCGCCTTAAGGTAGAACCACTAGGGTAAATCAGCATGGACCGTCATGAAAATGCATAAAATTATTGCGTAATATTACGCAATAATGCACTTACATGTATTTCTTACTAGCTGGATACCCGGCTTCGCCCGGGGTCTCATTAAAAAGGTGGAACTCTGCCTTTGTCTGAAGTACTTTACTTTAGGCTCTTGGACTTAAAAAGAATTTAAATGGGTAGACTAAATAATTATAAAAATATAAAATTGATAAATTATTTATTTTATTTATATAATTGAATTAATAACCGGAAACCCGCTTTCGCCCGGGGTTTAAATGAATGTGGAATATTATCTCCTCCGCTTTGGCAATAAGGAATAAATAAGATAAAATACGGTAAAATCTTCAAAATAGTTTTATCGATACAAAAAAATATAACAAAACGTACTTACGACCAATGGAGGATAGTATTAATTTCACAATAATCACTTTTTCTTTTTAACTCCGTAACTTAACTTTTCTTCTTCTTTTTCTGTTAATGTGTGTTTCTTTTCTTTCTGTTTCTGTTTATGTCTTTACTTTATATAACTAAAAATATTTTTTCTATGTTGGTATACCTTTAGGTTGAGCTTTGCAAAAAGGAAAATGCACATACAGAGGGAAAGAGAAATTAGGTTGGCTAAGATACTACTAACTAAATACTACCCTTAATTGCTCGTCTTATGTATTATTAAATGTATATTTTCAATCTTTCTGAGAGATTTTCTTAATATTTTTTCCGTAAGAACCTTGTACAGAGTGTTAGAAAACTACAAAAAAATCAGCCAAATCGGTCAAGCCGTTTTCATGCTATGTCGTGACAACGAAAACGGGTTTCATTTTTATATATATAGATAGATGATATTATAGCACAGAAACCTTCCCCAAATCCTACCGACTTGTTGATTAAAATCAGTCAAACGGTTTAGGAATATAGAATTTTCATGTTATTTCCCTATGTTCTGATTTTAGCCGGTCACCCGGTATAATTTTTCCATTGTCGCGCCACCTGTCGGCGACACAATTGTCACCAGATTTCAAAAATTACGGGAAATCTCTCTTACCTCTCGCATTTTTAACGATATTATAGCACAGAAACCTTCCCCAAGTCCTACCGAATCGTTGGAGTACTCGTCGATTAAAATCGGTCAAACGGTCTGGGAGTTATTAAGAGACGAACAAACCAACAAACATTCAATTTTATATAATAGATGGGAAAATTGCAATTTTCAAAATTAAATTGTGATTTTATTACAAGTCCGACAAAGTTCCTCCTGCCTTCAAAATGCTTCTATTTTTCTGTTCTTTCGTTTGGTATAGCCATTTCTATAAAGAAAAGTGTACTTTCGAGTCAGGGTTAACGGACTCTAGCCTAATATTTCATCGTTCTCAAGATAAACTCAAGGGTGTTCCACACCCCCCAGACTCCCGGTTTGTGAAGTTCATTTTTTATTAGTAATAAATTGAAGACATCAGCATAACCGATCTAGAAAAAATCTTTAGAAAACGAATTAATCCTAACTTGAACAAGTCACAATCAAGTAACTAATATTCCAATTAGCTCAAATTATAAGCCAAAGTTGTCTAGACCGGGGGGTCTGGGGGGTGTGGAGCACCCCCCAGCAACACTTAAACTGTGATAGATAAATTTGCAAACTTATGGTTATCAGTATTAGACGATAATGGTGAAAGTTTTTAGCACAAAAAATATAAAGTAGTGACCAAGAATCGGGGAGTGATTATGAATTCCACCCAGTATAATATGTCATCGTTCCCAAGAAAACCAAAGCGTTATAATAAACCCTACTAATAATCTGTAAACACTGAATATTTTACCTTTCAGCAGTGAGGGACTGGAGGGTGTTCCACACCCCCCAGACCCCCCGGTTTGTGCAGTTTTTTTTTATTTGTAATAAATTGAAGACATCAGTATAACCAATCTAGAAAAAATTTCTAGAAAAACTAATTAATCCTAACTTTAACAAGTCACACTCAAGTAACTAATATTCCAATTAGCCCAAATTATAAACCAAAGTTGTCTAAACCGGGGGATCTGGGGGGTGTGGAGCACCCCCCAGCAACACTTAAACTGTGATAGATAAATTTGCAAACTTATGGTTATCAGTATTAAGCGATAATGGTAAAAGGTTTTAGCACAAAAATATAAAGCAGTGACAAAGAATCGGGGGGGGTGATTATGAATTCCCCCCAGTATAATATGTCATCGTTCTCAAGAAAACCAAAGCGCTATAATAAGCTCTACTCATAATCTGTAAACATTGAATGTTTTACCTTTCAGCAGTGAGGCACTGGAGGGTGTTCCACACCCCCCAGACCCCCCGGTTTGTGCAGTTTTTTTTATTAGTAATAAATTGAAGACATCAGCATAATCGATCTAGAAAAAATTTCTTGAAAAACGAATTAATCCTAACTTGAACAAGTCACACTAAAGTAACTAATATTCCAATTAGCCCAAATTATAAACCAAAGTTGTCATGACCGAGAGGTCTGGGGGGTGTGGAGCACCCCCCAGCAACACTTAAACTGTGATAGATAAATTTGCAAACTTATGGTTATCAGTATTAAGCGATAATGGTGAAAGTTTTTAGCACAAACAATATAAAGCGGTGACCAAGAATTGGGGGGAGGTAATTATGAATTCCCCAGTATAATATGTCATCGTTCTCAAGAAAACCAAAGCGCTACAATAAACCCTACTAATAATCTGTAAACATTGAATGTTTTACCTTTCAACGGTGAGGCACTGGAGGGTGTTCCACACCCCCCAGACCCCCCGGTTTGGGCAGTTTATTTTTTATTAGTAATAAATTAAAGACATCAGCATAACCGATCTAGAAAAAATTTCTTGAAAAACTAATTAATCCTAACTTTAACAAGTCACACTCAAGTAACTAATATCCTAATAAGCCAAAGTTGTCACGACCGGGGGGTCTGGGGGGTGTGGAACACCCTCCAGTGCCTCCCTGCTAAAAGGTAAAACATTGAATGTTTACAGATTATGAGTAGAGTTTATTATAGCGCTTTGGTTATCTTGAGAACGATGACATAAATTATACCGGGGGAAATTAATAATCAAGTAAATAAAAAAACAAATTGGCAGAAGCTGGATACGATCTCAGTACCCTTCGCAGATGTTTTTATCTTTTTGCAATCTTACGCAATTCTATTAACAACTTACCAAATTTAGGTTAATTTTTATGCAGTTCATCAGTAATATATAATTATTCAAATTCAATTTTCTCAAAATTGGTAAAGAAGCGTGCCTTTATACTTCCGCCTGTTGAAGTCCAATACAAGACCTACACGCACAATGAAAATGAATCAATTCAGTGAAGGGAAGTTGCCGGTCTCCTCTTGTTAGATAAAAAGATTAATTAACGTAGTAGCCAATCATATTTCTGATTGTTTTGTTTTGCTGCTGTCTGATTGGTTACTTCATTAAATTATCTTGCCTGTATTCTTCTTTTTTTGGCTTCCGCACCACAAACCTTTTCTTTCCATTGTTTAAGAAGTCCATGTTGGTAGTATTATATTATTTTACGAATTCGTCTTTTATGATTTTATATAATTTTTATTTTCAGTCTTCAACACAGTAAATATGGAACTCTCGATGGGCAGAGCTGAGGCGTACGAATACAGTGATTACAACAAACAGATTAAATATTTTTTGAATCATAATGAATCATTTGTTTACTCAAAGATATTTCCAGTAACTTTATGTTTGAATTTATCATTAAAACGGCGGAAAAAAAATATTTAAGCTAAAAATATACGAAAAAATATTTTCTCAGTTTTCAAAAAATTAAAAAAGTATTATTTACTAAATCTCTTTATTTTTCGAAACTGCGATTATGATAAAACTCACGAATAGAAAATAAGGAAATGGTATTTTACACTGAAAAGTCTTTTTCTCAAATATTCGGTTAGGATGAGACTGCTCTAATGACAATAATTTAGAGCCTCTCATATTTATTTATAACATTTCCTGTATTCTATTATTAGTTTTAGATTTGCATTAATTCAAAATACTGGAATTCAAAAAATATATAGAAGGTAGTTTCAAAAATATTTATGTAATTCATTAAATCGGATATGCATAATTAAGGAATGACCAATTATACATACATTAAACATCACAGAAAGAGGAAATAGTAAACTCATGCAAACTATTTGAAAATCCAAAAATAGACAATGTGCACCCCGTGAGGTACGTTACTCTCACAATGTTTGGGTGTTTCGTCTAGTCAGCACACTGTTAGGTTTATCGTGTAAATTTTTCAAAATTAAAAAGATGATTACGAATAAATCAGTAGTCTTACCAATGCACACTAGAAGATCTCCCGGAATCAATTGTTGTTGCTTTGCCTGCTGTACTTGCATCAATTTGCAATTTCTAAAGACCGAACCCGGTCTTTTAAAATTATCTGAAGCCGTAAGTTTAATAAAATTTAATTTTTTTTATGCATTTTGTTTATTTGTGGCAAAATTAAACTCTTTTTTGCAGATTTTGGGGTCATTTGCCAAAGTTTGGCTATAAATTTTGGACTGAGTTATGCAGGTGTATTGGGATCTGCATATCATGGCTTTCTAACCACAGCCTCTTGGTGTTTGGTTACTACCCTTTTGTTGCTGTTCTGTTATATCGTATCTGAAAAAACGTTTAATTTGGTTCGACAATCAATTTTTGTAAGTAATGGAAGTATGTAATTTCAAGTAATTTCTCGGGGCAAACGGAATGAATAACGAACTGCATCAATACCGCATTAAAAAAAATTTTTAATTGTGCTTTTGAAATTTGCCACGAATTTTTGTAATTTATAAGGACTAAGTTCTCGTATCTTGAGATCGGCTTCATATCAATTTCAAAATTTTTGTTTTATCTTCTTTAGAAATTATTAGGAGAATTCAAAGAAAAGTGATTTTGGATGTTTTATTCAAAATATGCTCAAATTCCTTACATCACATCTTGCAGCAAAACAATCGATGAGATTGGCTAATATAATCGGAATGAATTATTTTAATTTCAGGAAACCGTCTTCAATTCCGTTGCATCTTTTAGTTACATCAGTGCATGCTCCTATTTAGCTTTTGCCGTAAAGGCGTTCTTATATCCTTTGTACATAGTCACTCCGTTCTTTCAAGTTTATCCTGCAATGACGGCTGCTTATGTGAGTATAATATAACCAAGGAAATATGTTAGCAGTAATTTTCAAAAAAAAAACTCATTATCTTTTTTTTTTATTTGTCTTATATTTACAGATAGTAGGCATAATTGTTGGAATACTTCATGGTTATGATGCATACAAATCTTATCGATACTATAAAGGTTACAGATGAAAGAATAACAAAATTACCATTTCGAAATGAAGATGCTATTGCGAATCCCTACGGATTCAGAAAATCCTGGGCGAAATTCCTTTTTCGATGCGCTTTTGATAAAAACTTTGTACATAATAATAATTATTACTTTGTTAATATACTGTCATGCTAATAATAATAATTAATAATTTATTTAGTTTACATGATTTTTTATTATTCCATTTTCTGATAGTACGTATGTGTGTTCTTATATTCCGGCTATAATATTGGCCGATGAGCCAACGGCGATTTTTTTATTTACGCAATCCGCAAAATCAAAATATCATACGAAAAAATCTCAGACAAATATTCACCTTTGCAAAGATGCACCATGGGAATAATTATAGAAGTTCCTGCCACTGCTGTGATGGTCCTCTTGCACAGAAAAAAATAAATTTGCATTTTCATCTTCTTCTTCTTCTTCTTCTGCTTTGGACTAGAATTTCTCCTGTTTGTCTTTTTGCCTTATTCAACCGACGAGAAAAACTAGCTTTGGGCCCATCTCTTGGGCGGTCGTCCTCATTTTCATCTAATCTAAATTAAATGAATTGAAATTATATAGTTTATTTAAAGTTTTATATAATTCATTTAGAATATTTATAAATTTCAAACAACCGATTTAGTAATTTTATGTAATTTAAAATAGATGATACAACATTTCAACTTTAGTTAAATCAATTATAGGAAATAGTTATTTTAAAAAATCCTTGTCATTGATTTATTCAATAACATTCTATAATTATTAAAAATTTAATTTCAATGATTTGTATAATATAAGTAGATATTTCACCAATGTACCCAGAATACCATAAATTCATCTTCATCTTCACCCAGAATACCATAAATTCAATGGTTACAGTGCTACGGCAGTTTGAAGGCAGAAATTCAAAAAATTGTTTTAAGGAGGAGTACCCCCAGGGTTTAGACTTGGACAAAAATTTTATTTGAAAATTTGTCTTAGAAAAGTGTCCTTTATCACAACCTCAAAGATTTACCGTAGACACAGAAACACTCTGTATGACAATTAAATTTTTGTACTGACCTTGTTGATTATTTTGGGATTTTCTGTGAAATGGGTAGGTTTTCCAAAAAATTTTAGTAGACTAAAGCTACAGCCCGTTAAATTTTTTACTCGACTTGGGCCGTTAGTTCTTTATTTGTAAGTAATTTCGTTTAAAAGATACAGGATTCGCAAGAAAAATGAAAAATTAAAACTTGCAATTTTTTTGACTTTTCTTTTCTTAATTTAATTCAGAACTCGAAATTTGTTTATCCTAGACAATAGAAGGTTATAACCTAATTTGTAGATAAGCAAATGATCTTTAAAAAAGTTCTAATCTATTAAGTCTCAAAAATCAATAATATCGGAGCTATGACCGTTTGAAATCAGAAAATCAAAAAATTGCTTTAAAGGGTGGTAATCCGCAAGGATTTGGACGAGGGTTAACCTCTGGTGAAGTTTTTTGTACACATCTCATGAAGTACATGACATCTTATGTGAAGTACATGAAGTACTTGTGAAATACATGAAGTACGTGTAAAGTAGGTAAAATACGTGTTAAGAATATTGAAGTACAAGTGAAGTATCATGAAGTTAGTACATTTTTGGTGAATTACATGAAGTTGAACCTAGCTTATGCGCATGCGCTACGGTCAATGTGTATCATAGATACGACACGTGCAATCAATAATAATTATTTGATAGCAAATTAACTTACATCAGTAGATTTTCTTAACATCTTTTTATCTTAAACGTTAAATAGACTATTGACGTTCATTATTTTACTAATTAAAAGTTTTGGTAGTTGCTAGTTTAATAGTAATCAATTAATTAAATTAAACTTAGATTTCTTTAGTTAATTTTGTAATTTTTTTTAGCTCATTTGTTTGAATATCATGGAGGTTTGGTAGCTCAATAAAAAGCTTTGGTAATTCATTATTTTGTCGTGATTAATTAATTACATTGATCCCCCGGATTTAGTAGTTTCTTTTTATTAGAAGTTAACTGAAGATCTCCCGTTGCAGAGGCAGAGCCCCGGTTTAAATAATTTTTTTTAAGTGAATTAAATATTTAAGCATTTCCCAAGTTTTTTAAAATTAGCTATGGCCAAGTAAATGTGTGTTTAATTCATAATCTGACAATTAATCATAAACTGCATAATTATAAATTCTAAACCCCTGGGAGGTAGATCTCTGCAACAGGAGATCTTCAGTTTACTTCTAATAAAAATAAACTACTCAATCCGGGGGTCTGGAACACCCTCTAGTGTCTTTTCAACGGAAGATCTTCAGTTTACCTCTAATAAAAATAAACTACTCGATCCGGGGTAAAACAACCTCCAGTGTCTTTTCAACGGAAGATCTTCAGTTTACTTCTGATAAAAAATAAAATACTCAAACCAAGGGGTGTGTGGGAAATCTTCAATTTACTTCTAATGAAAATAAACTACTTAATCCGGGGGTCTGGGGGGTGTGGAACACCCTCCAGTGCACAAATTTAGGAATGAAGAAGATTGCAAAACTCCCAGACCGAGTAGTTTACTTTTTATCAGAAGTAAACTGAAGATATCCTGTTGCAGGGCACTGGAGGGTGTTCCACACCCCCCAGACCCCCGGTTTAAATAATTAATTTTTATTAAAAATGAATTAAATATTTAAGCATATCTCAAGTTTATTAAAATTAGCTATGTCCAAGTAAATGTGTTTAATTCGTAATCTGACAATTACTTATACACTGCGTAATTATAAATTCCGTACCCTCTGGGAGGCAGATCTCTGCAACAAAATAAAAAATAAGCTACTTAATCCGGGAGATCAGGGGGTCTGGGGGTGTGGAACACCTTCCAGTGCCTCTGCAACGGGAAATCTTCAGTTTACTTTTGATAAAAAGAACTACTCAATCCGGGGGTGTGGAACACCCTCCAGTGCACAAATTTTGCAATCTCGGTAAGTCTCTGAAATACCGATGAAGTACATGAAATACAATGAAGTATCGATGCATTAGATGAAGTACCGTGAATTATTTATGAAGTACGGTGAAATTGTACACGATTTCCTCTAGCGGTTGACCCTCGGGTTTGGACTTGGACAAAATTTTATTGGAAAATTTGTCTTAGAAAAATGTCCTTTATCATCACCTCAAAGGTTCTCTACGGTCACGGAGACACCCTGTATAAATGAAGCTAAATGCGCAAAAAGGACGAAAATTAGAATACGAAAAGCTTTTTAAAGCACTCATCAACGAAAATTTTGAAAAGTAATCATCTGGAACTCAACAACAAAAGAACACGCATCAAACAGAAGGAAAAATTGTTATTTTTCGCATCGCGTTGTTACGCGATGTAATTTTAAACTAAAAATAATTAATAACAGCAAATTGAAAAACTTTATTAAAAAATAAATAAATTACAACAAAATTATGACATTTAAGTACTAATTGTAAAAATTTCAATATTGTAAACATTTGGGGTAATTTTAATTTAATTAAAAAAGAAATAATTAATAACAAAAAATTAAAAAACTTTATTAAAAAATAAATAAATTACAACAAAATTATGACATTTAATTAGTTGTAAAAATTTCTATATTGTAAACATTTGGGGTAATTTTAATTTAATTAAAAAAAATAATTAATAACAGAAAATTGGAAAACTTGATTAAAAAATAAATAAATTACAACAAAATTATGACATTTAATTAATTGTAAAAATTTCAATATTGTAAACATTTGGGGTAATTTTAATTTAATTAAAAAAATAATTAATAACAGAAAATTGAAAAACTTTATTAAAAAATAAATAAATTACAACAAAATTATGACATTTAATTAATTGTAAAACATCAATATTGTAAACATTTGGAGTAATTTTAGTTTAATTTAAAAAATAAATAATTAATAACAGAAATTTGAAAAACTTTATTAAAAAATAAATAAATTACAACAAAATTATGACATTTAATTAATTGTAAAAATTTCAATATTGTAAACATTTGGAGTAATTTTAATTTAATTTAAAAAATAAATAATTAATAACAGAAAATTGAAAAACTTTATTAAAAAATAAATAAATTACAACAAAATTATGACATTTAATTAATTGTAAAAATTTCAATATTGTAAACATTTGGAGTAATTTTAATTTAATTTAAAAAATAAATAATTAATAACAGAAAATTGAAAAACTTTATTAAAAAATAAATAAATTACAACAAAATTATGACATTTAATTAATTGTAAAATTTCAATATTGTAAACATTTGGGGTAATTTTAATTTAATTTAAAAAATAAATAATTAATAACAGAAAATTGAAAAACTTTATTAAAAAATAAATAAATTACAACAAAATTATGACATTTAATTAATTGTAAAAATTTCAATATTGTAAACATTTGGAGTAATTTTAATTTAATTTAAAAAATAAATAATTAATAACAGAAAATTGAAAAACTTGATTAAAAATAAATAAATTACAACAAAATTAAGACATTTAATTAATTGTAAAAAATTTTAATATTGTAAACATTTGGGGTAATTTTAATTTAATTAAAAAATAATTAATAACAGAAAATTGAAAAACTTTATTAAAAATAAATAAATTACAACAAAATTATGACATTTAATTAATTGTAAAATTTCAATATTGTAAACATTTGGGGTAATTTTAATTTAATTTAAAAATAAATAATTAATAACAGAAAATTGAAAACTTTATTAAAAATAAATAAATTACAACAAAATTATGACATTTAATTAATTGTAAAATTTCAATATTGTAAACATTTGGGGTAATTTTAATTTAATTAAAAAAAATTAATAACAGAAAATTGAAAACTTTAAAAAATTAAATAAATTACAACCAAATTAACACATTTAATTAATTGTAAAAATTTCAATATTGTAAACATTTGGAGTAATTTTAGTTTAATTTAAAAAATAAATAATTAATAACAGAAAATTGAAAACTTTATTAAAAATAAATAAATTACAACAAAATTATGAAATTTAATTAATTGTAAAATTTTAATATTGTAAACATTTGGGGTAATTTTAATTTAATTAAAAAAAAATAATTAATAACAGAAAATTGAAAAACTTTATTAAAAAATAAATAAATTACAACAAAATTATGACATTTAATTAATTGTAAAAATTTCAATATTGTAAACATTTGGGGTAATTTTAAATTAATTAAAAAAAAAAAATAATTAATAACAGAAAATTGAAAAACAGGTAACAAATTTGAACTTCGATTTTGACCATTTTTAAAGTGAATTATGAAAGATGAAGGTCTATTTAGTGCATAAAATAATAAAATTTGCGGTCGGTCCACAAATTTTGCTAAAAAACGGCTTTCAAAATGTACCATTTATAATGCAATTTTCTCATTGGCTTTTTTGAACTGTAAGCCCGCCCATCGACAATTAAAATAAGCTTTTAGCGCTAAAACTAATAATTTTGTAAATACGTTTTTTATATTTTAATATATTAGCAAAAATGTATATTTTTGGAGTGAATCCGTGGTTGCGTTAGTCAAAATCGACCTTCTGAACCGGTAAATCTCCTCTCAAAATCATTTCTCGAGATGATTCCCCCGTGAGTTGCTATGTCCGAAACTTGATATTGATAGTGTAAGTAAACTGATATAATTTGAAATTTTGATGTAACAATTGTACAAATTTTGTAATAATAATTGAAAAGCAAACAGTACAAAACAGGATATTGATGCATTTAGATAATGGGAGCTAGTTTAACGTGGAATTTAAACCACGGTATACATAAATCGAAAAAAGCTGAAATTTCAACTTAGAACCATGAATTAAGTTTGCATAGCACCTTGCGAGAGGACTACCGTCTTGATGTACCTTCCAAAGCACGGGGCGGCCTTACAAAGTGATCCTCTCTCTGGATAATATAAAATAATAAAATAAACATTTAATTACGAAAAAAATTAAACTTTCCACCGAGATATGGTTAGACAACCCGAAATACTGACTTGCAATATGGAACGATGCTATAGCTGTATTTTATAATTTAAATTATTTTTAACATAGCAGTTTAATGTTTAAATAAATAAATAATAAACAAAATTTGATATTATTATTTTGTTAAACAAATTTTTTAACATATTATGTATGCTTATATTCTGCTATGTTTTTTTATCGCTCAAGTACCTATTGATATTTCAAATTTTAATTCGATTTTATAAAAATGTTTTTATTTTGTAAACTGGCAAATTGATAATATTGGTTTTATTTATTTTAAAATTGTATTAAACGTTCGGTCGAGTAAGCCCACCTTCGGTTATTTTTTGATGGTGCTGGGAGTAGAACGAGCGAGTGAAGCAAGGCGATTGAGGCGATTGTCAGTAATTGTTGCTTCTACAGCGTGTTTCGTGCACAGGTGTACACAACATTTTCGTGTTTTGTAATTGCAAACTTTTTTGTGTTGTCTAATGATGACAGAAACTGTGGTAAATGTGCAAGATGCACCCAATAGTAATGCAGGAAATAAACCAAACGAACGAAGGCAGCCGCTCGATTGGATCAAAATAAATTTGGATTATTTTAAAAGCGTACCTGGGATTATTAAACTTGTCGAATTGGTAAGTACCGTACAGTCGTATATTTTTCAGTGCCTTTATTTTTGGATTTTATAGTCGATCTTACATTAATTTAATAAAAATTCCAAAAAATTTAATCCAAAAGAAAGTTCGAGCTACTAAAATAAAATCGAAAAAAAACCCTTTTCCGAACTACAACGTAATGTCTTCCGCGTGTCCTTGTGTGTTAAGTTATTTAATTTATTTATAGCCCGCTTTTATATTACGCGAAAAGAATAAATAGAATAATAAAATTGTAGTAGCTGTTCCCAAAATAATTTTGAAAATTTTGTTACTCCTACTTTTTCGAATAATTACAGTTTTATTATTTTTGAAAAGTTTCGAACTTTCTTTCGCCCTATAAATTATTAATAACCCTGGGAAAATGGATCATCGCACCATTTGGTTTATTTTTTATGCAGAATTGCGCACTACCATGATTACGTTTTACCGTTGTCCACGTGACACCGTTTTATGTTAATATTTGATAAAAAAGTTCAATACTGATTGATTTAATTTTTGAAATGCTCTTGAGAACCATCATCAAGTTTCATTTTTTCAAAATTTTGAATTTTAAACTTATCGCGGAATTTATCCGGGAGTGAAACTGGGATCTACAGGGTGCGTGTAATTTTTTATTGTACATTATTATAAAATAACCGTTAATTTATTTATGAGTATATCGCCTTGTGGCAAATGAAAAAGTATTTAGATTGCAATAAAGTTTAATATATTGCAATAATATTAATATATAATAAAATATGTATATTAGCTCTACTCTCCCATTTACTTTTTCTTTTCCTTGCTTTGGAATCTTGAAAAGAAAGGTAAAAATTACGATCAATGAAGATTTGGTATCTGCGATCTCTTCCAGACGATCATTTAGACAAATGGTGGGCAGCTGCAGTGTCATCGCACAGATACAAATCAATTTTTGAATATTTAAATCAAACAGTTTTATTGCTCAACGTTTGAATCCTAAATTAAATTAAAATAGTAAATTGCAAATTGTGCTTGATTGGCCCAATTCATCGGTATTGACTAAAGCAATTTGCGATTGAAAATAAAAAAAAAAATTAGGGCGCCACAATATTTCAAGCGAATTAACACATTTCGGTGCTGTTGCATATTGAAGTTTTCTTGATTTTATCTGAAATTTGTTTTCCAACCAACTTATTTTTGCCCCTTAAAGCTGAAGATTGAAGACATCAGCTATATAATCCAAATTTCAAATAATCATCGGATATACACCTCCGTTTCAACAAAGGGGACCTACAGTTTATCATAGGTTTTAATGGTTTCAAGGGCTTCAATAATTACACCTGGTTAGGAAATTGTGGGCGATTGACTGCAGAGTGCGTTTCAGCAGGAATCAAACCTGCTACTTTTATCGCAGCAATCGAAATGTTTTTCATTGCCACTTAATATTAAAATTGATATTATTTTAGTGTCAGCTGTGCTGTACCGATAGACGCCTGTTTAATCATTTATGTTGCGTGCTTCCATCGTAATAGGTGAAAAAGAAAGTTTAATTGGAAGTTGTTGAACCATTAAACATCGAGAGAAAAAAACAATGAAAAGTCGTGCCGTGTCTTTGTTGAAATTTCGTTTAAATAATGAAAGAACTATTTAGATACATATTAAACAAGTTCTTCAACCTTATGTGACCATTTCAAAAGGATCGGCAGGAAGCGTAAAATCTCTCTGGGGATGCGTCCTTTCAATATAATTAAGTCAACACTGCATGCCAACATTTCGGAAATCCATTAAATTTTAATCCATTAAAAACGTAAGGAAATGCAATCAGGTTGATAATATAATAGAATTTACCCAACACTTGATGGAATTTCATTGTAGTTTTTAATTACACCGTCTGAGAAAAACCTTCAAATTAGCACTCAATGAAAATGCATGATGGAGAAGAACGGCCCTGGCCTAGACGGTCATATTTCCAAATAGGATAATTCCAAAAGGCAAAACGAAGTTAAAAATTGTGTGCGCCTAAATAGTATGTATGTACAGTTTGTTGCCAAATATGCAGTTTCCGCAAGTTCTAATGGTTATTGAACCAAGTTCGTCTATGCCAATTATAAGTTTTGGCACGTAATAGGGATTCTTAATCACGTTTAATGCCGTGCATCATGAGATATAAACGATTTCCGATATCGATTTCATAATAATTTATCAATCGTCATTATTGCATCAACATGTATGTACAATAATAAAGTTGTTGCATTTTCTGGCCAATTACGAAATTTTAACGTCATCCGTATTTATGTTGTTGTGAATACATTTATTTAAATGCCTACCGTCACGAAACATCAAGGTCAGAAAGGTGTTTTCATCACGTTAAGAGATAGTTACTTGCATTTGCATGATCAACAAAATCACGCTTTTAGTTTTTGAAGCTGGAGGATATCAACTGTACCAATTTTCTTCCAGTAAACTTGTTGCTTCCAAGTAGGTAACTCATCATGTAGGTCGTAGAAATTACTGCAAGATCATTCGCATACAAGCTGAGAAGCCATTTCAGTTTTTTCACCTCGAGAAACTTTTATTTAGAAAATTTTAATATTCAGTTTATTGATTTTCCCCATTATAAAGAACCCCGTTTGACGAACTCTGAATGTGTGAGTGAAAAAAATTTTTTAGTTCCAGTTTTACAGCTTCTTAAATCACATAAACAAGTTTTTCTTTATCTATAACAATAGAAACATTTTAATTGTGTTTACAAACAGTTTTAATGGTACTGCAATGTATTTAATGTCCCATGAAGACGTCCTATCTCATCATCACAGTTTTTAACAAAAAAACCAAAGGAAGTGGTCGTTTTTGCAAGATTTTGACTGACTTGGAGAATAGAATTGGATTAAGTGATCCAAACCAATTTATCTCAGTTTTTGAATCTGTACAGTATGGTAAAGACGAACAGCAGTAATGGAAGCAGGATTGAGCAAAATTTTTTTCCCATTACAAACATAGAAGCAAATTTCTTGCCGAAATGACCAAGCATGTTTCCGAGGTCAAAATTATTCAAAATGCTACCATAATTGAACCTTGTTATCCGATTGTTTCAATAATTGTTGATGATCAATTGTTTTCCAATTTCACGCTTATTTTTTGAGCGCGTGCAAGATTAATCACTATTTATCCCCTATCATTATTACACAAAAGATCTAGACGTCATTGTCAGTAAATAATAAATATTAAATCATGAAACCGATGAGTATGAGACTACAGCATTGTATTTTATTGTATGAACAAGTTCAATTTCAAATATTTGTTGAAGTATCTCGTCAGATTAATCAGTCTCTATATGGCGCGTTGATACTTTCACATACTTTATTGGTTTCCCAAAAATGGATACTCAAAAATAATTCTTCTTTTGATATCGAGACTTTTCATTTGTAGAGGAAGGGCAAGAATACTATACTGATTATTGAGAGAAAACCTGATGTGGAAAGATTTACTTCATCTCACACTGAGAGCCCTTGATATATTATGTGTGGCCGGGATAACTTTTCCATTCCCATCACATCGTTTCTGTGTGCTAGCATCATCTTGATTCGCCGAGTCCTAAGGGGCACTCCGACTGCCAAGGGGTTTCGGGTAAGGTTAGAGTTAGTTTATAAGGTTTGAGACACTTACTGATGGTCTTCCTGCCCTGGAGGTAGATTTTTTTGCGACATTATTTTTTAAAGTTACCCAACAGTTCTTGAAAACATCAAATTGACAAACAGCATGGGACTATTAACTTTTTGCAGAATCAGCGCCATTCGTTTTTGGCCAATTTGATGTTGTCAAGGGTTCGTACATATCCCAGATAGCACGTAAGGTTTTAACAAGATTGTCACAATATTGTCACATGCTTGATAAGCTTGTTACAACCTTGTGACAACCGTACAATGCTATTTCAATTTTGAAAAATTATTTTTTACTTTTAAGGACGTTTTTTGTTCTCTTTCGGCTACAGGGACCTTTATAATTTAAATTAATACCAAATATTGGATCCTGGTCAATAGTAACCACTGTTATCTCTTTCTGATCATGCGAAAAGAAAACCAATACCTCTTTATCGGTTATTACACTTGTTATATCTTCAAAGTCGGAAGTATCGCTAATTTATTGTTTTTTAATACCTACATAAAATCATTATGTATATTTGTAAACTTGTGCATACATTTCTTGTATATTACCTTTAATTAAGATATTACACCGAGGTCAGGAACCTGTAAACTCTTTCATAACAGTAACCTTCAACACAATGACATAAAAATTATAATTATAGATGCATTATAACAAATGTATGTTGAATTCGAACAACTGTTATTATTAAGCGTTTTTATTGGTTTACGATCCCGTTCTTTCTTCGAATGCACTTTTTCAATTTATTAATTTTTGTATTACAGTTGAAAAAATTAGGAAATCGCTATTTTACTAAAACCTTTTTAGCCGTGGGATAAAACCGTTTTTCCTTGAAGAATATGCTAATTATTTTAGCTAGCCAATAAAAAACAACAAAACAATCGTTAGAAGAAAATAATGCAGCATCGTAGCCACGCCCCTACAAATTTGTAAGCTCGATCGAGCTGTACATTTCAATTCAACTCAAAACTTTTCATTAGTATTTACATTTTTGTAAATTAAAATCGTAATTAAGCGTTCAGCAACTTTGATTTTGAAAATATTATTTTTATTGTATTGTGGTGTTTCTTGTGCAGGCGTACCGCATGATAGTAAATTAGGTACTCTTCTTTTGTAATATTTATGAACGCTTAAAAACGCTGTTTTTTACAAAACTGGAAAAGTCAAATGGCGTTTAAATTCTTCAATTTGGACGATTTTACGTTCGGTTATCTAACCACCATCGTAACACCGTTAATAACCTGAAATATTTCCGTTTATAATCAAGTTTACCTTGAAGTTTTGAATATTTTACATATTTTATTCCTGTTCCTTACCTTACCTACCTACTCTGAACTGCTTTACGATGATATTGCTTCTCATACTTGCCACGTTCTTTCATTATGACATAATTTTTTTAATTATTAATTGTACACATTTTTAAAAAGTTTTATGTACTAATGGAGTGGGTTTAATTAATTACAATTATCCTTAATTATGTCGAATGCTCTTACGAATATGCAACATTTGTCACTACGGAATAAATTGGATTAAATAATATTTTAATTGGGTCAAGCAATTAGAGCAACTCGTAAACTCTAAACTGTTATGTATGATCCAGTGGCGTCAGTTACACCCCCGCATCCCGGGGGGCCAAGGCACTTTAAGGCCGCATATTTTCTATTTTTATCCTATAAGGATTAATTTGTTTTGCTTGCAAGTATACAACAATTTTGTGAAAATTACAATTTTCCCATAAGAAATACAACATGTAAATTTATTATTGCATAATATTACGTAATAATTTCTTGCATTGTATCAACGGTGCGTGTGCGTGCATGCATGAATCAACCATAGAGCGAGGCTAACTAGAGCAGCGTCAGTCGTCTCTGACATCCGTCGGGTCAATTTCCACACTTTTTCGAGTTGGATCGTCTTGGGGGGATGTTTTTAGTAAGTAAAGCGCTTATCAAGCTCTGCTCAACTGTGTCAAGAGTCGGATTCACACAAAAAGTGAATTTTTTTCCGAAATTTGTTGTCCGATCACAAATTTAATTTTTTTATTAGTTAATTAGACCCTCATCCATTATAATTCGCTGTAAAAAACGAGATTCTGGTATCTTTACTTATACCACAATGTATTTCAAATTTGGTGGGCAGGTTTCAGTTCAAAGGAGCCAATGAGAAAATTGCATTCCAAAATAATTTTTAAAGCCGTTGTTTTTTAAAATTTGTGAACCGACCGCAAATTTTATTTTTTTATATGCTAATTAGACCCTCATCTTTCATAAACCACTTCAAAAATGGTAAAATCGCGATTCGGGAATCTTAACTGTCACCCATACTAAATGACGGTATTAGTACCTAATCAGTAATCACGGATAAAGTCCACTTCCTTCCCGTTTGTCACTATATTTATTCAAAAATTTCCAAGATAGTGGCTGCATGTTTTTAGTAGGAAATTATGTTATCGGAAATATTTGATTAGACTATTGATTAGAAGTCGGTTATAAATAGAGAATTTTCAGAAACAATTGAAAACGAAAATTTTCAGAAATAATTGAAATTTTGGTTTTAGTCGAGGGGCCAACCGCTCGAGGAAATCGTGTACAATTAACTTTACGTACTTCATCATAATTCTTCATACTTCTTCGTACTTCATATAATTCAGCAGTTATTCACGGGACTTCACGTACTTCGCCAGTAATTCACCGCACTTCATTAATAATTCACGGTAGTTCATCGATACTTCATTGTATTTCACGTACTTCATTGGTATTTCAGAGACTTACCGAGATTGCAAAATTTGTGCACTGGAGGGTGTTCCACACCCCCCAGACCCCCCGGATTGAGTAGTTTATTTTTTATCAAAGGTAAACTGAAGATCTCCCGATGCAAGGATCTACCCCCTAGTTGGTGCGGAATTTATAATTACGCAGTTTATAATTGTCAAATTACGAATTAAACACATTTACTTGGCCATATTAATTTTTTAATTTTTTAACATATTTAATTCACTTTTAATAAAAATAAATTAGTTAATGGGATATGGCACATGAAAAAGAAGAAGAAGATAATCTGTAAACATTGAATGTTTTACCTTTCAGCAGTGAGGCACTGGAGGGTGTTCCACACCCCCAGATCCCCCGGTTTGTGCAGTTTATTTGTTATTAGTAATAAATTGAAGACAACAGCATAACCGATCTAGAAGAAATCTCTAGAAAAACTAATTAATCCTAATTTTAACAAGTCACACTTAAGTAACTAATATTGCAATTAGCCCAAATTATAAAGCAAAGTTGTAGAGACCGGGGGGTCTGGGGGGTGTGGAGCACCCCCCAAGAACACTCAAACTGTGATAGATAAATTTGCAAACTTATGGTTATCAGTATTAAGCGATAATGGTGAAAGGTTTTAGCACAAAAAATATCAAGGAGGGACTAAGAATTGGGGGGAGAGAGGGTTATGAATCCCCCCCCCCCAAGATAATATGTCATCGTTCTCAAGAAAACTAAAGCGCTATAATAAACTCTACTCATAATCTGCAAACATTGAATGTTTTACCTTTCAGTAGTCAGGCATTGGAGGGTGTTCCACACCCCCCAGACCCCCCGGTTTGTGCAGTTTATTTTTTATTAGTAATAAATTGAAGACATCAGTATAACTGATCCAAAAAAAATCTCTAGAAAAACTAATTAATCGTAACTTTAACAAGTCACACTCAAGTACTAATATTTCCAATATTCCAAGTTTTAGCACAAAAAATATAAAGTAGTGACCAAGAATCGGAGGGGGGGATTATGAATTCCCCCCAGTGTAATTTATGTCATCGTTCTCAAGAAAACCAAAACGTTATAATAAACCCTACTCATAATCTGTAAACATTGAATGTTTTACCTTTCAGTAGTGAGGCACTGGAGGCACTGGAGGGTGCTTACCGAGATTGCAAAATTTGTGCACTGGAGGGTGTTCCACACCCCCCAGACCCCCCGGATTGAGTAGTTTATTTTTTATCAAAGGTAAACTGAAGATATCCCGATGCAAAGATCTACCCCCTAGGGGGTGCGGAATTTATAATTACGCAGTTTATAATTGTCAGATTACGAATTAAACACATTTACTTGGCCATATTAATTTTTTATTTTTTTAACATATTTAAATAACTTAATAAAAATAAATTAGTTAAACCGGGGGTCTGGGGGGTGTGGAACACCCTCCAGTGCCTCTGCAACGGGAGATCTTCAGTTTAATTCTGATAAAAAATAAACTATTCAATCCGGGGGTTTGGGGAGTATGAAATGCCTTCCAGTGCCTCTGCAACGGGAGATCTTCAATTCGGGGGTCTGGGGGGTGTGGAACGCCTTCTAGTGCCTCTGCAACAGGAAATCTTCAGTTTACTTCTTCAGACTCCCCGGTTTAACTAATTTATTTGTATTAATTAAAACGTAAAGCGATAATAAATTATGTACAATCATGCACAAACGATTAAGATTATTTTCAAAATTGGGAGAAGGGAGCTAGCAGGTCTCCAGATCCCCCTAATGATTTTTTAAATAATTAAAAAACGAAAAAGGTTTAACCGAAAATAAAGAAAAAAACAATAGATGCATAATTTTAAAGTTTTATTGAGTTTATAATGTTCTGCCTCTCTGTACTGGTGCATTCCAGACTATTCCATACTCCCAGAACCCCGGTCCAAAATAGTTTATTTTTATCAGGAACAAATTGAAGTTTTTAGCATATCTGTTTAGTCGTTGCTATGGTAAAGCGGCATTTTTAGTTACTTCTTCATATTCAACCTTTATTTTCATGTTGAACGTGGGTCTCTTTTTCTAAGAGGAAGGTTCGCAGCATTTAATCGGCAAGGCTGCTTAAACTGGATTGAGAAATGTGTACGGAATTTTATTGCTGATGGTGACAGTTATCAAAGCAGGGGATATCCAACATTATGTGTCTTCAGAAGCAAAGATATAGTTTTAGAAAATGATGCCTGTTTCTTCACAGGAGGTTAACTATCAGTTGCAAATGTTAATCCATTACCCCATATTCTTCAACCAAGGATATCTCGTTTTCTCTTCAATTTTCTCTCTAAGATCAACTGGAAAATTACATATTTGTCGTTTCTAAATATGTATATGCCCAATTTCTCTTGGTGGTGGTTAGAATTGCTCTACCCCCTAGTACAAGTTATTATTATTATTATTCAGTATTACATTGTAAGTAGAATATTACTCTTACAAGTAAAAAATCGGGAAACGGATTTAGACGAGTTTTTTTTCCAACTTTAGCGCTTCACCAGAGGTGTGATGTGGTAGCGTTTGTTCCTTGTTAGAATATCCTCTTGTTTGGGTGGATTAATTCCCATTTTACATCTTATTAAAGTCTTTCCGTTTCTTTTCTTCAGTTTTGGGTGTCTTTCGGCGTCCTCCACAATGCTTCTTCATAACCTTCTGTCAGTGAGTTTCTCATTTCATCCATTTACGCTCACGGTTCTTATACCTTGCGCCACTTGATCCCACCAACTTATTCTCGGTCTGCTCTTCGGATGATTTTCGTTGGACTTCCATACAAGTTACCATTCCCAAAAAAAATAAAGCTTTTTTATAATTTGTAAATATAATGTTCTGCATCCCAATACTGGTGAAATGGAGAGTACTCCCAGACCCCCCTCCCCCCTTATGTAATTTATTTTTCGTGATGGAGTGCTAAAGTGGAAGTCACGGGACACTACAAGAAACTGTAAAACACTACCAACCCTGTGGACCAATGATATTAAAGGGGTGGTTTCTAACTGGATGCAAACAGACCAGGAGAGGGAAAACTGGAAAATACCGAGGGAAGTTTATGTTTAGCAGTGGATGCATTTGGATGGAAGTCGATTATGATGAGTCTGATGAGTAAACTGAAATAAGCACCCAGATAATCATGTAAACTTGATCCAGCAATATCTCTTTTCTTGATGGGATGTTTAATTTTTGGCATACTTTTTTGATGGAAAATGGAACAAGCATTATAATTCAATCGATCTGCTATTTGTGAATAATTGAGAAACATTTTCGACTGTTAATTACTGCTTGAAGAAATTAGTTTAGCTACATGAATTGCTCAACGTTTATGCAACATTTCAGGCTATCAGCAATGTTTTTGAAGTTTTAATAATAAAAATTTAATTCCTTAAAAAAGAGTCACGCCTATTTGAAGTTGCAGCTGGTTATTATAAATTAACGTAATAAATTTATTAATAAAAGTCCTCGTATCACAGTCAATTGTTATTCTCAGCATATTTAAATACCACAATAACGTAACCCAGTAAATATAGAACATTTTTTAAACTTAACAGATAGGAACTCTTTTCTTCCGGATTAAATTTTTTTTGTAATAGCACCTGGTACATCTGCCCCATTTCAATTTTAATATTTATTGTATTTATAATCAACCTTGAACACGACATAAATCATAAAATGAACCAGTAAATTTCAAAATTTGAAAATAGAAATTTCACCCACAAATAATGTAATTACGAAATTTGCAGCTGTCTCGTAATTTGCTTATGATTTTGAGACATTAATTCATTCCGTTTTGGCAAATGTTAACCCTCTTTGTTTCCAATATTAAAATAGGTCAGAATCGTTTTGTTTAACCGATCTTCTTGTTGCTTACAGTTTTCTGGGATATTCTAAACCCATTCTATTTTTAAATAATCTAAAAATATTATCTTGCTTCTTGTATACATATATTTTGAATTAAATATTTCCAGTTGGTTAGTCTAATTCTGTTCTTCATTTAAACCAAATTATATTTTCGTAAACCTGTGATGTGTTCGGCCATACCATGATATTTTTTGGAAAAGCGGATTAAAATTGATGAGTTTGGTTTAACCGTGAGAAAATTGTTATCGATTTCCTGGGTATTTTTATTAAGATGTTATAAACATCTGAATACTACTCATCTGAATTTAGATCGTCTCGACTTTAACCTTCCACACTACCCACATGCTTGTTCTTTCACTATTTAATTTGTAGGCGATTATCATTCTGAAATATAATGGAGACTTTTGTCTCTGAGCAAACCTTTATTATTAGATAATAAAATAAACTCAACTCAACGTGAATTTTATGGAAGTCAGCACGGTTATCATGGGTCCAGGCGGTTGACAGTAAGATAAACGATAAACTGTTGGTCAGGAGGAAAAATTTTCTGGAGGTCTGAAAATTTTCCGGTAGACAAATTGAATTATTATTTATTTCATTCGATCATTGTAGGTGATCACTAATATGACGTGCTAAAGCTCCAGATTGATTTATTAATTAAATAACGATCCCCTGAATTTCCGTACCTACTCATAAAAAATTCCAATATTATGCTTTATTGATGATTTGGTTGTGTGGAAATCGTTATTTGCAAACATGACATGTACCTTGAACATAATGAAGCCTGATAAACTTATCTTATGTAATTTTCTAATTAAGTTTATTTTTGGGTACTTCCCGAAATGCACGATTTAGCATATATTATCAAATTGTTAATTTTTAATCTTTCCAATTTCTATTAATAAAATAATGAGAAATAAATTTCTTAAAACTATATTTTCATCCGTTTTTCTTACCATACAAGGGTAATAGAAAAGTTTTCTTGTGTCATCGTAGCAAATGAATCTCCGGTGGGTGTAATACTCAATGACGTAACAAAATCCATTTATGTATTTATTTGGTTCTACTCCTTTAACCCACCCAACACCTACCGCTAAAAATTAACACCTTTCCCAACAATAATGGGTGATTCAATAGTATAATGTAGACAATTTGCATTAATTGGTTTATGACGAAATTTTTGAATTATAAGCTTTTTAAAAAATTAGAGCCTTACCATCAGGAACACGCATTTATTAATTAATTGAGTTATGAAGTACTTTTGGACGGAAATAACGCGAAAAAGGCCACTAAGTTATCGGCATCATGGTCGGACTGAATTGCTTCATAGAAAATAAAGAAATACCACGAACTACCCAAAAATTGTTTTTAAAGAGAAAGATCGGTGCACTTTGGGAATTTCAACTTCCATTTTCACATTGAGACAGTTTTCGGTTTAAGCAGTTTTATTTTCGGTTTTACTTTATTGTTTTCGTGCAGAAAAAATTTGAGATTTTGATGAATTTATCGTCTCCTGAGAGATCTACAGCAAAAACTAATATGAATTTTCAAACAAAATTTTGGATTTTGTATTCTTATATTATGACTTAGAGCTGATTAGATTTTGGTTAAAATTGGTTCACGGGAACTATTTTTTTTAAAATTTTTTAAATTTTATTATGTAATATTAGTTTTTAATTATTATTTCAAAAAATAATACGAATTTCAAAACCAAATTTAGGATTTAGCATACATACATATGTTGAGATTTAGAACTGATTAAATTTTAGTTAAAATTGGTGTACGAGAACTATTGTTTTTTTAATTTTTTAAGTTTTATTATTTAATATTAGTATTTATTTAATATTTTAAAACTAACAGAGTTTTCAAAACCAAATTTGATATTTCTTATCTTTATAGTATGAGTTAGAGTTATTTAAATTTTGGATAAAATTGGTTCACGGAAACTATTTTTAAAATTTCTTTTAAATCTTATTATTTAATATTCGTTTTAATTATTATTTCAAAAAATAATACGAATTTCAAAACCAAATTTAGGATTTAGCATATTTTAATCGACATTTAGAACTGATTAAATTTTAGTTAAAATTCGTTTATAAAAACCGAGGGGTTAACCGCCGGTGAAGTTTTTTGTACACATCTCATGAAGTACATGACATCTCATGTGAAGTACATGAAGTACTTCACGTGGAACATCATTCAGTGTCTCTGCAACGGAAGATCTTCAATTTACTTCTGATAAAAATAATCTGAAAAATAAAATGATCTGGGGGCGTGGAACACCCTTAAGTGCCTTTGCAACGGAGATTTTCAGTTTACTTCTGATAAAAATAAACTATTCAATCCGGGGGTCTGGGGGGTGTGGAACACCCTCCAGTATACAAATTTTGGAATGAAGAACATTGCAGAACCCTTAGACCAAGTAGTTTACTTTTTATCAGAAATACATTTTTACATTAAACTTTTATCAGAGTAAACTGAAGATCTCCGTTGCAGAGGGACTGAGAGGTGTTCCACACCCCAGACTCCCGAGTTTAAATAATTTATAATGCTTCTGCAACGGAAGATCTTCAATTTACTTCTGATAAAAAATAAACTACTCGATGTGGGGGATCTGGGGGGCGTGGAACACCCTTCAGTGCCTTTGCAACGGGAGATCTTCAGTTTACTTCTGATAAAAATAAACTATTCAATCTGGGGTCTGGGGTGTGGAACACCCTCCAGTGTACAAATTTTGGAATGAAGAACATTGCAGAATCCTCAGACCAAGTAGTTTACTTTTTATCAAGTACATTTTTACATTAAACTTTTATCAAAGTAAACTGAAGATCTCTCGTTGCAGAGTTGAACAAAAAAAATAAACTGGAGGTGTTCACACCTCCAGATCTCCAGTTTAATTAATTTACTTTGTAAAATTAAACTAGATGAAGTTAAATCATTTAAATAGAATCTCGAGTCTTGATTACAAATTAGTAGGTAAATAAATGTTTAATTCGTGAATTTGGACAATTAATTTAAATTGCGTAATTATAAATTCCGTCCCCTTGGGAGGCAGGTCTCTGCAACAAAATAAAAAATAAACTACTTAATCCGGGGGGTCTGGGGGGTGTGGAACACCTTCCAGTGCCTCTGCAACGGGAAATTTAAGTTTACTTCTGATAAAAAATAAACTACTCGATCCGGAGGGTGTGGAACACCCTCCATTGCTCAAATTTTGAAATCTCGTTGAGTCTCTGAAATACCAATGATGTACGTGAAATACAATGAAGTATCGATGAATTACTGGTGAATTACATGAAGTACGAAGAAGTATGGAAAATTATCGTGAATTACGTAAAGTGTGAAGTTAATTGTACACGATTTCCTCTAGCGGTTGACCCCTCGTAAAAACTATTGTTGTTTATTATTTTAAATTTTGTTATTTAATATTAGTCTTTATTTAATATTTTAAAAACTAACAGGATTTTCAAAACCAAAGTTGCTATTTTGTATCTTAATATTTAGACTTAGAGTTGATTCGATTTTAGGTCACATTGGTTAATGGAAAATATTTTTTTCCTTTTATTAAAAATTATTTTTAAAATTATTAAATTATAAAGTCATGGGCATGGCCACATCCGATTTTTTTCAGTTGGGCAGAGTATCTGCTATTTTCATATTGGATTGCCAAAGTTGTCGTCATAAAAACCGCACTTGGGTGAATAACTGAATTCGTTCTATCTGTGCATTACAGAAAGATAGATAATTAGATGAATTTAAGTTTTATATTGCTATGTTTCTTTTTTTTGACGCGATGAAATTTGGGCGTCAGAAACATAGTCTAAGCGGTAAGCAATTTGGAAGAGTACTGAAAGCAGTCCAGCTTCACGATACAAACAATTATTGCTGCTCGAGTACACGATATGCTGTGATTCAAAACTGACAATTAGAATCACTTTGAAAGGTCACTGCTAGGAAAGTGATTTCAGATTCGCTCTTCCATAAACTAAATTTTGCGTTAGACAAACAGGAAAAACTGGAAAGCAGGTAGAACTGCACTTTAAAAAGCAAATGGGGTTGATAGTTCTTTTGGGCAATACATTGGAAATCCACAACTTGGTGCTTTTTTAGACTTTTCAAAAGTTTCCTAAAGCCTCTTTTGATAACAAAATAGTATTTTCCTCATTTTTCGCAACGTGATGAGTGATGACTGTGAGCAGCACTATAAATATGATGCTCGATTTGTAGTAACCTTCGTTGTCACAATCTGGTGGGCTCAGAATATAAAAGGTGGGTTACGCTTGCGCTCCAATATTCGTGCATTGTGTGGGAAATACAAAAACACGAAATAATGGAATATTAGAATCGGTGCCAAATTTTATTTTTAAACAGCAAAGCTAAAAGAGTTTGTTGTAATCGACAATGAATGGGAATGCATCTACAACTTCTCTACATAGTGAGTACAGATTGAACTATAAAAGCTCGTTTAAAGCGGTCTAATAATTTAGCAACAAAAGGTAACATTAAATCTTCATCTTCATTACTTTCTAACCATTGTGAATTTATATTGTTTAAAATAATACCACCTGCTTGAACCATTGAAGAAGTCACATTTATGAAGCCCATTTAACGCCGCTAAACGAAATATAGCGACACCGTTATGCAATTGAACTCTCATAGATGGCCATAAATAGATGTGTGTTTATTCTTAACCTAGGTAGGTAAAAACCGTTACAAATTTTAAATTCTAAACATCACTAACCGTATGTTATTTATATGGGACACACAGGTACATACTTAAGTTTCATTGGCACACTGCAAGCTGTAATTTTGTTATGAAAAATTGCACGATTGCAAACTGTATAATTGATTAATTTGTTTAATTTTATGTATTACATTGAGCATCTCTCTCACAAGGTTTAATTTATTTAATGAAACAGCTACAACATTCAATTTGTTCCCTCTTGTATTCATTAGTCTTGCCGATTAGCGGTTTCGCTTTGTTTAGTAGCGATTTCAGGTTAACTTATTTATTTTTTAAAACATTTTCCAATTAATCATTTTTTCTCTGCCAGGATGGAATTTAACAGTTCCGCCAAAACAGTGAATTACGCTCCTCTAAAACAAATCCATGGTTGAGAAATCAGAATCCAACAACTTTTACTTCCGTCCTTTGGCAAAATTGTAGATCATTCTAAAGTCATTCGTCATTACACTATGTAACTTAAGAGTCAGTTTTTATTGAGGTTAATTAAATATTCACAGTCGACATGCATGTATGTCATTCGAGAAAAATTTTTTGTTGGTTTGATATTGAGGTTATCGAACCGATCATGTGTGACAGCTTTTATTTACTTTTAATTACAATTTCTAGACTAAAAATTCAAAATTGTTTCAATAACCCCAGATCAACACAGCGAATACTATTTGAATTTAACAAATAAATCATTATTTATATTGTAAAGACGCTGGTTACGCTTAGAAGGTTTGTTCTGTTTGGGAGCTTCGGAAGCGAGATTTTAATTAACTTTATAATATGTGCATTTATAGGTTTGGGTAAGAAGCAGTTTTGATCGATTTCGCGCTATCTACTAAAAACATAAGAAGAAAAATTAAATCTTGTAGGCAGTCGGGTGGGGGGTCCAAATGTTCAAACTCTTTTATTTATTTATTTACGGATTTAAAGTTGGATCTTTTCTAATAAACATTTTGTTTGGAACCCCTCCACCACTGGGGTACATATTCTTTCCTCCTCCAAAATCAAATAGATTCGTAGAATAGTAGATATTTTTCTTTCTCAGGGAGTAAAGAAAAAGGTATTCGCATTCCACACCTCCCCCAGGCTTCCTGGTTTGCAATAGTAAAATTTTTAAAATAAGCTGGGAAATCTGGCAACAATATAATACGAAAGGTATGGACAGGGGGTAAATATCCCCAGTAAATTTGACATAATTTCTAAGAAAAATAAAATTGGATTAAAAAACTCCTGCATAAGTTTTAAACATTTAATGTTCTGTCGCCCTATGATACTGGAACACCGGGGGGGGTCAGATCCGCCGGATCTACAACAGTTTATCTTTATCGTAACTGAATTAATTCTATTTTTATTGTTGATTGTGGCAGTAATCAGCACAGGGAGACACCATGGTTTACGTGCGGTCATAAGCAAGTTATCCCGTCCTGGTTTTGGTTGAGCGTTGGTCCGTTAACTACCATGCCATGACCATCGGTTTAGTTACTACTATATTAGAATCAAAAATAATAGAAAATCTTTCAAAATTTTAAAAATATTTACTTACCAAATTTTGAAATTTAAACATTTTCTGACAAACCTATCCACCCCTAGTATTGTTAAGATCTGTTTTGTAAGTATTGTTAATCAGTAGACAAAAATAGTAGAATGAGCCGGTGAGAGTTCGAATTCGGGTTAGAAAATACACTTTTCCTATAGAAATGGCTATACCAAACGAAGAACACAAAATACAAGCTTTCTAAGGTGAGGATCAATCTTGTCGGAGTTGTAATAAGGCCACAATTTAATTTTGAAAATTGCAATTTTTCCATAAGAAATACATGTAAGTGTATTATTGTGTAATATTACGCAATAATTTTATGCATTTTGGTGACCGTCCGTGCAGATTTACCTAGCGGATCTACCTTGGGCGGGGCCAACTAGAGCAGTGTTAGTAGGAGTCAGTCGCTCCCAGAGATCTGCCGCGTCAACTTTCAAACTTTTTGAGTTGGAGTCGCTTAAGGGATGTTTTTAATGAGTTTAGCACGTATCAAAACCGCTCGAAGCCCGTTCGCGCCCGGGACGGGCGATGCGGAGAGTAGGTTTGACAGTGCAACCAAATTGAAACGAATTCACACAAAAGTGATTATTTTTCGAAAATTTGTTGTCCGATCACAAATTTAATTCCTTTTATTAGCTAATTACACCATTATCTATCATAATTCGTCGTAAAAACCGAGATTCTGGTATATTTACTGTCGCCACAACCTCTTTCAATTTTGGGGACGGGTTACAGTTCAAAAGAGTCAATGATAAAATTGCATTCCAAATTAACTTTAAAGCCGTTTTTTTCAAAATTTTATTTTTTTTATACGTTAATTAGACCCTCACCTTTCATAATCCGCTTCAAAAATGGTAAAAATCCCGACCCGGGATTTCGAACCGTCACCGAATGAGCCAATGCAGCCAAAAACAAGCAAAGCGTCGTCTGAGTCTGCAGTACTTTTCTATAGAAATTAACAAATTACAAATTAAGAGAAAGAAAATTCGGAGAATGCGAAAATGCGCTATTTATAAGTTGAATCTTGGGGATACTAGACATCCCCCCAATATACGTCATGATTTCCAAAAAAGAACTAAAGCGGTATCATAAAGCTTTTGCATAAGTCTTAAACATTTAACGTTCTGCCTCCCTGTAATGGTGTACTGGAAGATTCCACGTTAAAACTCCGAAAACAAAAACACCAAAAAACCAAAACAAACTTTTTTTAAGTGGTAAGTACCACGGCCCGGATGGATAAAAAAATAAAATCACCAGAAGTGAGCTAAAAAGCCAAATTAAAAACACCCAGAAAAGTTTTCCAGGGGGCCTAAAATATTATTTTTAAAAATTTATTGTTTTTAACCATCGGTGTTTTTGTTTTCGGCAGTTTTGTTTTAGGTGTTTTGTTTCGGTGTTTTGTTTTCGGTGTTTTGTTTTCGGTGTTTTGTTTTAGGTGTTTTTGTTTTCGGTGTTTTTGGTTTTCGGTGTTTTGGGCAGGGTACGCGAACTGGGATTTTAAAATCGCAAATTCCCTAAAGAAATGGTATAATATTATGAAAAGAACATAATTAGAAATATTATAAACTATGGATGATTTAAAATTTTCACGTTTAGGCATTAAAAACTCAAAAATTGAAATACGTATCCATGATAGGCTACATTTGAACCTCAAGCCCCGCCCATTTTGAATTGTTTGTAGCAATTTTACTAAAAATTACATATTTTATCACATTTTTGATGCAGACGTCACATATGTGTACTATTATTTGAATAAAACATGGAATTGCATCGATTTAAGGAGTAATTTCGAAAAAATCATTTTTGTGTGAATTCGTTTTTGATGTGTTTGCGCTGTCAAAACCTATTCTCCGAACACTTCGAGACCCTCTGGGTCTCGAAGGGCGCTTATTAAAACATCCCCAAGCGGCTGCAACTCGAAAAGTTTGGAAGTTGACGCCACGGATCTCGGGGAGCGACTGACTCCCTCCTAACGCTGCTCTAGTAGGCCCCGCCCCATTACCAATTCATGCATATTGAAACGCACGTACTGTTAACAAAATGAATATTTTGTCTGCATTTTGTGATTTTTAAAATCGATTTTTAGCATTATTATTGGAAATATCGACTTCATCCATAGTACATTCCACTCGTATTAACGTTCTCTACCTAATTCTAAATAAACATTTGCAAAATAATCACAGGCAAAAGTCCCAGTTAGAGTACTCCAACCGGCGGTTTTGTATTTCGAAGTTTTTGTTTTCGGTGTTTTGACATGCTACCGTACTGGTGAGTATTCCAAACTCCCTCAGACCCCCGGCCCAAAGCAGTTTATTTTTATCCGAAGTGAATTAAAGATTTCGGCAAATAAATGACTGAGACGGAAGGGGGGGGGGTTTCGACGTCATGAAATCGAAAAATAAATGATCATCTTCAATTCTTCAAGGTTTATTGATATGTTATTGTTTTATTGCCAATGCGTTGTCAATTAATTCCCTTGCATTACTCTACCGGGGTATTTGGTAAATGGGTTCATTCTATGGTTGCAGTTTATAATAATACGGTACTACTGTACCGTGGGTAGGTATGTTGAACTTCCAGATATTCACTTATTATTAAATTTGAAACCAGAATTATTTATCAATATTCAATTTTTAATAATTCCACGTTACTTAAAATGCTGCAACAGCATCAATTAGTGCGGCCTTCAGGCCGCACAACCTTGGGAATCTTGTCTAATATCCATTACCCACAATTCACATAATATAGAAGCCATGTTTCATTGGGGCCTGAACTCGCGCTATTTCTGAGTATTTAACATAAAATTAAAATTTTAAAAATTAGGAAATTAAATAAACAAAAATAATATTCTTCCTTTAATGTTATATTCTGAATTTGATTAGTAATTCAGGACGGATGAACCATAAAAGCCATGTAAGCTTAAGTGCAGTGGGAGTTTGTGATCCACACCCTTAAATTAATGACGTACCTACTATTTTATGTCTTAAAATAGCCATAAAGCTTGCTAAGTATACGAGGCCGCATGCCGAGCCGTACGGCCCCTGTGGTCTGATTGATTTTATATGTAATCAAGCCATTTTATAACTACACTTGGAGAATTTAATGGATGATATTGGTAATTAGACATAACTTGGGGTGGTCGAATCTCGAATGCCCAGCCCCAGGTAATTGACCCCATTTTTATCGTGAGTTTACAGGTGCGGTATTATACATAATTGCCGTTACATAGCATTGCCGGAAGTACCATTTTTGATAACAATAATGTGATATTCTTAACTCAAGGATTTAAGTGAGGTACTCGTAACTGCAAGCGATACCGAACAGGTTCAAGTGTTTCGCTATTTTTGAATCGTCGAGGAGATTACGTTGGAATGTGCTAAGCTCGAGGGACCGTATATTTCACGCCGAAGAAGGAGAATACCGGAACAAATTCTGTTTTCATTTCCTGTTCGTTTGAAGTAAACCCATTCTGATGGTCTTTCAATTAAAATGAAGGATGCAGTCAAGTTGATTCTAAACAAAGCGAACATGTCTTATGCTAACGAATTGTTGAAATTTCACCGTTACACAGGAAGCTAATTTGAATAATTTTTATTTTGAAAGTAATTAATCTTATGATGTTTGGGATGTGTTGTAATTTATCGACGATGGGTACAGATCAGAAATTCATAACCTAAATCTCGAAAAGTTTTTCCACGGAATGTTGATGTGACATCCAATGGAAAACTATAGTTTTTCTACTTGCGCTATGTCATTGTTTTTCTCAAAAAAAAAAAAATAATAACAATTAGCGTTACTCTTGCAGAAATTCATTCATTGTATTATTTTATTTTATTACTTTACATTTTGTTGGCTACGCTACGCTATGTTATGTTATTAATTAGATAGTCTTAATTATACTTTCACTATTATTTTATCTAAATATACGAAACATTCATTCTATTGTTGTGGTGTAATTGTAATCGCAATTTATAATTTTTTTTTATTAGATATTTGGTATATTTTGTATGTCCCTTGCGTCGGCATATTTCGAGAAATCTACACATTGGTTCATTTTCGTCGCCACAGTAAGCTTCATTGGTACCTTAATATGGTGTCTCATATATCTCATCGGAGTTCGAGAAGCAACTGCAAATTTTCCCATCAATTGGATTTTAACTGTAAGTATTACCAAAAAAACTGGGTATCCCTATTGACGAGTCTCTATTATAAATACACACTTTTTTTAATCTTGCATTTTGTAGTTTTTTTATTCCTAGTAAAAAGTAAAAAAAAAACCTGCACTTTGGTGAAATTTTTTAAATTCTTACTAATTATGAAATTTACAAAACAAAAGGTTTATTATTAGTATTAGAAGTTGTTCTGCCATTGTCGGTTATACCGACTTGATTAAATTAATGGACACAAATAAAAACCAAATTGAAAACGGTTTTGCACAATTAAATAACACTTACAATTTTTTTATTGTTGATGAATCATATCGCCAATTTAAATTGTTATTTTTGCAGGAATTAATCAATACTGGAATATGTACGGTGTGTTACTGCATCGCTTTCATTATCCAATTGGCCGTTTGGGTACCGAGCTATTTTCCACGCCATGGATCTAACGTGGCGGCAGGAGTAAGTAATTTGCTACTTTATTTAAATAATTCATAATTAAAAATATACGCACAACGCTTGGCACAGTTTTTGTACAACAATAACTTCATTATTTGAAAATTGAAACGTTAACTTACGGTGTATTGTAATTTATTCGAATTATTCCAGCACGTTTACGCTATGCATAACACTTAACAGAAGTACGTTTTTTCCACGCTTTAAATGTTAACATAAAACCTGCATTTAATGATGCAGTTCTGTAATCTGGGATTTTATTGCTTATATTTTCTAAAAAAAAATAATTTTATCGCTTTCGTGCAGGAAGCGCTATTCTGAAGTGAACTTGTATGTTTTGACCTTCTACAGGTTCTTTTGTCTATTTACCGATTTTTCATCAATGAAAATATATCACCTGCATAATATTAATTGTTGACGTAGTCCCAAAGATATGTAAGGTGTGTGCGGAGGTTGTAAATATTTTTATAACTAAATTCATTTATTACTTTCATTTTTGTTTCCTATCCGCTTGTTTATTTTTTAAACATTCAGGTGTATTATGTACACAAAACGTTATTTTAAAGGTGACCGTTGAAATTGCATCAAGATTTACGTCAAGCCGGTCACACTTTCAAAACCTTTATTGTAAAGATTATGGCATGATGATTGTCAACTACAATTTTTAGTTTTTAATGCAATTTGTTATATTTGATAAATTTTGAATTTATACTAAGTAATAACTATTCAAAAACAATTAAAACTCACTTTTTAAAAGCAGGTATCAAATTTCACCCTAACAGTTATAAAACGGCTTAAATATCAAAACTCGAGGTATATGGGTATTTAACGTCGGGTAGTTTTGTCCGTTGTTGGTCATTGTTTAAGGGACTGGCGAATATAACTGTGCTGTATTTTGGTTAAATCTACCCTACAAGTGTTGTGAAGAAGTTGATTTTGTGTATTTTGACTTTGAGTAATATTTTTATTCAACCACGTGTTAATTTAAAATTTCAAGTTTTAAAATTAATTTTACGTAATGGGTAAAAATAAGGACCTTAAATAGGATAAAAAAGTTAAGATTGAGGGTCTTTTGAGATCTGAAAATCACAGGAATCGTGAAATTGCCAAAATGGAACGAATTTTGCGTCAATCAGTCAATCGGATTGCAAAATCAATTAAGGAAAATATTCCTACAACGTCAACCAGGCGATCAAATTGTAGGGTAGAATAAAACTACCACTCCAGAAGATTGGTTAATAGTTCGAAGGACATTAGAAAATCGAAAATGGACTGTGAAAAAATTAATCGAGTCCTACACCAAGATGAAATTTCAATTTCTGAACGTGTGCTTAAATCGCGAATCTCCGAAGCTGGAATAAAAGTCGACAACCAGCAAAGAAGCCAAAATTGACTTCAAAAATGAAAATTGCTCGACTTAAATGGGCCAGAGAGCACAAAATTTTACTGGAGCAGATTGGTCAAAGGTATTTACCCATAAAATTTATAATTATTCATAATTAATTAATTACTAAAATTAATATTTTTATAGGTTATTTTCAGCGACGAGACACGGCTTGGGTGTGTAACTGAAAAGGTGCAATATGTGAAGAGAAGATCATCTGAACGTTTAAAAGAGTGCTGCATTGTAAAACAATCAAGGACCCACGGGCAGTGATGATTTGGTCGGCCATTACTGCTGAAGCACTTGGACCACTTCATTTTGTTACCAAAACCATGAACCAAATTCAGTATAAAGAAGTGGTTGAAACGGTTTTGGTACCTTATATGGGTACTTTAGGTAGTTACCGTAAAAGCTACACTGTCATGCAGGATGGAGCACCCTGTCATAAGGCTAAAACACTCATGGACACATTCAAACGGTTGGATATCAATGTGTTGCCTTGGGCAAGTAATTTTCCGACCAAAATCCCATAGAAAATGTTTGAAAAACATTCAAGTTGTTAGTTTACAAACGAAACAACTCCACAATAGCAACTTTAAAAGAAAATATTCGCTTAGTATGGAAAACAGATGAGCATTTAAAAAGTAGCTTAAGCTTGTATTAGGAGTATGCCGAAAAGGGTGGCTGCAGTAATTAAAGCTAGGGTGGTACCACGAAATATTAATCAAAAGGTGTTAAAATAATAGAAATAAAGATTTGTTCGAAATATAGTTGTATTCTTGCATTAAATTATAGGTAAATTTAAAAATCAATTTTTAATGGGTGGCCCTAATTCGATTGCACGGTACTGTACACCGATTGTTAATTACCAAGACTGAACTGAGAGTTCAACCCAACAAAAAAATTACAATTGGGTAACGCTGAAGTGCTACTCGACAAAAAACCTGATGGTATCCACGCATTTAATATCATAGCAACGAATGACATTATGTCCTAACTAGGTTTTGAAATTGAGCATAGAGAGTGGTGTAATATAAGAGTACCACTATGGAGAAATGTGTCCAGTATGGAAAGAGAGGTTAGAAATTTTAAAATGTCTGTTACAATTTTTTATTTTTTCCCAGCTGTTTCTATTTTTCTGCTGCATGGTTTTTCTCAGCGCTAAGGTTGAGCACCTGCAGTTTAGATGTTAAGGAAGAGTATATATTTCGTATTTTCGTATAATTCGTACAGTAAATCCATATTTCATTTTAAAATTGACCAAATATCGAAAAATTAGGAATTTTAATCGTAGTAAACCTGGAAAAGAGAAAAACTCAAATAATTTGTTCGTTGAAAAACCAATCGTTTTTGTTTAATAATTTGATCATTTTTGGTTCAACAATGCAACTGTTTTGTCCAAAAATGCAACTGCTTTGTTTAATAATTTATCTGTTTTGCTCAATAATTTAACTACTTTGTTCGACATTTTAATTATCTTTGGTTTAATAATTTACTTTACTTGTTTTTTGTTGAATAATATTCAATTATTTTTGATTTAACAATTCAATTATCTTAGATTCAACAAATTAATTTTCCATGATTTGGCATTCAACTACTTCTTTAACAATTCAACAGATTTTCCAAAAAGTTTCTTGTTTTTTTTAACAATTCGACTGTTTAATGCAAAAAAGTTACTACTTTGTCAAAAAATGCAACTGTTCTGCTCAATAAATTTAGCTGTTTTGTTTAATAAATTCATCTGTTTTATTTAATAAATTCGGCTGATTGGTTCAACAATTTAATTGCTTTGTTCAAGATTATAATTATTTTTAGTTTGTTTTTTTATTGATAATATTCAATTACTTTTGGTTCAACAATTCAATTATTGATTCAACAATCTCATTTTTCGTGATTCAGCAGTTCAACTGATTCTTTAACAGATTTTTTTAACAATTCAACTGTTTAATGCAAAACACTACTAAGTCAAAAAAATGCAACTTTTGGCTCAATAAATTTAGCTAAATTCAATAGTTCATTCGTTCAATTAATTTAATAATTCAATTGTTTTTGGTTTAACAATTCAACAGACTTTTCAAAAATTCTACTGTTTTTACAGCAATTCTTTTGTCGCGTTTTTTCAATTTTTTCATGATTTTGCCTCAAATTCAACATTTTGATTATTTCTTAAAAAATTATCAATTTCCGAGGGTCAACCGCTAGAGGAAATCGTGTACAATTAACTTCACACTTCACGTACTTTATTATAATTCTCCATACTTCTTTGTACTTCATATAATTCAACAGTAATTCACGGTACTTCACTTAATTCATCAATACTTCATTGTATTTCACGTACTTCATCGGTATTTCAGAGACTTACCGAGATTTCAAAATTTGAGCACTGGAGGGTGTTTCACACCCCGGATCGAGTAGTTTATTTTTTATCAGAGGTAAACTGAATATCTCCCGTTGCAGAGATCTGACTCCCAGGGGATACGGAATTTATAATTACGCAGTTTATAATTAATTGTCAGATTACAAATTAAACCCATTTATTTGGCCATAGCTAATTTTAATAAACTTGAGATTTGCTTAAATATTTAATTCACTTTTAATAAAAATAAATTATTTAAACCGGGGGGTCTGGGGAGGTGCGGATTAAGTCGTTTATTTTTATCAGAAGTAAACTGAAGATCTTTCGTTGTAGAGGCACTGGAAGGTGTTCTTGGCCATAGCTAATTTTAATAAACTTGAGATTTGCTTAAATATTTAATTCACTTTTAATAAAAATAAATTATTTAAACCGGGGGGTCTGGGGTGTGGAACACCCTCCAGTGACTTTGCAACGGGAAATCTTCAGTTTACTTCTAATAAAAAATAAACTACTCGGTCTGGGGTTCTGCAATGTTCTTCGTTCTAAAATTTGTGAGCTGGAGGGTGTTCCACACCCCCCAGACTCCCCGGATTGAGTAGTTTATTTTTATCAGAAGTAAACTGAAGATGTTCCGTTGTAGAGGCACTGGAAGGTGTTCCACACCCCCCAGACCTCCCGGATCATGTAGTTTATTTTTATCGGAAGTAAACTGAAGATCTCCTGCTGCAGAAATCTACCTCCCAAGGGGTACGGAATTTGTAATTATGCAGGTTATGATTAATTGTCAGATTATTTACTTGGCCATAGATAATTTTAATAAACTTGGGATATGCTTAAATATTTAATTCACTTTTAATAATAATTAATTATTTAAACCGGGAGGTCCTGGTGGGGTGTGTAACACCCTCCAGTACCAAATATTACAATGCAGGCAAACATATTAAAGGTTTGAAAATTTAGTAGAAACTCTCCGCTAGCGTTTTAGTTTTCTAAAAAATTATGACATATTCTTGGGGGCAACAAAAAGGGTAAAGCGAAAATAAATTATTTACAATCATGCACAAACGATTATTAAGATTATTTTCTAAATCGGGAGGGTGGAGCTAGCAGGTCTCCAGCCCCTTCCCCGACTAATTTTCTAAATAATTCAAAAACCAAAAAGTCACACCGAAAATAAAAGAATGCACAATAGATTTAGACTTTTTTGAATTAAAAATTCGCAATGAAAGGTGCTGATGATATGCACCTTATCCAATTCCATCCAATCAGATCACAACGAAATAACCAAACGCAACAAAACCAAAACAAATCAAATGTCTTATCATCACGTGTCTTATCTATGATACACATTGACCGTAGCTCATGCGGATAAGCTAGGTTCAACTTCATGTAATTCACAAAAATTTACTAATTTCATGATACTTCACTTGTACTTCAATATACTTAACACGTATTTTACCTACTTTACACGTACTTCATGTTTTTTACCAGTACTTCATGTACTTCACAAGTACTTTATGTAATTCACAAGTACTTCATGTACTTCACATGAGATGTCGTGTACTTCATGAGATGTGTACAAAAAACTTCACTAGCGGTTAACCCCTCGGGGAACTTTGAAGCAGGCTTGAGTTTTTAATTAAACATCTGACCAAACTCTCAAATTCTTCTCAATTTCTCTAAATCCATAAGTTTTTCAAATAATTTAATAATAATTTAATAATAAATAAATAATTTAAAATAATTTAAACTATATTGTAAATAATTATGATTTTTAGAAAATTTAAAACTAATAAAACAGAAATTTCGCTAGATACACAAACGAAAATAATGAATACACAAATCTACACAAACGTTTAAAATTAAATTTAATCCAAAATTCGAAATGGGAGGGGGGGGCTGGAGAAATGGACCACTCTTCTTTGCATTTTCCATGGGTCGTGGGTTTAGTTTTTGGAATTTTTGTTGAATGTTATGACTAAAGTGTTTGATTTGAGGATTATTATATTATTATATTTATTATATTTTAATTTTTGTTTTAGGTATTTGGACTTTTCCAGACGTTGGTGTACGGATACGGAACATACCTGTTATATATAGAATCCAAAAGATCTTAATTTAAAGTTACTTTTTGTACAAGTATGAAGTCAAATGCAAATACATATTTATTTATTATGTAGAATTACCTAAACATAATACAATTTTGATTGTTGAATATCAAACACAAAGTTCAGTTTTGTAAATTTTTTATTTTTGAATTTTTTGTAAGACATTTAGTGTAAGAAGTATTTTTTATTTGTGTATTATTAAAAATAGGTTAAAGAAAGTTGTGTTTTTCACATTTGTCGGTAGTTACGTAATAGCAACGAGCTTATCATTTTTCATCAAATTTAATTTTTATTTTTGAAAATTTTCATAGGTCGTTCTCACTATGAGGCGAGTGTATTATGTATCAGCAGATTGTATTAAGGAATGGAATGTAATGTGTACAATTATTATTAATTAATTCTGTTATGTGTTTTGATTAATTTTAAAAACTCTTGCAAGTGTTGACAATCCGTAACAGCATTTCAAAAGCAGTTTTTATTAGTAAGTATAATGGAGTTTTATTTGCAATACATTTTTGTAATATATTGAATGTTTAAAAATACAACTCACTCTACGTATTAAGTTTTCAAATTTTATTATTAATTCTTAATTAATATTAGTCATGTATGTGAATATTGTAACTTTCATTTTGGTACCTCACACTTGAAGTGGTAAAATTTATTTAATAAAAATTACATTTTCCCAGAGCAACGGCGTACTCACAGATTTTTGTGAGTTGGCAGCTGATTGTGGAACTTGATGTTATTGCCGTTATCATATTATTTGTACATTTTCATATTAATTTTTTTAAATAAATTTTTCCAGATTTTATGTTTATGTCAAAATTTCATTTATTAGTTGCATTGTTTCATTAAAATTCATACATTTCATGTTTTTAATTTTAAGCTTCCTTTATTTTTTGTTACCCTGAAATTATTATCTTCAGAAATATGTAAAATTTTAATTTAGAATTATTGTAGCTTGACAAACTTTACAATAATAATTACGATTGTTTTTTTTAATACTGCTTTATTAAGTAAAATATCTAAAAAAATATTAAAGCAACATTCTTTTTATAAATCATAGTTCTAAGATAAAACCGAATTTTTAAGTGTTGATGGATCGGTAAAGAAATTGAATCTGTTTGTTGTTGACCATTCCTACTTTATTTGAAAGTAGAGTACTACTTTGTTTTTGAGGGCCAAATTTTTCCAATAATTTACTTGTAAAGGTCCATAATTTTCTATTTTGTACTTGAAAAGCCATTGAATTATTAAATATTAATTTTCATTAATAACATTATCATAAAGCATTTGAATATTTTATGTTGTACCTTCCGATACTACATCCGTTTTAGAAAAAAGTTGAAATTGGTAATATTGACTTCGAAATGTGATTGGTTGGTTTTCATAAATTTATGATGTTGGAACAAAAATATTGACATATTGTGGAAACCAACCAATTACACTTCGAGGTCAATATTTTAGTTCCAACTTCAACTTCTGTCTTAAATCGGATGGAGTATAGAGCACTACGGGGTATTCCATACCCCCTAGACACCCCGAACTATGCAGTTCATTTTTTTGTTAAGAAATTAAAATTTCAACATTTTAGTTATTACTTCACCTCATTGGGAGTATTCCATATCCCCTTCCCCCGTTCCGGTCTGTGCAGTTCATCTTTTCAGTAGTGCTATGATAATATTGCTATGATGTAACATATTTCTAATCACTGTGGTGATAGAAATAATAGAAAATATGCCGTAATTTTCAAATTTTGTGTGCGCTTTACGCAAAAACTAATAGGAATTTTGAAACCAAATTTGAAATTTCGTATTTTTATAGTAGGAAATAGAGCTGATTAGATTTTGGTTGAAAACCGACAGTATATATTTTCAGCAACAGCGACAACATCCACCCCTGATAAATTCACACTGGTAAATAAAATATTAATTGTCAACTATATCTACGAGTTGATTAAACACGAGAGATTAGTAATTCAAAAAACCCAAAGTCATATCAAGTTCAAAAACAGTTTATCAGGTTGTGTAGGTTTAAATTTTACCAACATTTATAAAATTATAAAGAATAAAATATCAAAGGACATGATGGTGACTATTAAATAGAAAGAGAACAAAATTTTTATTTTTAAAATTGGAGACGAGTGTACTGCGATAGGAAGAAATGGAAGTTAATAGTGAAGGAAACAAAAACACATCTGAGATTGTAATAAAGAAAAGCAGTAAGGGGAGAAAGAAACGAAATGTGGGGTACTGCATTGTAGATGCACTTATGTAGTTATTAATGAATCCAGAGGACTAATCCCCTCAAAAAGAAGATTTTGTAAGTTTTTAAAAGATAGCTCAATTTCGTAAGGAATGTTATGTTATTTAATAATAATAATCTACAATAATGATGTCCGGCGGTAAACTATTATTAGGTAATCTTTTAGCAAACAAAAAATGTTGCTAATTTCTGGTTCCGGTGCTGCAATATTGGCTTTTAGAGGGGCACTACAAGCAACATTTCCCAAACTCTTTTGTTGTTATTTATAAAAATAGGCGTTTTCTAAAAATAATTAAAATGGCCTTTAATTTAAGAATTCAATTTTCAGCTTTCTTATTGTTTATAACGGCCTTTATATGTCGATTAATGCAATAACTTCGAGTCAGCAAGCATTACTTTTAAATTCAAGCGCTCTGTTTGTAATTATTTTGAAACGTAATAAGAACGATAAGGTTCTTGACACCTGCCTACTACCAAGTGTTTTCGCCCGCGTCGCTTCGAGTGCTACAAGCGGTTTTGATAATCGCTTTACTACTAAAACATTCCCCAAGTAGCTCCAACTCGAAAAAGTATGGATGTTGACGCGACGGATCTCAGGGAACGACGTATCTCCCCACCACTCGTCGCCGTCAACCCAGGCACAGCACACGTACAGTCAACAGAATGTTTCCATATTTGATGTTTTATTACGAAATAATATACTTACATGTATCTTTTGTAGAAAAATTGTAATTTTAAAATTTAAATTGTGGCCTTATTACAAGTCCGACAACTTTCATCTTCACCTTAAAGAGCTTATATTTTTCTGTTCTTTCGTTTGATATAGCCATTTCTATGGGAAAAAGTGTACTTTCGATTCCGTGAATCTGAACTCTACCCAAGCAGAATATCTAACAAGGGGAGACCGGCAACTTCCTTTCACTGAATTGATTTGTGGCGGTCCTAGAATTAGTAATTCATATAGCAGATCTGTGCAACATAAACTAATCGCCTCAGTAGTGCAGTTGGTTAGCACGCGTATTCACATCTAATACGCTCGGGTTTGAATCCACATTGGGGAACATTTTTTCCAGCACAATATCTCGCTAAATTGGAAATAAACGTTACTCTAAATTGGTGACCCCGACGCAAGAACATCAAACAGCTTCTGTTCTAAAAATCTAATTTCGGGAAGATCTCGCTTAACTCCCTCCTTCAGCAAAAACTGCTAACTAAGCCACAAAAGCCACGTCAAAGGCTACTGCTCATAACCGACATGGTTGCACAGTCTACAGCCACGGCTACTATTCGCAACCGACATGGTTACTAGAAGGAGGGTGATGTGGCAGTCCTAGAATTAGTAATTCATATAGCAGATCTGTGCAACATAAACTAATCGCCTCAGTAGTGCAGTTGGTTAGCACGCGTATTCACATCTAATACGCTCGGGTTCGAAACCACATTGGGGAACATTTTTTTCAGCACAATATCTCGCTAAAGATTCATTTCATTGTACGTGTAGGTCTTGTATTGGATTTCAACAGGTCCAAGTATAAGGGCACGCTTCTTTGCCAATTTCGAGAAAATTGAATTTGAACTGATGAACTGCATAAAATTTAACATAAATTTGGTAAGTTGTTAATGGAATTGCGTAAGATTGCAAAAAAATTAAAACATGCAAAGAGTACTGGGATCGCATCCAGCTCCTGCCAATTTGTTTTTTTATTTATTTAATTATTAATTCCCCCTAGAATAATTTATGTCATCGTTCTCAAGAAAACCAAAGCGCTATAATAAACTCTACTCATAATCTGTAAACATTGAATGTTTTACTTTTCAGCAGTGAGGCACTGGAGGGTGTTCCACACCCCCCAGACCCCCCGGTTTGTGCAGTTTGTATTTTATTAGTAATAAATTGAAAACATCAACATAACCGATCTAGAAAAAATCTCTAGAAAATCGAATTAATTCTAACTTTAATAAGTCACACTCAAGTAACTAATATCCCAATTATCCTAAAATATAAACCAAAGTTGTATAGACCGGGGGTCTGGGGGTGTGGAGCACCCCCCAGGAACACTCAAACTGTGATAGATAAATTTGCAAAGTTGTGGTTATCAGTATTAAACGATAATGATGAAAATTTTTAGCACAAAAATATAAAGCAGGGACTAAGAATCAGGGGGAGAGGAGGTTATGAATTCCCCCCCAGGATAATATGTCATCGTTCTCAAGAAAACTAAAGCGTTATAATAAACTCTACTCATAATCTGTAAACATTGAATGTTTTACTTTTCAGCAGTGAGGCACTGCTTCACATAGTCCTAACGTTCCACGTGGCCACTCTCCATATTCCCGCTTCTCTTTTTCTTCTTTGTCACGCCTTATTTTTGTTTTTTTTATTTATTATCAAATTCATTATTCCCTTTCCTCGCCGGTTCGTACCATATATCCCTCTTTTATCGCGTTTTGCTATTTTTTTATACCTCTTGCAGGCATCTGATCAACCTGTTCCCTTCGCTATTTTGCCTTCATACGGTGTTTTCTAATATGTTTACATTTTTACCCGATTTTCTTAGTTCCTCACCCTGCTTTCTTATCTCGGCTTGTATCTTTTTCTCTTTCAGTATCAAATCGTTGTCTTTGTATACTTTCCTATTAGCAAACTGGCTCAATCTTGCTTTGTTATTTATTGTCTATATCTTTGATTCCGATTTGTCTACCTCAACGATGATCCCCCCTTCCCTTATATGAAATGCATTTACCAGATTTACATCCACGGCTAAGTTTCGCTTTATAAAGCTTTTGATCTTTTCCTTTTGAATTTTCCTATGTTTTTACGTATTTCTTGCTTCAAATCTGAATTTTCAGTTCTCACTTGCTTTATATCTTTTGCTCTGATTTCCTTCCTTATCCCTATACTCTTTGATCTTTCACAATTTGTTTCTTTCAGTTTGCGTTTATCTCTCATTAAATCAATCTCTGCGTGTTGTCACTATATTGTTTCCTCTTTGATACCTCTTTTCACCAGTTACAATCTCGTGTATTGTGGGTTGCCTATTTTCTTCGCTTGATAACCTCCTTGTTTCGTTCGTTATTTTCCTACAAAGTTTTTAATAAAAGATCAATTTAACTTTTTCGCGTTACCTTTCAATATTTTTTCTCCTGTCCTTCCCGATGCCGTCAGCTGTCTTCCTCGGAAATTTTTGTTTTTCCACCACAATACACTGCTACTGATTTTTCACTTTAGTAGAGTAGTGGTTTTTTATTCACTAACCTGATAGTTGGTACTAAATTTTACAATTTTCAATGAAAAACACCGCTAACCTCTCAAATCGATTTTTATCACCTTCAATTTTCAAACGGGATCGCTTTCTATGCAACCTCCACTCTCACAAACCCCTCTCTGACCACTGTGTACGGCCATAGCTCCAATAAATATTTTTGAAAACCAATCGTTTTCACAGAAATTTTGAAAATAAAGAACAAAAGTGTGGGTAAAAAAAATAAATTCACAAAATTTGTTTTAATAAATTTTCAAAATGACCTCTCTCATATTCAGCACACAGGCGTGCTATTTGAAAAAAGTGTTGCTCGGAATTATTTATAATAGCGCTTCTTTCGAAGTTCTGTCACACCTATCTGTATTCTTTTCATTAATTTCTCTCTGGTCTCGGGCTTTCTTCTATCACTGTAAACTATAGCTTCAAAGGCACCCCATAAAAAATAATCGAGAGGTGTTAAATCGGGTGATCGTGCCGGCCAATTGATTTATCCATTTTTCTGGATAGGCATTATTTAAAAAATTTTTACTTGGCGTCCAAAACTACATTTCTTGCCTTGAAGTGGAATATCATCTAGCACTAATGGAAGATTTTCTTTTAAAAAGTTTAGGTATCCGGCAGATGTAAGCCTTATGTTTTGCGGAAAAAATAAGGCCCTATAATTTGGCTTTCCAGTATTCCGCAGCAACAGTTCACACTGAAACGTAGCTAATGTCCTGTCTCAAATGGTTCCCTGGGATTTTCTGCGGCTCATTGATGTTCATTTCTACAGTTGTTTACACCATCTCATTTAAACAGCGCCTCGTCGGTAAATAAAATCTTTGCAACAAATTTTAAATCAAAATCAATCATTGATCAAAAATCAATAATATCGGTGCTATGGCCGTTTTAAATCAGAAATTCAAAAAATTGCTTTAAAGGAGGTACACCCTAAGGGTTTGGATTTGCACAAAAATTTTGTTTGAAAATTTGTTTTAGAAAAGTGTCATTTATCACCACCTCAAAGGTTCTCCACGGTCACGGGGACGCCCTGTATATAACCGGTTGCGCCGGTTGTCCGGTTTTAGAACAAAAAATCAAAACAATTTTAAATTATTCAATTTATGAATATATGAATTATTGAATAACTGAAGAGGAACCCAACAAAAAATAATTTAATTTAATTTTTTTAATGACCAACAAAAATGTCTTTTTTATTTGCAGAACAGTGTTTCCTTTCTATTCTAACACGAAGTATAAATTTTTTGTTTAGGAAATTAAGGCGTAGGTAGCTTTAATCTTTATTGGTTTAAAATTAAAAACTTTTATGTTTAAATCCTCGTATATTTTCGGATTTCCGCCGATAAAGAGTTCCTCGTACGATTAGTAAACAAAACTCAAACAGGTAATACACAACGCAGTTCGTGGTTTTTGAATCATTCATTCTCATTTATTTGATTAAACGCGCGAGTAAACCTTTTAATTTTATTTTTATTTCGCTATCGTTAACCTTTTTAGTTATCGATTTCTGTCATCTAAATTTTTTGAGATTTTGCGCGTTGTTGTTTTCGCCATAAGAAATTTTATTGCCTTACTATATTTAGTTGGTTGATATTTGAGAAAAGGCTTTGAAGCTTGCTTTTCGCAATTTTGGAGATTAAAGAAGAACCAAACAGCCCAAAATGTCGCACAGTGTAACAGTTACAAGAACAATAACAACTTCATCTACCTCGGCGGTTTTAATTAATACCGGATATTTGAAAACTTGGTCAGGAATTTTGAAATTAGTTCAAGTGGTAAGTCATGTCATTATTATTTTTATCTTTAAACTTTTTTTTCCAAAGAAAAAAATATGAATCTAAGTAAATTCATTCTTATTTTTACATTGTGACTCACCCACTGACCGAACTGTGATAATGTTAAAAAGTTCGAATTTGAAAATTTATCGCACACCCATTTTTTTAAAATTTATTATGAATAACGAATTTATTTATTGTTTTTTCTGTATCATTGACCCACATACCTTTTTCAGAAGTGATGTTAAGGTTGAACTAATATGCAAGGTTGAAAATGCATCAGATGCTATTTTAAAGTTTGAGTTATGGTTAAAAATAAAAGTTTTTGATGATCTTCCATCGTAAAATGTTAAAAATACAACAAAATGCTTGGTATTATTTTATAATTTTATTTTATCATCAAACGTTCCAGACGAATGTGGGACGAATTATAATGCATCGCATTGTATAATATACTAAAATGGTAATTTTGCCTCGTGTTAGATATTTTTAACCCTGACCGCATATAATAAATCAGAATATTTTTTTAATTCGAGATTTTAAATTATTGCTACTATCATATTTCTCTTTGCCTACAACCATCGCATGTTCGTTGGTGTTCTTAAAATTATGAAATACATAATTAAATAAGCATCGCTTATTATTCAGACTTCTCGGCGATTCAATTTCGAAACACAAACAAAGTTTGTGGGTAGCGGATTAGCATAGTGGCGTTCCTATTGCTGGGAAATTTTTGTTAGAAGAAGCAGCGCCCCCAAAAATACTACACCCAGCTACGCCACTGAAACGCCCCATGGGCACAGTTGGAACGCTGTGGCAACCTAACCGTGTCGTTTTCGATTTTCATATAACCTAAATAAAACCTTTGTGTTTGCTTTGAAATGAAATAATAATTTCTTTTAGTCATTTTGGGCGGGGCCGGCAGCAGACTGAATACATTTAGGGACCTGCTGAAAAACTTGTTTCAAACATACTAATATAGGCACAGACGTACGAATATCTTTTTTTTGTAATTATTATTTGGATTTTAGTCGTTTTGGGAAAAACTCGGTGTTAAAATAAGGGGTTAAATGGGGGTAACCCTCTCCCTCCTACGATTCCTCAAAATCTAAAAAAATCAGTTAATTGGACAAATTTGAAAAATGCACCTTCATTTTACATCTCTTCACAATAAAACGTACCCTTTCGCAGTATATTTCAAAATAGTTACAAAAATCTTTTAGATATTTTAGAAAAATATTTATTGATCTAAATAGTTAATCTTTTATTCTAATCAATTCCCCACGCTTTGGTATACCTAATTTGACTTTTGAATGACAATTTTACAATAGTTTCTGTGTTTCAAAATGTTTTTTTCGAGTTTATTAAAATATCGGCAGATAAATTTGGAAAAGTATTACTATGGGCAGCAAGCCCAGGCAATAAGTATCGCGGGAAAATAAGATTTTTTTTGGGAAAAACATCCTGGTTAAGATTTTTATTCAGAATTATCTTTATTTTGACATCAAAAGTCCATTGCGAAATCATGAACGCTAAAAAAATGATTGAAGGTCAAAGATGGCAAAAATCAGTTTTTCACGAATATCTCGTAAACTATTAGTTTTACGTCAATTTAGGTTATTATAAATTTTATTTATTATTTAATATGCATAAAAAAGGTTTTATACAAAATTCACGTAGGACCAATAGTGAAAAATTTGATGCCTCCCATCATCAGCAGTAATGGTAATGTTAATTATAAAAATCCAAGTTTGTTATAGGAAAGAGGGGGGCGAAACATTTTCAATCTTGCTTGTACCGGCAGTAATGTTCCCTCCAATGTTTTCGGGGGGTTTACTGCCAGTAACCGATTGTGTGCCTGATTTTATCTATTGGGGGGGGGGGGGGACTCACTGCTGAAAGGTAAAACATTTAATATTTACAGATTATGAGTAGGGTTTATTATAGCGCTTTGGTTTTCTTGAGAACGCTGACATATTATACTGGAAGAATTAATAATCCCCCCGCCCCCCCCCGGATTCTTGGTCACGACTTTATATTTTTTGTGCTAAAAACTTTCACCATTATCGTTTAATACTGATAACTATAACTTTGCAAATTTATCTATCACAGTTTGAGTGTTCCTGGGGGTGCTCCACACCCCCCAGAACCCCCGGTCACAATAACTTTAGTTTGTAACTTGGGATAATTTAATTGGAATATTAGTTACTTGAGTGTGACCTGTTAAAGTTAGGATTAATTAGTTTTTTTAGAGATTTTTTCTAGATCGGTTATGCTGATATTTTCAACTTATTACTAATAAAACATAAACTGCACAAACCGGGGGTCTGGGGGGTGTGGAACACCCTCCAGTGCCTCACTGCTGAAAGGTAAAACATTCAATGTTTACAGATTATGAGTAGGGTTTATTATAGCGCTTTGGTTTTCTTGAGAACGATGACATATTATACTGGAAGAATTAATAATCCCCCGGATTCTTGGTCACGACTTTATATTTTTTGTGCTAAAAACTTTCACCATTATCGTTTAATACTGATAACCATAAGTTTGCAAATTTATCTATCACAGTTTGAGTGTTCCTGGGGGGTGCTCCACACCCCCCAGACCCCCGGTCACGATAACTTTGGTTTATAACTTGGGCTAATTGGAATATTAGTTACTTGAGTGTGACCTGTTAAAGTTAGGATTAATTAGTTTTTTTAGAGATTTTTTCTAAATCGGTTATGCTTGATATCTTCAACTTATTACTAATTAAACATAAACTGCACAAACTGGGGGTCTGGGGGTGTGGAACACCTCCAGTGCCTCACTCTGAATGGTAAAACATTCAATGTTTACAGATTATGAGTAGGGTTTATTATAGCGCTTTGGTTTTCTTCAGAACGATGACATATTATACTGGAAGAATTAATAATCCTCCCCTCGGATTCTTGGTCACGACTTTATATTTTTGTGCTAAAACTTTCACCATTATCGTTTAATACTGATAACCATAAGTTTGCAAATTTATCTATCACAGTTTGAGTGTTCTGGGGGTGCTCCACACCCCAGACCCCCGGTCGCAATAACTTTAGTTTGTAACTTGGGATAATTTAATTGGAATATTAGTTACTTGAGTGTGACCTGTTAAAGTTAGGATTATTTAGTTTTTTAGAGATTTTTCTAGATCGGTTATGCTTGATATCTTCAACTTATTACTAATAAAACATAAACTGCACAAACCGGGGGTCTGGGGTGTGGAACACCTCCAGTGCCTCACTCTGAATGGTAAAACATTCAATGTTTACAGATTATGAGTAGGGTTTATTATAGCGCTTTGGTTTTCTTGAGAACGATGACATATTATACTGGAAGAATTAATAATCCCCCCCTCCCCTCGGATTCTTGGTCACGACTTTATATTTTTGTGCTAAAACTTTCACCATTATCGTTTAATACTGATAACCATAAGTTTGCAAAGTTTTCTATCACAGATTGATTATTCCTGGGGTGCTCCACACCTCCAGTGCCTCACTGCTAAAAGATAAAACATCAACGTTTACAGATTGTGATTATTCTTTATTATAGCGCTTTGGTTTTCTTGAGAACGATGACATATTATATTGGTAGGAATTTATAATTCTTCCCCCTCCGATTCTTGGTCACTGCTTTATATTTCTTGTGCTAAAAACATTCACCATTATCGCTTAATACTGATAAACATAATTTTACAAATTTATCTGTCACAGTTTGAGTGTTCCTGGGGGGTGCTCCACACCCCCCAGACCCCCGGTCACGATAACTTTGGTTTATAACTTGGGCTAATTGGAATATTAGTTACTTGAGTGTGACCTGTTAAAGTTAGGATTAATTAGTTTTTTTAGAGATTTTTTCTAGATCGGTTATGCTGATATTTTCAACTTATTACTAATAAAACATAAACTGCACAAACCGGGAGGTCTGGGGGGTGTGGAACACCCTCCAGTGCCTCACTACTGAAAGGTAAAACATTTAATGTTTACAGATTATGAGTAGGGTTTATTATAGCGCTTTGGTTTTCTTGAGAACGATGACACAATTTATACTGGGGGAATTCAGATTCCTCCCCGATTCTTGGTCACTACTTTAACAAGTGCACTTGAATTTTTATAAATAAACATAAAATAAACTCCCCTATATTTACCCCTTTAAGGAGAAATAAATACATTTCACACATTTTGAATTTAGTCAATTTTATGATTTGTTTACAAAAACGTTTGTTTAATATTTTTAAAAACTTTGAGTATTGTTTATTATTACTTTTAACTATCACAACGGTTTCTTTTACAAAATAATTAAAAAAAAATGGAATTAGAGCACAGTCGCACTGTATTTTGGTAAGATTGTGGTGCAGGTTGTAAAACGGCGTAAGTTCTAATCTCTGATGCTGTATTGATCTGAAACAAACAGGAAAATTTTGCATTATTATTAAATTAATAATATAATAAACCAAAAATTCCAAAAAATACAAAAAAAAGAAAATAAATAATTAATTATTATATTTTTTAAAAGTTATTTCTAAAAATGTATTTCAGCAGTTATTTAAAGGTATTTCCCCCTTAATGTTGAATGTTATATAAAAATGAGTGATTCCCTATATTTTACATTTAAAAAATTGGGGACGGTCAATAAACCCGAATTCGGAATTTCATGATTTTTGAAATAAATTATGAAAGAGGACATCGTTCTCTTCATATTAAAAAAATTTGCGATCGGTTCACAAATTTGGTTAAAAACGACTTTAAAAACTAATTTGGAATGCAATTTTATCATTGGCTCTTTTGAACTGTAACCCCGCCAACCAAAATTAAAATAATCTCGGTTTTGACAACGAATTATGAAAGATAATGCTGTAATTAACTAATAAAAAAATTAAATTTGTGATCGGACAACAAATTTCGGAAAAAAATCACTTTTTGTGTGAATCCGACTCTTGATGTGGTTGCGCCTGTCAAAACCGCTTGTAGCGCTCGGAGCGACCCTCCGGGTCCGGGACAAGCGGTTTTGACATGCCGTTTACTTACTAAAAACATCCCCCAAGTACCTCCAAATCGAAAAATATGGAAGTTGACCCGACGGATCTCAGGGAGAGACTGACTTCTTTCTAACGATGCTCTAGTTAGCCCCGCTCTATGGTTTATTCGTGAGTATCAAAGCACAAGTACCGTTGATAGAATGCATAAAATTATTGCACAATATTACGCAATAATACATTTACATAAATATATTCTTATGGAAAAATTTTGAACTTTGAATTTAAATTGTGGGCTTATTAAAGGACATAGCGAAACCTACCTCCCCTTAAAAGTCTTGTATTTTAGTGTTCTTTCGTTTGGTCAAGCCATTTTTTTTTTTATAGGGAAAAGTGTATTTTTGAGTATGATTTCTTGACTCTACGCAAAAAATTAATTACGCTGTCTACGAACTTTGTCTAATAGATGAGTACTTTTATTTGGCGCGGAAGTTTTTGCATATTTTCAGCTACGCAAACTTCGTCTCGTAAATTCAAGTAAAGTAATAAATTTAATATCATTAAATTTAAGAAAATATGATTTACCATACCCAGTGTGCATATTTGGCGGAAAATATAAACAAAATTTATAAGTAATCAACTTCTTGAACATCTGAACTGATTTCTTTTCTGCACGGCAAAACAGAGAAATCATTATTTTGAGTTTTGTGTTTTGAAAAGACAGTATTTAATTATTTTTTGTAATTTAAAGTGACAATGGGATAGGTAATTGCAAAAAAATAGTTCTCCAAAATTGTTTTTTTGAATGTGCTTTGCATTTGACATCTTTTTTTATATTTTTGCGTAATCCATCATTACGCAATTAATTAATGAATAAAATTGATATTATTATGACACAAAATATTTGATATAGCAAAACAAAAGCTATTTGTATTATTACGTGTTTTGTAATTTTCACGAAAATCTCTGACGTTTAAATCGCTTAATTAATTGCTTAATGATGTGTTGCATAAAATTAAGAAAAGATGCAAAAAACATATTTTTGCAAATTTCTCACAATTTTTTTGTATCGGGGCTATAAAAATGAATATCTGAATGAAGATGGTCATGCAAGGGGATATAAAAACATTCTTTTCAAACGAGGCAATAGAAGTATTGGATATTGGCTATAAATCAGTCCTACGTCATAGTTTTTGTTTATTATTCTTTTAAGAGTTGACTTTCACATTTACCTAACCTCGGGCGGCTATATGTCATAGAGCGCCTTTTAATGATCGTTTTTCCAACTTATATTCTTGTTTTTGTATTTTTAAGCGCGAAAAAACTTATCGGCGGATAAAAATAAAGGGTTAACACCCAAAATGTAAACAACCTTTGGACAATCACTTGAAACCAGTATGAAATTTCAAGTCAATTGGTGCACGCATTTATTATTAAAGTACATAATGAATAATCATTCTTTCCATTTGAAACCTCGGTTAAGCCTCAATAAAAATCCCATGCCTATTATAGTAAAACTCTACTTTTTCTTTACTCGCTACCCGATGCAAATAAAAATGTGGAAACAACATTTTTATTTATTCACTGTGACTAAAAATACTGTGTTCTATTTAGGACACTATAAATCTCCATAGGTATAAATTTAATCAACGAAATACATCTGAAAATACGCAAACTTTTGTTTTATTTCTTTAATATAATATTTTTATTTGTTTATTTTAGATTCTTGGAATAGTAAACGTTGGACTTGTATCCTATTATTACAGAAACTACACTTATGTCAATCCAGACTCAACATTTTTCTTGCTCATGGCAGTAACGTTTTTGATTGGCAGTTTCTTACTTCTGTTATCTTGTTTGGTTTCGATATCGACTGCTTCTATCATATCAAAAACTATATTTGTAAGTAAAAGTTATCAATTTAATATTCTCACCAACAGGTAATTATTACTTCTTCCAGGAATTTATATATCACGGTACTGCGTTTTTATTATATTTGGCTGCTTCCTTAACACTCTTAGTGGAAATCAACAACAGAAGGAAATCGTATTATTACGAAGAATTTTTTGCAGCAGGGGTAAGTTTCAAGTTAGTATTCCAATTTGAGATGTCACTGATCAATATTCATTCCAGATAATCGGACTCGTGTTAGCAGGATTATACTTGATGAGCGCCATTTTTGGTTACAGAAGCTACAAGGGTTTATAAACATTTTGCTAATCTAAGTTTATTCTACATATCATTCTTACCGCTCATGTCGACGACATAGTCTCTTTTGACGTTTAGATGGCGTTGGTGTCCAGTAAAACCTGTATAAGCCGGAATATTGTTTTGATCCCATTTATTCAAGTTTCACTGAGTCCAGTACTTAAACAAAACTGTAATACTTGATATGTAGAGTAAACTTGTTTAAATTTGCATTTTATAATTTTTAAGATATTTTAATAATTTTTACCGGAATGTTTGTTACCTCTAATTAAGAAAACAAGTACCTGTTTGTTTTGATTACTTTTGGGTAATATAAAAAACATTATTTATTTGGTGTACGTATCAGTTAATTATTTATTTCATGTACGAATATTGTGCTCATCTAACAGGCGATTGTGGGATTCGGACTAATCTACGTGTTATTTACGATTAACAACTAAAAATTACCATTTAATATTTTGTGTTGTGAGTAGAAATTTATGTAATAAAATTATTTAGAAATTTTCTTTAGAGCTTATGTGTCAAAATGGGCTCTCAGAGCCAGGAATTTCTTGTGGGTTTACAATTTTACTAAAATAAAAATTGAGGAAAGCAGAATCTTCTTAGATGATAGAAAATTATCTGAAAGTATTTTAAATTTTTTAGATTTTACTGTAAAAATGTAAATTTACATGGTAAAAAAATATGTCAAGTTATAAATTCTGTTGAATTATATAGATTTACCATGTACATTTACATTACGAAAAACTATAGTAACTAATTTTAAAGGTCCATTTTTAGACATCAGAATGTGGAATATTTAACTATAAATTGTTTTTTTAGCAATGAGTTACTATTAGCAAAGACTGCTAATGAGTGCCTTAAATGTATGCCTTAAATGTTTACATATAACCAAAATAGTTCCAAGTAATACATACTTGCATTTGTGTATTGTGCTTTAGCTTACGTATAACAATTTTTGTACAATTTTGTAATAACTTTTCTAAATAATCTGCATTTGTATTTCTATTTTAAGAAAATGTGTTTATTCTATGTTTTATTTAATAAAAAGTAATTTTTTCAATTTTGAATTACACTAACACGCATTTCGTTTACGTGAATTACCCGTACTTTTGTGTTTGACAAATTTTATCATCTTTGTGTAAATTAATACCAGTTTAATATTTTAGGAGAGACCAGCAACTTCCCCACACTGAATTAATTCATTTTCTTTGTGCGTGTAGGTCTTGTACTGATCTTCAATAGGTGCAAGTATACGGGCACGCCTCTTTGCCTATTTTGAGAAAATTGAATTTGAATAATTATATATTACTGATGAACTACATAAAAATTAACATAAATTTGGTAAGTTGTTAATGGAATTGCGTAAGATTGCAAAAATAAAAACATACGGAAAGGGTACTGGGATCGCATCCAGCTCCTGCCAATTTTTTATTTTTATTTATGAATTCCCAGTATAATATGTCATCGTTCTCAAGAAAACCAAAGCGCTATAATAAACCCTACTCATAATCTGTAAACATTAAATGTTTTACCTTTCAGCAGTGAGGCACTGGAGAGTGTTCCACACCCCCAGACCCCCGGTCTCTACAACTTTGGCTTATTGGGATATTAGTTACTTGAGTGTGACTTAATTAGTTTTAGGATTAATAGGATTAAGTTAGGATTAATTAGTTTTTCTAGAGATTTTTTCTAGATGTCTTGAATTTATTATTAATAAAAATAAACTGCACAAACCGGGGCCTGGAAGGTGTGGAACACCCTTTAGTGCCTCACTACTGAAAGATAAAGCATTCAATATTTACAGATTATGAGTAGAGTTTATTATAGCGCTTTGGTTTTCTTGAGAACGATGACACAATTTATACTGGGAGAATTCATAATCCTCCCTCCGATTCTTGGTCACTACTTTATACTTTTGTGCTAAAAAGTTTCACCATTATCGTTTAATACTGATAACCATAAATTTGCAAATTTATCTATCACAGTTTGAGTATTCCTGGGGGGTGCTCCACACCCCAGACTCCCAGTCTCGACAACTTTGGTTTATAATTTAGGCTATTTGGAATATTAGTTACTTGAGTGTAACTTGTTCAAGTTATGATTAATTAGTTTTTCTAGAGATCTTTTCTGGTTCGGTTATGCTGATATCTTCAACTTATTACTAATAAAAAATAAACTGCACAAACCGGGGGGTCTGGGGGGTGTGGAACACCCTCCAGTGCCTCACTGCTGAAAGGTAAAACATTCAATGTTTACAGATTATGAGTAGGGTTTATTATAGCGCTTTAGTTTTCTTGTGAACGATGACATATTATACTGGGAGAATTAATTAAATTAATAATCCCCCGATTCTTGGTCACGACTTTATATTTTTTGTGCTAAAAACTTTCACCATTATCGCTTAATACTGATAACCATAAGTTTGCAAATTTATCTATCACAGTTTAAGTGTCCCTGGGGGTGCGCCACACCCCCTGACCCCGCTTTGGTTTTCCCGAAAACGATGACATAAATTATATTGGGGGGAATTAATAATCAAATAAATAAAAAAACAAATTGCCAGGAGCTGGATGCGATCCCAATACCCTTTGCATATGTTTTTATTGTTTTGCCTACACGCCTACACTACAGACCTACACGCACAATGAAAATGAATCAATTTAGTGAGGGGAAGTTGCCGGTCTCTCCATGTTAGTAAAAAAACAAGTTGACAGTTGTTTTACTCTTTATATAAAGTTAACGTTACATGGAGGACGGCTCGTCGTCGGGTATAAAGTACTTTAGTGACGCCTTTGTAGAAGGTAGTAAAGTAAAACAATTCTTTTCACGAGAAAGTGAAACTTGAAGTTTGACGCTGGTTTTCTTCATTAAATTTTTCTTTAAAATAATATTAGATTAAACCTGCTATGCTATATGAATATGCTAATATTCAAAATAACATTAAGAGCAGGATTTTCCGTAGTTTGATGCGCTGTGTTTGATTTTATTAGGAAAATTTTTACAGAAAGCAGATGTCTCTCAATATAAAATTTTTTTATGCTGTTTGGTTTTGAAAGATAAATTGTATCTACGACATTTTTATAATGATTTATGACTATACCTGACCACTTTACCGCCGATTTTGAATGTATTTTACAGAAACGTATCTGGCGAGTTACTGGCAGCTATCTACGCAGTACCCACTACTCTCAAGTTAAACATCCTGCTTAGAGTTAGCAGATTCACCATTCCTAGATGCACACTGACTTGTGACTATCCTCAGTTTGAATATAATTTGGCAGTTTATAATTTGAAATTAATGAAACACCCAAAGAGCTGCAAAAGATTTCAAGGGATAATACGAACATGTTAACTTGTCTTGTGAGAATTAAATTACAATTACCGGTACAGTAATTGACTTTGATAGCAATCTTAACTTGACCAAATTAATAAGTTGTGGTACTCATTCGATGCAGAATTTAATGCTCTTTAATTTGTTAAACCACAAATGTTTTGCTAGGATCCACGGTTTAGGAGTTATATGCAAAAACTAAAAGGTCCTAAATGTTGAAGTTCTTTGGCTGCCAAAAGTTCTCCTGAGGTCGCCCGTGTTAGCATTTTTGTTTTCACATGCTTGTACCTATTTATACAAGTTAAAAATAAAATCTTTTACACCACCGTTTACAACATACCACCTTATTTCGATTCTCTACTGACTGGCCTATTGATTCTATTGCAATAGTAACGGGCAACAGCCAAGCAAATAATATACTGAAATATTCACTTAATAATACATTGATCCAACTGGTTCGCTGATGAGAATAGTAAAATTACCAAATGGCCGGGCCAACTTTCATCGATAAATATATTTTGGCCATAAAATTTTTATTTTCAAAATATAATTTTTTATTTACGGCACAAGGCAGCACAAATCGAGCACAATTCAGCACAACTTTTTTTTCGAAAATGGCACGGTTAACTTCCACCCTTAAAATCAGGTCTCCATAAAAGCCAAAATAAATAAGATAAAATAAAAAAAATTACGGCACAAAGTAGCACAAATCGAGCACAACTTTTGTTTTAAATTTAACAAAAATGCATGGTTATATTCTTTTATTTTGCTTCACTCCAGTAAAGCCGCGCCACCTGGTGGTTTAGTTCATTTTGATACGGTTAAGCGCACTCAAATTTTAGGACAGTTACCAGTCTTTCCACCTTCCAAGTCCATGGTTTACATGTATAACTCAAAATGGTCAAAAAGTGACTTCGGTTATTTCAGTAATAAGAGATTCAAATATTTTTCAACTACCATTGATATTGACATCCAATTAAGTTTGAATGATCTGTATTAAAGGTTTCTGAAATACTTGCCATCCATTTGATGTTAGGTGAGCGATACACTTTTATTATTCTAGTTCAGAACATTGAAAATGTTAATATTTTATATTTATGGTTTTAATTAGAATAACAAATTTAAATCATGTTTTCTTTTATTTTATTTAACAAATAGTAGTACTATTTAAATAATGTAATATATAACTTTTGTTGACTTCACTGGAATCCAAGGTTAAAAAATATATATTTTAAAGGTATTTTAAAGATGCCTACCGAGGCACTTACAGAGGCGGCATTAAAATTATTTTGTGTTCTTAGCGCTTTAGGTAACCTTTTTGTGGTATCCAAAATTAGAAAAAAAGGTAAATAATAGAAAATCATTTATGAACGGGATCCCCGGCGATGTTTTACTTTCCGGTCCCCCCCATCTTTTAAAGTTTGATTTTGTTTTGCACAAAGCAGTATAGCTCTATGAGCTATAGAGACGGCAGGGGAAAAATTCTTCAATAATTATATTCTTGTAGGCAAGTTGATTGCCTACGCAGTTAATAGGTATATCGTTCGCAAGCATTTTAGTGCTGTCACCTACGCAAGAAACTGGGGCTCGATTCCCGCCGCGCCGGAGGAAACTTTTCTTATTAGATCATACATGTGTATTTAGAAAACCTCTTATGAACACATTATTATTGCTATGCTACTATTTATTTATACATTTTTTATTTAAACAAATATTTGTAGATAGAGGGTCTGTAATCATAGGATTAGTGTACGGCTATGACGTATATAAAAATCTTATCGGTGTATTAAGGTTATAGATAAAATAAGTGGCATTTCCAGACTGAGAAATTCATAGTTAAACTAATATTATGCCCATTCTTTTGGCATATCGTAACCATGGGTATTGAAAATCAGTGGGGATTCTCTAACAGATAAATATAAATTGTGTCTCTCTAAATTCTAAAGATAAAAAATGATGCCAAACTAAGTAAAAAACTAAATTGACTCAAATTTTGTGCACTTTCTACACAAAATATTATGATTTTGACAAATGAAATTTTTGACATTTTATTTTTATGTTTATTTTTATTTATTTTTATGCGGGTGGGGGGTCCTTTCCTTTTTACTTTTTTCAATTATATATTATATTTTTGAATGCTTCTAGTCCTATCCTACCACAAAATGGCGATTGATTATTTTATCTATATTTTATGTTAGTCTAGGAGTGAAACCTATGCAAAAGCAAAATTGATTACCCATCAGCCCCGAATCAATTACTCTTAATCCTCAACATCTCAAAACAACAACATGTAAATAGATTTAAAACCACAATTTGTTGTTTAATTTTTATAAATTAAAATTTTTAATAAAATTTCTATTTATCTATTTATTCCATAAAAGGCACTGTGGAATTTCTGGTCTAGGGAACTAGGTAGAACTTAACATATCAAAGCAACATGAAAATAATTTAAAACCACAATTTGTTGTTTAATTTTTATAAATTAAAATTTTTAATAAAATTTCTATTTATCTATTTATTCCATAAAAGGCACTGTGGGGGGAGGGGGTGAATTTCTGGTCTAGGGAACTAGGTATGCTTAAATTCACCAGTGATTAACTATGTTCTTTGTGTATAGTTTTGGAACATCCGGTATTGAACAACGGATTTAGATAAAACCAATATACAGCAGCCACTCGATGTATTAACAATAGCCGGAATTAGGTACCTATTGGGATTTTCGAGCCACGACCTTAATAATAACAAACGCTTCATTGTTTATCCACTTTCGTTACATGATGTCAGTTTTCGGTTTAATATTTATTTTTAAAGTAAGTTCAGTACATTATAATTAGCTATACACGAAACTCATCGATTGACTATCTTAACGAAAAATGTGTTAGCGGATAATCAATTATCAAATAATGTAAATTGAGAGCAAGGTTGGAATAACCCAACTTCGAATTAATCTTTGTTTAAACAGATAGGAAACGAACGTCATCGTTTTGCATTTGAAAATATGCAAAAGTATGTCCACGACAAACAAATTCTAAATTTGGATTGCATTTGATAATATTGAGACGATACATCTACGAATATGTTTTGTTGGCTAACATTTCCTGTAGATAAAAATTAAAAACAACCGCAGAGAAAATGTTATCTGGGTGAACGAATTTTGTATAATATCAGCGGTTTGGTGAAATTATTAAATTCCTATACCTACAAATACCAAGTTAAAAGTTTAAATAAATTATGCAAACATTTTATCACGTATAAATGGTTTCTCTACATTACAAATTCTTAAATAGTATATCACATGACCAAAACCGCTGTTTGTGAAGTTACATTCTTGAGTTTCAAAATAGTTATGCAATGTGTTTAAGAATTTGCTGTATCGAGAAAACAATTAATTATCTATGACGTTCGTGATAAAATTTTCACGAAAAGCACATGAGGTTACTTACACTCATAAGTCAGGGTAGTTCTTACAGAATTAAAAAAAAATGTCAATATTTTATAACAAAATTCAAATTTAAAATACACACAAATACAAAATAATCAAACTACTTTTGCTTTATTCGCACATGGTTGTTGTTTTCTTCATATTTTGTTTTCTTTATAATAAATGATATTCTTTAGTAACGCGAAAATACAACTCATTTAATGTTCCCATATGAAAAATATAAATAAAAGTATACCTAAAACAGTAAATTCTGATAATTTTACATTAATCTAACTTGTAAAGGTGTAACTCATGTAAATTTAACTATAACATAAAATAAAAGTAAACAATATAACTAGAATAGCAAATTTTACTTGTGTCTGAGACCTACCTACTTACGTTACTTTAGACCACCTACCTATTTAAAGGTTAAAGTAATTCACAGGCAAGAAATCATCTTTAAATTGACTATGACAGTTGTTTTGTGATAACCAAGATATTTACCTTACGAACGGCGAAAACTGTTTTTGTTTTCGATATTTTTGTTTTCGGTGCTTTTGTTTTCGTTTTGAATTTCGGCGTTTTTGTTTTCAGTGTTTTGACATAGAATCGCTAGAAGCCGTGATGTTATAATTGTGCTAATTTTATAAGAAGAAAGTGATATTTAAGAAAATCAATATTCGTAAGGAAAATATTATTCCATGTCAAAATACGGAAAACAAAATGCCGAAAGCCAAAACGTCTAAGTCAAACACCGAAAGTACCACTAATCCAAACAAGATACCTCAAATAGAGTATAGCTAGAAAACGTGTACTATTATTTGATTATTGGTCATTGAACCGCGACGATTTAAAAAGTATATTTATGAAAATAATTTTTAAGGTTAAATCGAAATTTGTCGTGCTTGCGTTTGTCAAAACCGACTTTTGCAGCTTTCGCTCCGTCTTGCTCCAAGCCGTTTTGTCAAGCGCGTTATTCATTAAAAATATACCCCTATTGAAAATTATAATTTTCCCATAAGAAATACATGTAAATGTATTATTGAACAATATTATGCAATAATTTTATGCATTGTGAAGACGGTACGTGTGCTGTGTCTGGGTTGACAGTGACTAGTGGTGGAAGAGATTCGAGTAAAGGTACTTGGGGATGTTTTAGTAAGTAAAAGTAGTAGTAAAGCGCAACCCTTCGGGTCGCTTTGGGCGCTACAAGCAGTTTTGACAGCGCAACTACTTCAAGAGTCGAATTCACACAAAAAGTGATTTATTTCCGAAATTTGTTGTCCGATCACAAATTTAATTTTTTTATTAACTAATTACACCATTATCTTTCATAATTCGTTGTAAAAACCAAGATTCTGGTATATTTACTGTCGCCACAACCTATTTTAATTTTGGTGGGCGGGGTTACAGTTCAAAAGAGCCAATGAGATAATTGCATTCCCAACTAATTTTTTTAAGGCGTTTTTTTCAAAATTTATTTTTTTATACGTTAATTAGACCATTTTCTTTCATAATTCACTTCAAAAATGGTAAAAATCGCGATCCGAGAATCTTAACTGCACCCGAAGAGGGTCTTGTCTTCTTGGCACTGTGGAGTACCGGGGCATCGCCCCACACCTCCTTCATCTGGCTGGCATATTTGCCTGGTATTTTGGCTCTGAAATATAAAGAAGAGTTTCGCGTTGCTGCGGGTCGCGCCGAGGTGGATACCTCTGTGTGTGGGTTGCGGGTTTTCTGATTTTGCAGGGGGGGATCGCGAGGCGTCGCAGCCTCCTGCAGAATCCTTTGGGAAGAAAAATAGCTTCGAAAGTCTTGGCTGAATTTGAAGTCCCATCTCGCTCTTTGAAGGTGAGGGCTTGCGGAGATGGGGTTGTTACTGTCGCTGCGTAGTTTGAAGAACTATCTGGGTTGCTGCAAGATGCTTCTGGGTCTCTTATACCGCAAAAAATCCTCGAGTTGGTAGTTACCCAGCTCTTGGATTAATGGGTTTTCGAGTGTCCAGAAGCTTCGTAAAATTATTCCGTCAGGTGATGTTGCTGGTGGAGGTAATGTGGGTTAATTGGGATTTGGCTGCGTAGCCCCAGACGGGGGCTGCGTAAGTTAGGATGGGTCGGATGATGGTTTTGTATAGGATGAGTCGGTTTGGGATGGAGAGTTTGCTATTGGCATTGAGCAGTGGGTGCAGTGCCGCCATTGCGCCCCTTGCTTTAGCTGCGGTGTCTTTGATGTGGGGGCCCCACCGTAGTCTCTTGTCGAGGGTGACCCCCAAGTATTTGGAGGTGTCGTTCCAAGGAATCGCGGTGCCGAACATCGTGAGGTTTCGCGTGGGGAAACCACCCGAAGAGGGTGGATGTTGAGCCAACAGATAGCAGAGAGCGACTGACTTCCTCCTCATACTGCTCTAGTTGACCCCGCCTTACGGTTGATTTGAGTATATCGGGACGCACGTCTCGCCAACAGAACGTAAATCGCGCTCGTTTTCGTGACTTTTAAAATCAATTTTTAGCGTTATCATTGGAAATATTGAGTTCCTCCACAGTGCATTCGACTTGTTTTAATGTTCTCTAATTAATAATTATTGTAAAAAGATTTTTGTAAAATCATCACAGCCAAAGACATCGTGTTATCGTACTTGAACCTTATTTTTAAATAAATAAGTAAGTAGTTTTTATTTTGGTTCAAATTTACTTTGTTTGTGTTTTTGTTTTTCGGTGTTTTTGTTTTTGACGTTTTGACTTCGGTGTTTTGACTTTCTACGTTTTTGTTTTCTACTATTATAGCACCTATTATTGCCATAGGATGTTACCTCACGACCTTCAGGATATAACCCTAAAAACACTTTAAATCATCGGTATCATCAATTTTTCTGATTTGTGTGAGTCAGGGGTGAGCCATACACACCAAAGGTGGGGCAATCTTATTGTCGTGTTCTAAGCATCTACGTGTACAGCTCTTTTGCTACTGCTGGACGTAGAGGTCTCTTTCTATAGAAACACCACGGCTACAAGGGACCGCCGGCCTCATGTACCCTCCCAACCACAGAAATAGTAATAAGAAAGTCAAACTTTGTCGACAAGGGGTAACTTTGCACCAAAATAGTATAAATTTCAGTGACGTAATAATGAAATGAATATTTTTAAGCCTTGGTTTTGGTTTAATAACGAACAAGACAACTTTTCCCAAATTAGCTGCCGCAGTTCAAGCGCCAATAGGATCATGTTATTGTGCCATGTTTTTTGGTGCAAAGTTACCCCTTGTGAGTAAAGTTTGATGGTTTTATGGTACCTTAGCACTAGCAGTTGTTTGAGATAACTACAAGGTCACGTAGTCGATATTATGTTCTAGTAATAATTTCCTTATGGTAATATTAATAGGGCAGATTTCATAATAAAATTTAATAGGAGAGTTAATGCATTTCATTGGTTTTATAACTTTAATTCTCTCATTAAATTTTAACGTCAGATTAAATTTTATTATTAATAGCAACAAATTATTAGTGAAATTTCCAGTATTTTGGAGAACAGTCCAACTTTTTATGATCGTCTCCGTGCTAAGAAGGGTACGTAAAGCCAGCGGTACCCCTGTGTTGAAGACTGCAACTATCAACGATTTTTAGATTAAAATGCACAACGTTTACAAAAATAAAATATTGGTACATGGAATCCAAGGAGCTCTTTCTTTTGAGAAACTCTTTAGGCGTTGTATTTTTTTAAAACAGATTTTGATAGATATCCCAGAAATTATTGTTCCCCGAGTAGTTCACTTTAGCAATATCTGCGGGAGGGGGGGGCACTATTCGATCGTCGTAGCTAGCTGTTTTGTCAGAGAGGGACTATCATGTTTTGAAATGGGTAAGAGTTCGAATTCCTGGAATCGAATATACACTTTTTCCTGTCAACAGCGGCAAGCGGTGAGAGATACCAGTCGCTCCCCGAGATCCATCGAGTCAACATCCACACTTTTCGAGTTGGGCCGTTCTTTGGGGATGTTTTTAGTAAGTAAAGCGCTTTTCAAAACCGCTTGTAGCGCCCGGAGCGGAGGGTGCGGAAAGTGGGTTTTGACAAACGCAACTACGTCAAGACTGAGATTCACCTTAAAAGTGAATTTTTTCAGAAATTTGTTAACCAACCACAAATTTTATTTTTTTAATTGTTGATTACACCCTCATCTTTCATAATTTGTTGTAAAAACCGAGATTATAGAATCTTTACTGTCGCCACAACCTATTTTAATTTTGGTGAGCGGGGTTACAGTTCAAAAGAGCCAATGAGAAAATTGCATTCCAAATTAATTTTTAAAGCCGTCATTTTTTTCCAAAATTTGTGAACCGACCCCAAATTTTATTTTTTATCTGCTAATTAGGCCCTAATCTGTTAGAAACCGCTTTGAAAAAGGTAAAAATTCCGATCCGGGAATTCGAACTGTCACCTTTAAACTTCTTACTTTATCCTCTGAAATGATAAAAATACTCAATGTTTTTAATAAACAATTAATTAAAATTAAAAAAAAAGGTAAAACTTTTATTGAAGTTAAAATAAATATATTATATTTAAAAAATATAAATAACTCGGAAGCTGATAGGGTAAATGTGCCTGTTCGCGGCCACGATCGGTTTTCGGCCATGAAGGATAAAATGTTAAATAATAAATAGTTTCGAAAATCACATTAATAATTTTGGACATAAATTTTTAATTAAATTTAGTTGTTACTTTGTCTAGTTAACAAAGTATAAACGAATAAAAAATGTTTCACGATGACGACGTTAAGATTTACGCACTTACTTAGTGTAGAAATTGATATAAACACGTTAGTGGACAGTGGTTTCTTATGACAATGTCCGAGAACTGAATGATACGCACTTTCTGTGTTGTCTCAATTTTTTTGATGAAACATTTAAATGGGAGAATATTAGTAGAAAATAAGGTTATGGTACGGTGGTAAACATTCAAACTTATGTCCGATGTAAATTTTACAAATACAAAGTAGAAAAATTACTATTTTCCGACGTGTCACACATGAGATTTCTGTTAAGTGGCCGACGACAGGCACATTGACCCTATAAAAAAGTTGTGAAGCACTGTTTACAGGTCTATTTAAAAAACAGTTGATTTCGGTTAGGAGGGGGGAGAGAGAAACTAAAAACACCAGAAAACTGCAATTTTTAACCCTACTTATTGTTATCTTTTTCTTAGGCCGCCCCTGGCAATTTAAAATTATTACGCGTGAAATGCTTGTTTTACAAAGATTATTCTCACATTATGTTCGTTTTCTTTTATTATGATAAGGTAGGTAACTTTTGCAGCTTTACAAAAATGATGTTTACTAAAAATTTAAATTTTAAACACATAAAAGTTATTAATTTCATGTTTTTTTAACGGAATTCGTAATCGCAATTATGCTGCGTTTGCGTCAGCTTAGTGGAATCTCTTTCTATACATCATACAGATTTCGTTGTATTAGGTTTCTATGTAAAATCGGACGTTCCAATATAATCCGTTCGTACCAGTCGTGTCAACTAACACAAGAGTCCCCCCTCTTAAACATTTAAACTTCGGTGGACTCTAGTAATTTAAAACACGTTAGTTACTTCAAAGAAATTTGCAGTTTTGTATCAGAAATTCAAGTAGATAAATTTGCATTACCTACCTGCCTCTCGCATAAAATGGACCACTAAGGGCTAAAACTTGCTGAAGTAACAGTGGGGTACCGGTGACCACTTTCTATACTTAAAAAATTCAACAATTTTATTCAAATTGTGCGTGTTCGGTATCAGTGAAAGTTTTTATACTTAGAAAAAAATGAGTGAAAGCGCAATTGCATGGGTCGACGGTAAGAAAAATTTTGATTTTGTTTTTCAAAAATGCGCGCTTGAATATTTTATCGGCGCGTGTTTTGTCGTTGTACAGGGTGGTCCTATCATTTTATTTAAAATTAGCGGAATTTTTTAAACAAATTTTTTTGCATTAATCATCATCAATATTTATGAAATATTCCATCACGTACGATATTGTTTGTAATAACAGATAAGTTTCCTTTTAATTTTATTTAAAAATAATAAATCGTACAGCTTGACAACAAGGAAATAACATTTTTCAAGATAGTGAAGAGCAAATTGATCAACCTTGGAAATTGTTTCATTTTATTAGTTACTCAAGGTAAATAATTATTATTGAATTTGCTATCGGAGAAAGGAATTAAGTACTTCTAGACTTGTGCATCGTTAACAATGAAAAAGAAAGCTTAAATTTGTGCTATAGGCGATAAATAGGGAAATATATTTTATTTGTGCGTAACAGAAGTTATTGATCATATCAACTTCCTCTTGCTCGACTCATTTAATAGGATATGCGGGTTACCGCTTCCTTATGTGGTAAAAGCATTGGGTAAATAGTTTTTTAAATTCAAATTGATTAATGCCCGATTTCTTCACCTAGACCAATCAGACAGCAGCAAAACAAAACAATCAGAAATGTGATTGGCTACTTCGTTAAATTATCTAAAAAATAGATTATCTAAGAGATATCGCTAGGTGAAGAAATCGGTCATAAGAAAATAAACAAAACGCCGAAAGTTTCCCGCACTGTCATATGATACAAGATAATTTTAGTATTATTGTGATAAGACGAATCCGCCCCAATCAAAAAGGCTCATATCATGAGTGTACATATTGGTATCCCAAGAGGACTATAATCACATGCACTTTCGTTTCTTGTTGCGTAAATGCTATTTTGTTGCACTCCATTTTCCATTTTCGTTTGTAAAAAGGAATGCAAATTGTTGTTCAATTGCTGTGATATGATAAAAAAATTTAACAAAGCAATGCGGTAACTATTCGTAAAAATTTCCTGTTGCTAGTAACAAAACATGCAATTATTTTGTTTCATAATTTTGCGGTACATTATTGGGTAATCGCTTTAGTCAATTGCGATTATACAGTGTAAAGAAATTAGTACAAAATATATCAGTAGGAGGTAACCAAAATTAAATGTTTTACATGATAGACTGTGAAATTGTTCCAGTGACCCAGAATTATAGCGGTGTAATCAAATAAAAATGCTAGGCGGATAGTTTATATTTACAAACGTGTACAAATTTTAAATAGCTTCTGATAAACGTGATCTTGGGGAATATCGAAATACAATTAATTGTTGTAATACGCTTATGCTTAAGTAATGGGCCGTGAAAACCCAGAATTCGATACCACAGAATGGAGGCTGTGCAGATGTGGTTTTACCTTATCGTCACTACGCTGATGTCAAATATTTAGTTTACCAACAATAGACGAACAAAGAACCTGGAAATTCTAGGTACCATCGGTAGGTACCTGGTGGTAATTAGTTTTTTTGCAACTATTTTTGTAGAAATCTTTGCGAAAACAAAATCAATAAATATGTTGAAATAAGAGATATTACAAAGCGTCGCTTTCGCAGGCAGATGCAGCTTGAAGCTTATATGGATAATTTTGAAAAAATTGAGTCCATGTTCTAGGGCATGGGCGTTAGGTTTTACGTGATACGTCACCGCGGTACATCCATTTTGCCCGGTTTCACGTCAAAATATATTTATTGGCTGAAGGTTTTGAAGGTGAAACAACACAAATTGAAAGAAATTTACCGTGGGGTCGGGGGGGGGGTAGATACCCCCAGTTTACGACTGCAGCAATCCTAGAAGAACTAATGTGGTATCATAAAGATATAAAACCTTCTGCATAATTCTTCAACGTGTAATGATTTGTATCTCAATACTTAGGCACTGGAGGGTGTTCCACACCCCCCAGACCCCGGTTTTTCTAATTTTTTTATTAGAAGTGAATTAAATATTTCATCAACTACTTTATTAGTACAAATTTTATGGTTTGTTGAATGCATTCAGCGATTCTCACAAAACCGCAACTTCTTCTACTCATATTTTGAGTAATTCCATTAATTAATCTCCCCCAAACAAGTGAATTTATTTTATAAACATAAATACGACTCAAGCAAGAAAGACAATCCACCTAGAGAAATTTAAAAATAAATTTATTAGCTGAACATTAAAAAAAATAGTTTAAATGAATTGGGCAAGTGATAACAACACAAATTAAAAAAAGTAAACCGGGGGGTCTGGGGGGTGTGGAACAACCTCCAGTTTACGGCTGCAGCAATCCTAGAGGAACTAATGTGGTATCATAAAACCATAAAACCTTCTGCGCAATTCTTCAACGTGTAATGATTTGTATCCCAATACTTAGGCACTGGAGGGTGTTCCACACCCCAGACCCCCGGTTTTTCTAATTTTTTTATTATAAGGTATGAATTAAATATTTCATCAACTACTTCATTAGTAAAAATTTTTATGGTTTACCGAATGCATTCACCGATTCTCACAAAACCGCAACTTCTTTTACCCATATTTTAAGTAATTCCATTAGTTACACCCAATGGCAAGTCAATTTATTTTATAAAACAAAATACGACTCAAGCATAAAAGACAATCCATCTAGAGAAATCTATATATATAAAATGGATGTATGTTTGTGTGTGTGTTTGTGTGTTTGTGTTTGTTCCTTATAGACTCCTAGACCGTTCGACCGATCCCAACCAAATTTTGCACAGTTACTCTCTAGGACCCTAAAGAGGTTTTCCACTAAAAACCGAGACCGAAAAGCTTAATTTAAAAAAAAAGTGAAAAATTGCGGACGCGCATGAATGGAACGAGATTCCCATACAGGGTGAATTTAAAATTATCTTCTATCTTCTATCTATATATATAAATGTGAAATGGTATTTCTTTGTCACGCATGATCTCCGAAACTACTGAATCGATCGACTTGCCGTTTTTTAAATGATAGAGTACATCTTGGAGCAGGTTTAAAGCCTAATTCCGCGTTTGTAAGTTAATAAACAATGAAGTAATTACATTTTTGTACACACGTCTGAACAGATTATCTACAGATTTAATCTGATAATCTACAGATTAGTGACATTTTTAGGTTGGTTAAATAACCTACTTCTTCTTCTTCTTCTTCTTCCTTCTTCTATTTAGACTTTCGTCTGTTCTTTCTTCGGTTACCTCTTCATTGTTCCGTGATATTATCGCTCCACCTCTTTCGCGGTCTCCCGACGCTTCTTCGGCCTAACGGAGATTTATCTCTGGCTATCTTCACTACCCTGTCATCTGCCATTCTACTTATATGCTGGTTCCATTCTCTTTTTCTGCCAATTATCCATTCGTTGATGTTCTCGATGTTACATGATTGTCTCAGGGATTCACTACGTTCTCTATCCCACAGGGTTTTACCAGCAATCTTGCGGATAGTTTTCATTTCAGATGTTTCCAATATACGGCTCGTTTTAGTTGTATCGGGTCTTGTTTCTGCTGTATAAGTCATGATTGGTCTTACCGTTGCCTTATATATTCTGGTCTTAACTTCTTTTCTAAGGTACTTGTTTCTCCAAATTGTATCGTTAAGGCACCCTGCTATTCTATTAGCTTTATTGACTTGTTGTCTGACTTCCGCTTCCGTATCCCCGTAGCTGTAAACTGGTATGCCCAGGTAGTTAAATTTCATTACTTGCTGAATCACCTCTCCATTCATCTCCAATTTGCATCTAATTGGCTCCGCAGATATCACCATGCATTTGGTCTTTCCAGTAGATATTGTCATGTTAAACCTTCCAGCTGTTAGGTTGAACTGATGCAAGAGTCTCTGAAGATCGTCTTCGCTCTCTGCCACAAGCACGGCATCATCCGCATAGCAGAGTATTGAAATCTCCTTGTCACCCATCTTGTATCCGTTGCCATCGCGCACCTTGTTTATTATTTCGTCCATCACAACGTTAAAGAGTAGAGGACTCATTGAATCTCCTTGTCGAATACCCCTTTCCACAGCAATCTTTTCCGAGACTCTTCCATTTACTCTCACTTGAATTGTATTTCCTGTGTATAGATCTTCGATAGTTTTTATTAAGTCCATAGGTATGTTCTTATTATATAGTAGATGTATCACATCGGTGAGCTGTACACGGTCAAAAGCCTTTTCCAGATCGATAAAACATAAGTATGCCGGTCTATTGTACTCTAAGGATTTTTCCGTAATTTGTCGGAGGACAAACACTGCGTCGTTACATGATCTCCTCGATTTGAATCCTTGTTGTTCTTCAGCTAGGGATATTTTAGAGCTGATTATATTGGTTATAATTTTGTAGTCAACTTGAGCGCGGTGTTGAGGAGATTGATACCTCTGTAATTTTGTGGCACCCTTTTGTCTCCCTTTTTAAACATTACAATAGTAGTGCTTGTTCTCCAGCTGTTGGGTATTCTATGTTGCGATACGATTTTCTGGATCAACTTCCGAAGTTCTTGAACAAGTTCCTGGCCACCATATTTGAGTAATTCATTGGGAATTTTGTCTGGTCCTGGAGATTTACGATTTTTTAATTTTGTTAGCGCTTGTTGGACGTCGTCAATGGTTATTTCAACAACTTCGGCTGTTATGTCTGGTTTATTAAAATGGGTTACCGTGTTTCCTTCGTGTTTAAACAAATTTGTGAAGTATTTGGACCATATCTCCATATTGATACGATTGGATTCAATTATTTCGTTTATTTCTTTTCTTTGTGTTCTAATCAGTCTCCAAATTTGCTTCTGCAACCCATAGAAATCGCTCTCATTCTCTTTGTAAATCTTTCCCAATATTCCTCTTTTAGTCTTCTTACCAGTGCGTTCGTTTCAGTTCTTATTACTTTGTAATCGTTGTACGCTTCCTCTGTTCGTAGAGATCTATACTTTAGGTATGCCTTCTTTTATCCCGGCACTTTTCTTTTACTTCGCTGTGAAACCATGGTGTTTTCTTTTGTCTCTTCTTTGCCGTACTCACAGTTCTTGTTCCCAAGGCTTCATTTGCCGCATCTTCGATGTTTGTTTTTAATTTTTTCCAGCTCAATTCTATGTCATCGTCATTTCTTACTGAGTTTGCTTTGATTTTTTCTTCCAGTCTATTCTGATACAGTTGAGTGATTGATTGTTCCCACATAGATTCGATATTTATTTTTCTTCCTTTACGGCAGTTGTGAGATTTTTCTTTCGTATCATCTTTAGTCTGATTTTTCCTAATAGAAGACTGTGATCGCTGCCAATATTGGCAGCATTCAGTGTTCTCACATCGAGTATTTGCATTGGGTGTATTCTGCGATTTGTAACAATGTAATCTATCGTAGACTGCTGGTTTCTCGTATTTCTAAAGGTATTCTTATGTTGTGGTTTATGGTTGTAAAAGGTGTTATTAATTCTGAGTTCGTTATGGCAGCAGAAGCTAATCATCAACTCTCCATTATCATTGAGCATCTCTTCGTTAAAACGCTGTTTGACCCCTGGTATTATTTCTTTTCCAATGCGTGCATTGAAATCTCCCATAATCATTATGGCGTCGTCCTTAGGGATTGTTTCAATGGTTTCTTGTAACTTCTCATAAAATTGCTCTCTCTCGCGTTTGGGTTTGCTATCCTCTGGACCATATATGGCTAGTAGATGTATCATTCGTTGTTGTTCATCCTCGAGACTCACCACTATTATTCTTTCAGATATATACTGACATTCTTTAATGAGGTGTTCATGTTTATTGTGCATTATGATTGCTACACCAGCCTTTGCTCGTTCTTCCTTAGGCACACCACTGTATAGTAGCAGGTAGTTTTCGTATTGTGCTTGGCCCTTCCCCTTTTTCTTTGTTTCTTGTATTGCGCAAATGTCTATGTCGTTGTCGTCTAGTTCTTTGACGATTTCTTGGTCTCTATTGTTGAGTGATCTTACGTTCCATGTTGCGATTCTGAGGATATGACTTCTTTTCCATCTCGTTTGCCTCTTTCTTGCGTGGGTCGTCATCGATAAATCCGTCCTATTCCGAGGCTTAATACCGGTACTTTGAGCAACATATTTCTTTTATTACAGGTAGGCTGCTAACCGTGCCTATAAACTCTCCTCCTTTATCCGGGCTTGGGACCGGCAACGTCAACTACTGAGCTACTCAATCCACCCAGCAGTCTCCGCAGGCGGAGTTATAACCTACTTCAAATTACTATATAAACTAAAATCTGGAAATCAACTGACAAAAAAGGAACGAAGGAATCATAACAAACAGTGGCATATAAAGTTAAAGAGAAAATCTATATATATAAAAATGGATGTATGTTTGTGTGTGTGTTTGTGTGTGTGTTTGTTCCTTATAGACTCCTAGACCGTTCGACCGATCCCAACCAAATTTTGCACAGTTACTCTCTAGGACCCTAAAGAGGTTTTCCGCTAAAAACCGAGACCGAAAAGCTTAATTTAAAAAAAAAGTGAAAAATTGCGGACGCGCATGAATGGAACGAGATTCCCATACAGGGTGAATTTAAAATTATCTTCTATCTTCTATCTATATATATAAATGTGAAATGGTATTTCTTTGTCACGCATGATCTCCGAAACTACTGAATCGATCGACTTGCCGTTTTTTTTAAATGATAGAGTACATCTTGGAGCAGGTTTAAAGCCTAATTCCGCGTTTGTAAGTTAATAAACAATGAAGTAATTACATTTTTGTACACACGTCTGAACAGATTATCTACAGATTTAATCTGATAATCTACAGATTAGTGACATTTTTTAGGTTGGTTAAATAACCTACTTCAAATTACTATATAAACTAAAAATCTGGAAATCAACTGACAAAAAAAAGGAACGAAGGAATCATAACAAACAGTGGCATATAAAGTTAAAAGAAAATTAAATCTTGATCGTTCTTCTACTGTGGCCAAAAGACAGCGTTTTGTAGACAAAATCAAAGTACCGATAACATAAATGATCGTAATGCTTCCGACCCAGCACAGGATTCCATTTCACAGCAAATCCAAGCCCCAATAAGAGTTAATGATGGTGATCATTTGCATGATATGGAAGTAGAAAATGAAAGTGTTCCTTCAGTCCCATGGAAAAGTAGAGAAATGTCTGGATTTAATTATGATGTCTCCATTGATTATGCAACCGATTCTCACGTTTCGATTGAAACCATGACTTCCAGCAGTAACTACTGTCGTGCATTAAAATGGGAAAAAGAAGCACCTGGCCTGTGTTGTTGTAGTGGAAAAGTTTTACTCGGTGACATTGTTGAACCGCCAGAACCATTAAAGAGTTTACTACTTGGCACTCACTATAATTCGGACAATTTCCTTAGAAATATACGAAAGTACAACTCCGCTTTTCAAATGACATCGTTTGGTGTCACCGAGATACGGCATGGAAATTTTATGCCCACGTTTAAAATTCAAGGCCAAGTTTACCATGCAGTTGGTTCCTTATTTCCAAAAATGCAAGAAGAACCCAAGAAGAAGACAAGATTTCTTTGAATCATCAAACAAATAAATTTGTTTGGTCCGAACAAACAATTTTTACCGTTTCCTTAACTTAAAATTCTCAAACTTTTCAAAAAAAAGTAAATTCAGACAAAGGCAAAGTATTTTATTTTTAGTGAGACCCTAGGCAAAGCCGGGTATCCAGCTATATACTATGTATGTGCAGCTGTAACAAATATTGCGTTATATTGGACTTTTGACTGCAAATATTTTTATTTTTAAACTTTTAACATTTTTACTGTTCACTTAAAAAATGTATGATTAAATATAATAATAGACCATACAGAGTGAATTTAAAATTATTCCCAACAGTGCGGCCTTTAGGCCCACAACCTTGGTCAGCTAGTTTAATAAATAAATTTATTAGCTGAACATTAAAAAATAGTTTAAATGAATTGGGCAAGTGATAACAACACAAATAAAAAAGTAAACTGGGGGTCTGGGGTGTGGAACACTCTCCAATTTACAGCTGCAGCAATCCTTGAGGAACTAATGTAGTATCATAAAACCATAAAATCTTCTGCGCAATTCTTCAACGTGTAATGATTTGTATCAATACTTAGGCATTGGAGGGTGTTCCACACCCCCCAGGCCCCCCGGTTTTTCTAATTTTTTTATTATCAGGTATGAATTAATTATTTCATCAACTACATACTTGATTAGTAAATGTTTTTATGGCTTACTGAATGCATTCAGCGATTCTCACAAAACCGCAACTTCTTCTACCCATATTTTAAGTAATTCCATTAGTTACTCCCCCCCCCTGCAAGTCAATTTATTTTATAAAACATAAATACGACTCAAGCAAGAAAGACAATCCATCTAGAGAAATTTTAAAAATAGATTTATTAGCTGAACATTTAAAAAAAAATGTGATAACAACACAAATTAAAAAAAGTAAACCGGGGGTCTGGGGGGTGTAGAACACCCTCCAGTTTACGGCTGCAGCAATCCTAGAGGAACTAATGTGGTATCATAAAACCATAAAACCTTCTGCGCAATTCTTCAACGTGTAATGATTTGTATCCCAATACTTAGGCACTGGAGGGTGTTCCACACCCCAGACCCCCCGGTTTGTGCAGTTTATTTTTTATTAGTAATAAATTGAAGATATCAGCATAACCGATCTAGAAGAAATCTCTAAATATACTAATTAATCCTAACTTTAACAAGTCACACTCAAGTAACTAATATCTCAATTATTACCCCAGACTGGGGGTCTGGGGGTGGAGCACCCCCCAGGAACACTCAACTGTGATAGATAAATTTGCAAACTTATGGTTATCAGTATTAAGCGATAATAAAGTTTTTAGCTCACAAAAATTTAAAGCAGTTACCAAGAATTGTGGGGGGGGGATTATATATTCCCCCTCAGTATAATATGTCATCGTTCTCAAAAAAACAAAAACGCTATAATAAACCCTACTCATAATCAGTAAACATTGAATGTTTTACCTCTCAGCAGTGAGTCACTGGAGGGTGTTCCACACCCCCCAGACCCCCCGGTTTGTGCAGTTTATCTTTTATTAGTAATAAATTGAAGACATCAGCATAACCGATCTAGAAGAAATCTCTAGATATACTAATTAATCCTAACTTTAACAAGTCACACTAAAGTAAGTAATATCTGAATTAGTCCAAATTATAAACCAAACTTTCAGAGACCGTGGGGTCTGGGGGGTGTGGAGCACCCCCCAGGAACACTCAACTGTGATAGATAAATTTACAAACTTATGGTTATCAGTATTAAGCGATAATAAAGTTTTTTAGCACAAAAAATTTAAAGCCCCCAATTAAAGAATTGGGGGGAGGGGATTATGAATTCCCCTCAGTATAATATGTCATCGATCTCAAGAAAACAAAAACGCTATAATAAACCCTACTCATAATTTGTAAACATTGAATGTTTTACCTTTCAGCAGTGAGTCACTGGAGGGTGTTCCACACCCCCCCAGACCCCCCGGTTTATCCAATTTATTTATTATCAGGCATGAATTGAATATTTCATCAACTACTTCATTTGCAAAAATGTGTATCAATGTGTTTGCTAAACGAATTCAGCGATTCTGACAAATTCACATCCTCTGCTTTAACCAATTTTAAGTAATTGCATTAGTCCCCACAAGTCAATTCATTTTTTTAAATATAAATTACGACACAAGTAAATTAAATTACGACATCGTCAGTGCGCGGTTGGTTTTGCAACAATAGTTTTTAATTTGGCTAAACACTTTTACAGGAATCGAACCTGGTACTCACTAGCTCAGTTCTTTTTCTCCTTCTTTCGGCCCCTTTTTAGCCTACTGCTGGACTAGAGCCTCTTTCTCTAAGAGAAAGGTTTAAGGATTAAGACCCACGGCTGCTAAGTCCGGGTGGGGAATGAGCTTGTAACCCTTTTCATTGTTGATGCTGGCAGTCATCAATTCAGGGGGACCGCCGACTTTACGTGCCCTCCGTAGCACGGGAGACGGTCATAGATAGAAAGAGAGTCAGAAAGGAAGGAATAAAAACTGGTACCTCACTACCTGAAACCTCACTAGTTCAGTTAATATGTTTTTATTATGTTGAAATTGTCAAGAAGCAGAGATATGTTGACCTTTTTGGATAACCGCTGTGTGGTTTGGGATTGGGAAAGCCATTTTGCACAAAGGTTTTAGTACACTAACCTGTGATCTTTCACCACGTGTGATAATATACAATCAGGAATAAAAATGAAAAATAATGCCAAGTTAATTCAATAGCAAACGATTCGCTTACACAAGAGACACCACTACCCCCCACCAATCACAGTTAGTGTAGAAATTTTGTGAAAAATGGTTTTCCTAAATCTGACAGCATCAGTTATTCAAGAAGGTTAGTTTTTAATTTAAAAATTACTATAAATTATTGTTACTTTGAATTAATAAATTCGAAACCGCATTTAAACCGAAATTATTGACCCCCAAGTAAAATAATTTTAAATTGAATAAGTTAAAAAAAAAATGGGGAGATAAATCATCATTTGGCAATTTAGAACTGGGGCAGACAAATTTGTTTAACTTCTCATTATTATCTTCTCAAAACAATTTTTTGAAATTCTGTTTAACTGATTACTTACTGACGTTCCTGCGTTAAATCATTACACAGAATTTGTTGTAAGAGAAAATAAAGTCAATTGGGATCAAGAACGTGATATGATTATCAAGTAGGTAGAATCTGCTACACTTACGAGCGAATGTAGTGAATTTTCTAAAAATAGACCACTTCTTCAAGTTAATTATTGCTCTTTTTAGTTAGGTTACTAAGGTCACAAAAATATTTGTTAAGGATAAGGAATTAAATTAAAAATAGACCAAAGCAGAAAAACATAACAAACAAATAATGAATATCCATATTTTTAGAAATTTGCTTCGGATCAAACAATAAAAAGTCTTTTAATAGTAGGGTATACCCCCCTATATTTTTTAAAATAAATATTACGTATAGAAATTGAATAAAATAATTTATAAAAATAGTGTATAATACGCATATCACTCTAACCTTAAGGGGGTTTCTTGGACATGTTTTTATTTTTTATAGACGTACTATAACCCTTAAATTTTACTCTTAAATTAAGAGGTAATATTTTGAAATTATTTGGAAACGCGTTTGCTATTTTGCAAAAAATAAAATTTTTTTAATTTCTAGGCAAATATTAATTTAAAAACTATGGGGGGGGGGCAAGTATCCCATTCTTAAAACTCCTACAACCTCCATAAATGTCTTGCAATTTACTCCTTTTTTACATAAAATTGAATTATTTAGTATTTTGAGTCAAACTTTCAGGTTGTTGGTGGCTTCTTTTTAAATTTAAAAAAAAATCAAACAATCGGTGAAGGTTGCATGTAATCTCGAATAATCTAAACTATAATAATTGATAAAATACAGTATTGGATTATAAAAGTTCATTGTTAGGTCCATCGATTTAATTTAATTTAAAATCAAAAGTATAATAATATTTTGATGGCGGTTTAATGATTTGTTATTGCGAGGAAATTGCTTTATTATATTTTATCATACACCATATCCTTCCATTAACAATATAATTGTCCGAAAAATTGTGTTTATTGTTTCATAATATTTTTCTGTCAGATAATGAAATATTAATTTACTTTTTTTTAATTATCGCAACACTGCGGTTTTATTATCAAGAACATAAAATAGTTTATGGTATTGATATGATTATATAGGGTAAGTACAAATGCAGCTTTAGAGAACTCGGCGAGGTGGTTGGGGGGGGGGGGGTTTGAGAAATTTGACTATAAAATGTTAAGTACTAATAATTTAAAGTAAAAAAACTAGGAACTGGGGAGTATTTTAAATAAATTGGGGGACCTGTCAACAATGTGAAATAAAAGCCCCCCAGTACACTATGTCAATATTCTGACGAAAACTAGAGCGGTATCGTGGTGCACTGCGATACGGACCCCCTGGTCTACGCAATTTATTTTTATTCAAAGTAAATTGATAACATTAGCACAGCCCTAACCGCCAAGTAGATATGCTACAGAGGGCGGGGAGTTTAAATGGTATGTAATATCCCCTATAATCAGTCATTTTTAAATACACCCCGAGGACCTCCAGACCCCCCCCCATCCATCTTTATTTATAAAAACAAAATATCGGTTTTGCTGTGCGTCAGGTGAACTTAATAAAACAATAGAAGAGCAGTAGAAAAACTGCGCTATTCTGACTTCAAAAATTGAAGAATCAAAGATAGGGTTACCGTATTTTAAATAATTATTTTTTAAAAATTCCTTGATTACACCAAAACCATAGTCAAAATTGTAACTCGAGAATTTTTTACATAAAATCTTTTACGTTATGAATAATACTACGAGTAAATACGCAAAAATTTACACAGATATTTACAAACAATTTAGGCATTTGCAAAGATTTACAGTCATTTCCAAAAATTTACAGGCATTTGCGAAAATTTACAGACATTTGCAAAAATTTAGAAACATTTGCAAAATTTGCAAACAACAGTCATTTACAAGATTTACAGACATTTGCAAAAATTTAGAAATATTTGTAAAATTTGCAAACAATTGATGAAGTTTTCAAACAATTGCCGAGGGGTCAACCGCTAGAGGAAATCGTGTACAATTAACTTCACACTTCACGTACTTCATAATAATTCTCCATACTTCTTTTTACTTCATATAATTCAGCAGTAATTCACGGAAATTCACGTACTTCACCAGTAATTCACCGTGCTCCATCAATAATTCACGGTACTGCACCTACTTCATTGTATTTCACGTACTTCATCAGTATTTCAGAGACTTACCGAGATTCCAAAATTAGTGCGCTAGAGGGTGTTCCCCCCAGACCCCCCAGATCTAGTAGTATATTTTTTATCATAAGTAAACTGAAGATTTCCCGTTGCTAAGGCACTGAAAAGTGTTCCACATCTCCAGACTAACCCCGGATTAAGTAGTTTATTTTTTATTAGATGTAAACTGAATATCTCCCGTTTCAGAGGCACTGGAGGGTGTTCTACACCCCGGATTAAGTAGTTTATTTCATATCAAAAGTAAACTGAAGATCTCCCGTTCCAAAGGCACTGGAGGGTGTTCCACACCCCCCAGACCCCCCGGATTGAGTAGATTATTTTTTATCATAAGTAATTAAAAATTTCCCGTTGCAGAGATCTGCCTCCCAGAGGGTACGAAATTTATAATTGTGCAGTTTATGATTAATTGTCATATTATGAATTAAACACATTTACTTGATCATAGCTAATTTTAAAGAACTTGAGATATGCTTAAATATTTAATTCACTTGTAATAAAAATAAATTATTTAAACCGGGGAGTCTGGAAGTGTGAATCACTCTCCAATGCCTTTGGAACGGAAGATCTTGAGTTTACTTCTGATATAAAATAAACTACTTAATCCAGGTGGTGTAAAACACCCTTCCAGTGCCTTTGCAACAGAAAATCTTCAGTTTACTTCTGATAAAAAATAAACTACTTGATCCGGAGGTCCAGGGGGTTCTGCATGTTCTGCAATGTTTTTTATTTCAAAATGTGTGCGCTGGAGGGTGTTCCACACCCCCCAGACCCCGGATCGAGTAGTTTATTTTTATCAGAAGTAAACTGAAGATCTCCCGTTGCAGAGATCTACTCCCCAGACGGTACAAAATTTATAATTATGCAGTTTATGATTAATTGCCAGATTATTAATTAAACACATTTACTTAGCCATAACTAATTTTAAAAACTTGGTATATGCTTATATATTTAATTCACTTTTAATAAAATATATTAGTTAAACCGGGGAACCTGGGGGGTGTGGAACACCCTTCAGTGCATTAGGAACAACAGATTTTCAGTTTAGTTTTGATATAAAATAAAACACTAAACCGGGGAGGGGGGGCGTAGAACACCCTCTAGTACCTCTGCAACGGGAAATCTTCAGTTTACTTTTGATAAAAAATTAATTAATTAATCCGGGGTCTGGGGGGTGTGGAACACCCTCCAGTGCCTCAGCAAGAAGAGATCTTCAGTTTACTTTTGATAAAAAATAAATTAATTTATCCGGGGGGTCTGGGAGGTGTGGAAACCCTCCAGTGCCTTTGCAACGGGAGATCTTCAGTTTACTTCTGATAAAAAATAAATTACTCAATCCGGGGTGTGAAACACCCTTCAGTACCCAAATATTACAATGCAGGCAAACATATTAAAAGTTTGAAAATTTAGTAGAAACTCTCAGCTACCGTTTAAGATTATGAGATATTTTTAGGGGGGGGGGGTAAAAAGGATAAAGCAAAAATAAATTATGTACAATCAAGCACCAACGAATATTAAGATTATTTTCAAAATTGGAAGAGGGAGCTAACAGGTCTCCCCACCCCAGCTAATTTTTTAAATAATTCAAAAGCAAAAAAGGTCCAACCCAAAATAAAGAATGCACAATAGATTTAGACTTTTTTTGAATTAAAAATTCCCAATGGAAGGGGATTGATGTTTATTAATTGGTGCTGTGATTGATGCTGTTTCTTTTTAGAATTTTTCGAAAAAATAAAGATTTAAAAAATGTTTTATTTAAAATACTTCTTATAATAGATTGTCTTGAATTTCTTTTTTGTTGCGTAGCCATTTTTTAATTTGATTTGTCTTGAATCCTACTTTACACGTACTTCATGTATTTTACCATTACTTTATGTAATGTGTACAAAAACTTCACCAGCGGTTAACCCCTCGACAATTGCGTAAATTTGTAAAAATGTTCAGTCATTTACAAGATTTACAGACATTTGCAAAATTTAGAAACATTTGCAAAAATTGCAGAAATTTTAAACAATTGCGTAAATTTGTAAAAATGTTCAGTCATTTACAAGATTTACAGACATTTTCGAAAATTTACAAAATTGTAGACCAAATATACTAGGTGGTCAACCCCCCGAGAAAATAGCAGGTAATCGAGGAATAGACAAATAGACAACATTTTCAAATAGTCATTGCTGGTTCAAATTGATTACGAATCTTTTTTAATCGGAGGAGGAAAATTTTTCGAATAGTACGATACAGATTTCAATGAGTTTTGATAATGGATATCATTATTATCTTTTTGCTATAAACACGATTATTAATATAATTAAGTAATTATGTAGGTATCTGGTAACAAAATATTTTGAAATTTATAATGTTTAATTCGAAAAAATGATTTTCTTTTACATGGGCCGAAAACGCTTAAATTGCTACTTTTAATAATTCTGTTTATCCAAATGAATAACTTTCAAATTATTTGGAATCAATCCTGATTACAGGGTAATTCAAATGTTTGAGTTGTAAAAGATTTAAAAAAAAATTTTCGCTGCATTGTTTGAAAAATTGATTATCGAGATAAGTTTTTGTTGACAGATACGTAAGATACAGGAAAAATTTTAAATTGCCGATTATATCACTAATATCAGTAAATTTGATTTTTGTATCTACCGGTCGTTCGAACATATATTTTTTATTACTTATTTATTTATTTGTCGAGTGAACTTTCTATTTGATTACATTAATGACATTAAAAATTGTATGCCAAGTGAACCTGACTCTATTTTTCATGGAAATTTATTTTTAACTTAATTTTTTATTTTAATTAGTTTACAAATTTATATTCTTCTGGTAGTTTTTATCGATTTTTGATTACTCTATTGATGATTTTTTGAAGGAAAATTAGATTAAATATTGTACCTACACAACTCTGAGGAAAGGTTTCTGAGATATGCCCTTTTCCCACTCAATACGTAAACTACTATATTCCTACCCGTAAATTTTTTTTGCAATTACTTTTTCGATTTGAGTTTACCGAACTTCGAATTTTATTCTTCAAGTTTTTAGAGCAACATAACCGTTATCTTATTAACACAAAAAATTACAATGAAGTGCTGATAACATGTTTAACATTATACATTTTAAAGTTAATTTTATAGATAACACTAATCCCGACTTTGATACTATTCTTATTTTTATAACAAATTACTTTAAAAATACTTATCTATTTTTTTTTTTTTCCAGAGGCGGTAAAAGCGACCACGGGTACTCCTGAAATCGTAATCGAAGAGGAAACTGCGATTGGCACGATAGTCGCAATCGTAGTTGTTGCCTTGATATCAATTACATTACTCTTTGTTATGGCCATTTTTATAGATTGCAGACACCAGTAAGTCTACAATAATAGCACATTAGCAATTGTTACCATAATTTTTTTTCTAGGAAGTTAGAAAAGAATAAACAGAAAAGGAGCAACAGAATAGTAAAAATTACGGTTCCTCAGTTTGGAAATCGGGTAGACGAACAAGATGATCGTTGTACTTTTGCGGATAAAATGTATGGCGAAGACTCGGAACCATCTAACCCTGCTGTGATAGTATAAAATTTTATTTTTATAAATATAAATTGTATTTTATGTAAAGAGATAGTTTACGATGATTTTTTTGAGTCATCAGTTAAAAAGACTGAATATTTGTAATGTAGAAGAAATTTTGATGATATCTTGTGCTATATACAAATTTAAACCATGCACATATTTATTTTGTAATTTTTATCACGTGTATGGTAAATAAAAAATATATTAAGTTTATATATCCAATAATGTTTTATATTAGTGGACCAATACACTGAGCGCACCTTAGCCAAATCCAATTGCATTGGTGAATAGACAGACAGGTAACATACATTAGCCAATCAACGCAATCACACTAATTGCGTGTTTGTGAATTCACAAATATAAATTAATAATTTTACACAAACATGAAAAATTAATTAATAGCTTTAATAAAATATGTTTACCCAGTTATGCCATTTAGATCTTCTGGCAGCTAGCTGCTCACTATGATCAATAAATTTTGTTTAGGAACGTTTTCACATAATGTTTCCAGTGGCAGAATTTTTTCTTTTAGTTCTCACAATTTTGTGATTTATTTGGTGAACGTTTGAACTTAGAGAGACAAGGGAGATATTTTTTTAAATATATTGACAGCGTTTTTGGGTTTTCTTGTATTTAATCCTCCAAAACACTAACTATCAAGTAATATGTTTCGCTCACTATCGTCATTATTTATGGAAAATCTTCATTGGTAATAACAATGTCACCTGATGGTAGCTATTCCAAAAGACCAGACTTATCTGTTATCTGAGCATCGTTTCAAATCATTCACTTACTATAAGGTCAGGGCGGTCGAAAGGTCGTAAAAAAAATTTTAAGAAAAATATTTAGAAAATGCAACATAAAAAATAGCAAAAAATATTATTTTTTCAAGTTTTAAAAATTAGTTACATTTTTTAAATTTTAGGGCTCATTTTTTTCGAGGTTTTGAACATTTTCGTACTCAAAAAAATGTGCTCGATTCAAATCTGCAAAAAAAATCGGTTGTAATTGTAAAAAACTTTGCCGATGACGTCAAAATACAATAGAAAAAGTCAAAATTAAGGAAGAAGTTTTTCTTATTAAAATATAAATATTTTTGCATTGTAGTTTTAATCTGTCAACTTTTTGATTTTTTACAATTAAAATATGTTTTAAAAACTGATAACATAGTTATTATCAATTGTGTTATACTTGAGATTCTGCAAGCTGAAATAACTGGAAATTTAAAATTTTTCAAAAGTGATCTTTTTACAGTAACCTGCATTTTTTTAAAACGAGATTAAATTGTATTTTATATAGATTTTTATTTAAATTTATCGTTAATCTATTCATTGCGCTAACATGTGTATCTGTCGATCCGACCAATAACCCCGCACATCCAGAACACGTTGTTCAGTGAGCGATTATTGAGCACAGTGAGCGGATAATAATAGTATTCCTTATTAAATTTAATGTATTGCATATAAGGGGGGGGGGTCTAAAATTAAAAATAACCTATATTTACGCTAGCCAATGAAATACACGAAATTAGATTATTTTCTGTTCTGGTTTTACCTTGTCGGATTGTGTGTAAATGAAATAAACAAATGTTTGCAGTATTTTTGATTTTCGTAAGGTCACAAGCTCTTCACAATGATATCTAGCGAATTCCCTCGTCACGCTAGATAAGCTCTACATACTATATTTTCAATAGGATCTACTTCAATTTTACTATTTTCCTCAATTTCTAAGAAAATGTAGGTAATTATTGTGCAATTGCAATTATTTGTATTTCCAATTATGATAAATCATGATTGGTTGCAAAATATTTAGCCGATTAGCGTAATCATCTGGTTAATAAAATTAAATCAATATTTAAAGTTATGGAACCCATGGGTGAGAGTTAAGATTCCCGGAATCGAAAATATTTTTTCTATAGAAATGGCTTTACCAACCGAAAGAACAGAAAAATACAAGCTCTGTAAGGTGAGGATGAATGTTGTCGGAGTTGTAATAAGGTCACAATTTAATTTTGAAAATTTCAATTTTCCCATAAAAATATAATTATAATATGCAAGTGTATTATTGCGCAATATTACGCATTGTGTTAACGGTGCATGTGCTTTGATATGCACGAATCAACTATATTCGCCGGGTCCTCCGCTCTGCTTCGGGCGCTACATGCGGTTTTGACAAACGCAACTACGTCAAGACTAGGATTCACACAAAAAGTGAATTTTTTACCACCACAAATTTTATTTTTAATTACATTCTCATTTGTTGTAAAAACCGAGATTATAGTATCTTTACTGTCGCTACAACCTATTTTAATTTTGGTGAGCGGGGTTACAGTTCAAAAGAGCCAATTAGAAAATTGCATTCCAAATTAATTTTTAAAGCCGTTTTTTCAAAATTTGTGAACCGACCGGAAATTTTATTTTTTTTATATGCTAATTAGACCCTCATCTTTTATAAATCACTCAAAAATGATAAAAATCGCGATTCGGGAATTTTAACTGTCACCTAAGTGTAGCAGTCAGGATTTTATTGTTCTGGGAAGCGATAGCTATTTTTATCAAATTAAAAGTATATAATTTGCACTCGAAGTTTCTGAAAATAGTTTTTTACTACAAACAAAATAAAAATACACAATATTCTTTGGGAATATGCAATATCAGTTATTTCGGAAAGGTTATTTTACCACGCAGGTGAAATATATCGAAAAGCAAAAAAAGTTCCAACGGTAAAATTATTGAAGTTAGTCAACTTATCCCTGTAGCCGATTGAACCAGGTACAGGATGCTGTAGCCAATCCAAGGCCGTGGAGAGAAAAACCAGAAGTGATGCCCACTATCATTGCTTCTTAAAAGTGCATACATTTTTCTTATTTATTTAGACTAAAAACGACAAATTAGGAGGCCTAACATTTTAGGCCCGGAGAATCCTTCTCCCCTCAACTCCTCTTTCGGGAGGTCTACACCTAGGCCCGATATCTAATAACTACCCTTATGAAAATTCTATCTCGGAAAAATTTAAATTTTTCGTAAGCAATAAAAATACAAAATTATACTTGAACCTCTCTAAACTAATAGAGTGACGTAACCGAGGGTCAACCGCTAGAGGAAATCGTGTACAATTAACTTCACACTTCACGTACTTCATAATAATTCTCCATACTTCTTACTTCATATAATTCACGGGAATTCACGTACTTCATTCGTGAAGAACTCATCATAGTAATTCACTGTACTCCATCAATAATTCACGGTACTGCACCTACTTCGTTGTATTTCACGTACTTCTTCAGTATTTTAGAGACTTATCGATATTCCAAAATTAGTGCGCTAGAGGGTGTTCTCCCCATTAAACACATTTACTTGGCCATAGGTAATTTTAATAAACTCGAGATATGCTTAAATATTTAATTCACTTTTAATAAAATAAATTATTTAAACCGGGGTCTGGGAAGTGTGAATCACCCTCTAATGCCTTTGGAACGGGAGATCTTGAGTTTACTTCTGATATAAAATAAACTACTTAATCCAAGGGTGTAGAACACCCTTCAGTGCTTTGCAACAGGAGATCTTCAGTTTACTTCTGATAAAAATAAACTACTTGATCCGGAGGTCCAGGGGTTCTACATGTTCTGCAATGTTCTTTATTCCAAAATGTGTGCACTGGAGGTGTTCCACACCCCAGACCCCCGGATCGAGTAATTTATTTTTAATCAGAAGTAAACTGAGGATCTCTCGTTGACGGGCACTGTAGGTGTTGCACACTCCCAGGACCCCGGATTGAATAGTTTATTTTTATCAAAAGTAAACTGAAGATCTCTCGTTTCAGAGATATAACTAATTTTAAAAGCTTAGGGATATGCTTATATATTTAATTCACTTTTAATAAAATAAATTATTATATAATTTATTATATAATTATTATATAAAATAAAACCGGGGTTTAATAAAATAAAAGCCTTTGGAACGGGTGATCATTAGTTTACTTCTGATATAAAATAAACTACTTAATCCGGGGGGGGCGTAGAACACCCTCCAGTGCTTCTGCAACGGGAGATCTTCAGTTTACTTCTGATAAAAAATTAATTAATTAATCCGGGGGGTCTGGGGGGTGTGGAACACCCTCCAGTGCCATGGCAACAAGAGATCTTCAGTTTACTTCTGATAAAAAATAAATTAATTAATCCGGGGGGTCTGGGGGGTGTGGAACACCCTCCAGTGCCTCGGCAACGAGAGATTTTCAGTTTACTTTGATAAAAATAAATTAATTAATTTGGGGGTCTGGGGTGTGGAACACCCTCCAGTGCCTCGGCAACGAGAGATCTTCAGTTTACTTCTGATAAAAAATAAATTAATTTATTCGGGGGGTCTGGGAGGTGTGGAACACCCTCCAATGCCTTTGCAACGGGAGATCTTCAGTTTACTTCTGATAAAAAATAAATTACTCAATCCAGGGGGTGTGAAACACCCTTCAGTACCCAAATATTATAATGCAGGCAAACATAGTAAAAGTTTGAAAGTTTAGTAGAAACTCTCAGCTACCGTTTTAATTTTTTAAAAAAAATATGAGAAATCCTTAGGGGGGGGGGCTTAAAAAGGAAGAGAAAAAGATAAATTATGTACAATCAAGCACCAACGAATATTAAGATTATTTTCAAAATTGGGAGGGCGAGCTAACAGGTCTCCCCACCAGAGCTAATTTTTTAAATAATTCAAAAACAAAAAAGGTCCAACCCAAAATAAAGAATGCACAATAGATTTAGACTTTTTTGAATTAAAAATTCGCAATGGAAGGGGATTTATGTTTATTAACTGGTGCTGTTCTTTTTAGAATTTTCCAAAAAAATAAAGATTTAAAAAATGTTTTACTTAAAACACTTCTTGTAATTGATTGTCTTGAATTTATTTTTACTTCACATGAGATTTCATGTACTTCATGAGATGTGTACAAAAAACTTCACCACCAACTTAACCCCTCGGGCGTAACAGATGATGATGATGATGATGACCTCTCCAAACTGAATAAGCTGGAAATTAATAATAATTTCAAATCCAAATGCTACACAAGAAGAAGGGGTTCTGTAGATAATATTTATATTAATCAGATCTAGTATGTAGTACATAATTTATATGCATAAATAGATTCTTGTGGGATGAACATGGTTTTGGCATAATTTTCCTCAATTTTTGTAAATCTATATTTGCTATCGCGCAATTACTACTTTAAACAATAATTTTATCTTAAAAATAAATTATTAATCATGAGTACCTTTTATTACTAAAACTTTTATCAATCCCGATATTATTCGCGATTACGATTGCAGACATAGTACAGTTTAGTGCGATACCTCAGCTATGAAAGTTTTAGTGTAGTTTACCAGTAAAATGGGAAATTTGTGTATCCCTAAAAAACTAGACCCTTCGACTGATAATGACGATACCCCAGTTAATATTCCCAGACGGAAAACATTCACGAGGGAGGATCCAGATGAATACGACACCTTAGCTGTAGAAGTTTTGAAAGCTGAGTTTAAAGATGATCCGGAAACATTCATTTTAAATCAAATTTTGATGTGTTACATGTTTTTTGAAGACTTTACAGAGTAAGTTTAGATTAAAACAAATCGGAAAGTGTTTCACTAAAGACGGGGGGTTAAATAATTGAGAATAGAAGAATCAAAAATCTATTAAACCAAATTTTTATTTAAAAAAAATGTATTTCAATTATTATTACTAGTAGGCACATACAATGTACTTCAGATTATTAGTAATCTATTATTAATCACATAATGATTTATTATTTCGCTGTGACACGTCAAATTATTGTTATTGCACGAAAAAATTTCAAGGAGAAATTTATAGGTCAATTTTATAATACCCGAATAGATATCACATCATTGTTGGAAGCTTAAAGGATAATTTGGTTTATTGGCAATTTTATTGATATTTCGATATGCTTACCATGATTTAATTGCATGATCGATAAAAAAAGATTGTTTTTATTGTACAGCGTGGGGAGTTCCTTTCACTTCTATTTTATTTTCAAATATTGTCTAATATAAGATGAAATTTTCATTATCCTTTCCATCAGGATCACGCCCGGCGTAATATTAGCACCCTAAAATTGTATAATAAAATAAAATACCAGGAATAACCGTAAGATTTATGTCGTATTTCCATTCTAAATCAAAGTTTTTGCTTAATTTTGAAACGGATTTTCATGGCAGATTACCTCAGTGGTTTGCTATTACGGAGAGAAGACGGTCAGAATAAAGTTCTTTCTCCGCCCAGTTTCGAACCAGGAACCTTAGCTTCCTCCGCCGAGTTATCGTAAAGTATAGTCGTATCGTAACTTTCACTATTTAAAAAAGGATTAATTAAACCCTTTATGTTGGATCATATTAAATGCATGTTGTACTACTCGACCTTTGATAAGCGCACTTCACAAAAGAATGTGTTCAATCAACCATCACAAAATATTTAAAAAATTTAAAAACTGTTTTTTCTCCTTTTATTGTCAGCTGCTATCGCCAGAATGTGGGCCGAGTAGACCATGGCTCACCTAAAAATTTCTTTTTCCCACCCTGGAATAACAAAATTAATTTTAATTTGTTAAATGTTTTTTCCTTTTGAAACAGTTTTTCCCTATAAGTATTTGTCTAACGTTGTTCGTAAGGAATTGATATTTCTTTGTTATTTGAGATGTATAGATAATGGTAGAGATAATAATTATAAGTTTTTGATAAGCATAATTAAGTATTATAAAAAAAATTTTCTTTGCAGAGAAATACGTGTTCTTCATCATACAACGTCGCAAAAAGCCCAACAGTTAAATTCAACGTTAATTCAGGACCACAAAAAGCAGTTTTTCATGCCTGATAGCATTTTAGAAACCGTGAACGAAAAGGTTAGGTTTGAACATAGCAGTGGACCTAAAAAAGGAGCCATTGAACCTTTAGCTTCACAAAGACTAATTATAATTCATGACAATGTCGAAGTGATCGATAACATTGAAGGCTATACGACCATTGATAAACCACATTATAGAGCAACTGTCGATGAATCAAAAGATAGCACAGGTAATCCAATAAGCACCTTGAGGTTTTCAATTCATAATTCCATTATTTTAACACAAATAATTTTATTTTAGGTTTCGTCAAAGTTAACATTTTTGAGACGGCAGAAAAGTTTAATAATTACAAACCTTCATCGGGAGATTCGGCATGTTCTACATCATCACAGATATATAAAGGTGATAATAAACGTAAAAGCATAATCGACGCCGTTTTTGCACCACTCGAAGATTTACCAGATACCACCAGGAACGATTCCGGTGTAAGCACTTCAGTAAATTCTGACCCCGAATACGAATATAGCAGAATTACGGCTGCCCAAACACCACAAAGTATTGACATCACCGAACCTGACAGTCATGCAAATATTTATCAACTACCACCTAGTTGCATCGTAAAACTTAAGGAAAAAAATATCGATTTAGATTCGGACGATGACGAAGACGATGACGAAGAAGATGACGACTTATCAAAGAAAAAGCGTAAAATGGAAAAAGATCTTTTCATTTACAAATACTATTTAGATTCTTCCGAATTTATGAAACACTTCCAGAACACAGTGTTTCCAAATTACATAGGTACATTGTTGGGTTTTACACAAAAATCCATTCAAGTTGCAAAATCTATACCAGGAGCTATGTTTTGTAACCGAAAAGATTACAATAATTCATTCTGGGAGATTAGCGATTTTGTCGATAATATGATCGAGTTTGAAGTCGTTCCAGCTATATCCATGCCATGGCTGCATAGCACTGCTTTCGAATGGGTTTTAAGGAGACGACCAACTGTTTATGATCAAAAGAAAACAAACGTATAAGCTACAAATGGCCCACAGAAAAAATGATATCCGAAGCCAAAAAACTTCATTCCATTATAGTGCCGAAAGGTTTTATGCCCAAAAAGCAAGAAAACTCGCAAATGCATTTAGAGTGGGAAGTTCGATTCCAAAGATTGAAAAATACTTGGAATTTCGGATGTCTCACGCCCAGACTCGCGTGTTTTTGTACATGATCGTTTTATTTAAAAAATTTATGGAGCCATTAACCCAAAAACATGGCCTGTCGATGGAACACTTGCGGTTTTTAATATTTTGGGAATGCGAAGCAAACTATAAAGACTGGCTGGAAGATAAGTTAGGACAAAAGATGAAAGCAATCTTAAATACTCTCTATGGATATTTGGGCAAAGGTCATCTGCCTCACTACTTTATAAGGAGTAAAAATATGTTAGAAAATGTTCCAAGAAAGTATTTAATTTCAAATCAGGAAGTTATCCATGATATTCTCGAATCACCCGTATCATATTTTCTTACCGCTTTAAAAGACTTGAAATATTCTTCGGATAAGTTCTATCCTCAACCAAACATTGAGGAACTGGAAAATATTTTGAAATCAGAAAATGCTCTAAAGATAGGAAATCCTATAAACGATACTACTTATCAAAACCAATTTACGAAGAAGCATCAAAAAGATTCCAAAAATAAGTTGGATAAAGAACAATTGTGGTTAAAGAAATTCGTCGAAATGAAACGAATTAATACACAAAATGAACAAGACAATGAAGAACAAAGTAAAAAGAATCTCGCATCCGAACGTATACAATTGTCTCTTGATGTAAACGTAAGTTCCAATTCGTTAGTTTTTAAATTAAGTTAACTATTTTTCTTTTTAGATAAATTTTAAAAAGAAGTTTTGCAACACCCAAACTGCAAGACAGATTCTACTTCTGACTTATTTCATCAAACAATTTATCGAAATTGCACAAAAGAGTCTCGAGATCTCATCGACCGGTCAAACTATGTTTTATTTAACGCAAGCAACTTATTTAACTAAGTTGTTGGAAGAAATTGAAAGTGAAATAGAACATGCCAAAAGGTACCAAGCACAAATTAATTTAGCAAAGGAATATTGCATGAGAAAAATGGTAGGGGTACCGCAGGGTCCTTCCATGCCCAAACGAAATTCTGCCACGTTTGCGATTCATTCTGATATTTTGCAAGTGAAAGGGAGAGATATTAACTTGTTAAATTTGAATATGGCTTACAATTCCACCGTTATTGCCAGGGAAGCAAAGCCGACTACGTCTGCTATGAAGAAGAAAGCTGAACCAAAACTAGATCCTTTGGAGAGCGCCGAAAACGTTGAATCTAATGTGTCTGCGACAGAAAGTCAGAAGAATGATAATGATACAAATAGCATTGCCAGTGATTTGGAAAACCGCATTGTTGAAAATATTGAAGTGATTGCAGATGTGCATAACGAAACTGAAACGAAAAATTATGGAAACGATGATAATATTTCTTTGAATGATTTGGAAAACAATTCTAGAATAAATGATATCAGCGATGATTTGGAAAAGGAAATCAAAGGTGATGATGATACATTTTATAAAAATGAAGATGAGGATACGAATAGCATCATGAAAGAATTTGAAAATATAATTCAAGTGGAGAATCAGAAGAGTGGTGATGATACAATTTCTTTAAATAATTTGTTTGATGAAGGAGAAACACTCGGCAATCAAGACGATTTTATGAAATTTGAAAACACAATCGAAGTGGAGAATGAGAAGGATGACATTGATATCATTTCTTTGAATGATTCGGAAAGTACTTCTACAAATAGTGGAGAAGAGGATTCAAATAGTACTCATAACGATTTGGAAAAGTCTACTGTTGAAAATGTTGAAACAATTGCAGATGTAAATAATGAGACGAACGATGATCGTATGCTTGTTTCAAATCGTTTGCAACAAAATCCCGAAATAGTGACATCTCCAGATCAAAATACGGATATAAATGGTACCACCAATGATTTAGAAAAATCCACAGAGGAAAATGGTAAAGTGGATACAGACGTACATGACGGTTCCATAACTGAAAATAAATCAAACGATAATGATACAAATTCTTTAAATAACTTAAAAAATAATCCCGAGATAGAAAATTCCATAAATCAAAATGATGATGTAACCGCTAATCATGTGAATAAATCTAAAGTGGAGAACGATGAAGAAGTTTCAGATATAAGCAAGATCAATTTGGCAAAAAATAAGAAAATGATGATAATCTGGCTCTTTCCAAAAAATCGAAACCCATGTTCAGGCTAGTAACATTTGCAGACCGAGATAAAGATTAATTGTCATCGAAGTGAATGATAATGATGATAGAACTACATTCTTCTGTTGCTAGATCTTACATCTGTAGATAAATAACTGTGATTGAAGATATGATTTTCAACGTTTTACCGATTTTGATCATCATCATGATGATCATGAATTGAAACGTTTCCGTGAGTTCACGTTATGAGTGAGTTGTTTCTCTAAATGAAACATTCTAATTCCTTTTGCGATTGTATCAGTCTTCGCAATGTTCTCTAAATGAAGTTTTAGAAAAACGTTTATTATTAAAATCTTGGATCAATTTTGTACCCATCCAATTTGAACATCTATGTTAAAGACACCGTTATGTAAATAGAACATTTTTAATAAAGAATATTAATTTATTGTGTAAATATACTGTGTATAATGCTATCGATACTATGTAAATAGATATTATATAAAAAAAAGTATTGCTTCGTATTATTTTGAAAAATTGGTTCTAGTTTTTGCTGAAATTGTGATCAATGACTCCATCTTGGTATCTGGCTAGCTGATGGACCTTTAACTCAGCTGTTAATAGACACCCGTTAAAGCCATATTGGTCCCCCAATGTTTTAGGCAGTTGGTAAAATCCTAAAAGTAGGTAGAACCCGCAAAACCGACGAGAAATTCGAAAAAATGTTGGGACAAAACAATGTGTATTCACCAACTAGGTTTGTTGGTGAGGATGACCGTCTCCCGTGCTTCGAACGGCATGTAAACCCGGCGGTCTCCCTGAGTTGACAACAAAATAATGACATTGTTTTTAAATTTTTCTTTCATTTAGAATACTTTTTTAATTTTTTGTATACTTTAAAAGTCGTCTTTCTATAATTGAATTGTACGAAACTGGAAATTTGGCCAAAAAACAATTCAAAGTCTTCGTCTAACCACGCTCAGCAGTCTTTAAAGCAATACAACGATACCGGGAGTTAGCTCATTCTTCAGGTCGTCCAGGAAAAGATCGTTCGTGCATTTCAACTTAATTCACAACTCTGCAACATCATCAAAAGCAAGATTCCAAGAGTCTTCAAGTAAACCGCGAAACAGTTGAAAAACAACCAAACAACTATCTATGCAAGCTCCAAGAAGCCCATCTTCTTGCGGACAAAATAAAGTTCACCGACTTCAATGCAAAGTACATATTGCCAACTGCTCCAAGTTAAATTTAATAATAATAAAAATAAAACATATTTGCTCCCCATTTTTAAAACAATTGCGAAAGTTCCGCGACTGTTAAGACTCGAGCCATACGAATGAAATCTCGTTAATAATTAAAACTGTTTGACACCAATGGTTGTAAATATTATAGTAATATGTAATAGGCAGAAAGGGGGGGGTATCAGCAAAATATACCCTCTGCAATTATTAAGAGTAATTTATACAAAAATAAAATTAGCAAGAACTTTCTAAACATTTTTGTCAGTCAAAGATAATATTTTGTTTATGCTGACAAGTTCCTATAATTCTGGAGGCTAAATAGAGAATCTAGCACATACATTTTTCTATTTGATTCAAATTTTTTTAAATTAGAAGGTTAAATGAACAATAAAACGAAACATTATTTGTAAGCTTTCAGCAATGGTTACTGCTGTCATCAGACGTTTAATAATAATTTTTATTATACATTTTTCAAAAATTAGCATTCTATTTTCTTCACTAGATAATTATTTAAACAGTTAGTTTTAAACAATGGCATTTCAATTAAGTAAAAAATTTTGTTATTATTAAATTAAGCCCCGACATCTTAAAAAATCATGTCAAGTTTAAAATGGGCGGAGCGTAAGAAATATATTGTGGTACATGCGCAGTAGAATGAAACATTTAGACATTTATTAAATATTAATTTGTAAAAAAACTGTAATGGTGCTAGCTCAAATATTTGGGTGCTAGCTCCGTAGATTAGAGAGCTAGATTTTGGAGTCAAAATATTAACGAGGAGGGGGGAGGGGCTAGCGTTACTTCAGCCACCCCCAGTTTCTAAATGGATTTGTAAAAACTATAATGATGCTAGCTCTAATATTTGGGTGCTAGCTCCGTAGAGTAGGGAGCTAGCTTTTGAGCCAAAATATTAACTGGGACTAGCCTTACTCCCCTCCCCCCCCAGTTTCAATATGGATTTGTAAAAAACATGATAATGCTAGCTCTATAAATTCGGGAGTTAGCTTTTTAGCCAAAAATTTTAACTGGGGGGGAGTAACGAACTCTTTGGTCTCTGTAGGTTTACAAGGTTCGCTAGCGGCGGCGGCTTGCCTGGGTAAGCAAAAGAGGTAGTGATTCACCAAAACACCAAGTCAAATTTTACAAAAAATAATTAAAGCAAAAATCAATAATTTCAATGTGATTTGGGTAAATTTAATAGAAACAAATTGGACAAAAAAACAAAAGACAAAAAATAGGTTTCTTAACACTTACTTGTACCCCCCCCCCCCCAAACCCCCAGGTTGCTTGCCTCCCATTTTTTATAAACCGCGGCTGTCGCTAGAGTTCATGCAACTTACATTTACTTTCTATATTTCTATGTGTACATTTATCTCTATGGGAACATCGACGAGTCATCGTTGAATCGTTTAAATGTGTTGTGAAATGTTGATTTGATTTAAAGTTGTAAAGAGGTCATATCCGTTAATACATATGGTTTATTATCATATAAAAAAAGTTGATCAATTTTAATTAATACAGTTAGCAAATTGAGAATTACTCCCCCCCCACCAAAAAAGTTCCTTATATTCTGTGTGTATTATGTGAACCAGATTGTCCATACTTTGGTTTGGGATTGCCATGGCGTCAGTGGCGTATTTAAAAATGCGTATACCAAATTATTTTTAAAATCTCGTTAATCTATTTATGCTTGTCAGTGGTAAAGCGCTAGCGACTGACAAATTCCAAAATTAAAAAAATTCAAAACGTATCTCAAACTCAAACTAATTAAAATTTTAAAACTGCATAATAAACATTATTTTTATCATGGAAGGTTTCAGAGATACGATCCGAGTCATCTTTAGGGGAGCAATTGTCCCTTACCCACCCTTAAATATACCACTGAATGTCGTTAATTCTTCTACGTGTTTCGCACCTACCATTCGGATTCATCCCTAATCTTTCGACGAATTTTTCTGAATTTGCCATGCCCAGTGAGGATTTTGGCCATTTTAAACTTACTAGATTTCTGTTTGCAGAAGACAGGATGCTATCATGATACAATAATAACAAGATATGATATTACGCAGATTGTACACTAACCACGTGACGTATTGCACACCAATTACCAAAATGAAATTTGTATTTCTCATATCATTAGTTGAAGATAGGTTATTGCGCCGAATATCACTTACCACGTGACGTCATGCGCAAACATTACCAAAATAGAACTAGGATATATCATATCTTGTATATTATTGTGTCGTGGGATCCTCTTAGGGAAAGAATACCATCTTGCTGGCTACTCTGTGTTAATTCTAGAATGCACGAATATCCTAAATTTCAGATTTAAATTTGAAGTTATAGGGGGCATTTTCTTGTCATAAAAACATTGCAATTTTTCCTTCCATGCGATTGGTCGTTGGAGTTCGAGGTTCAACAGATGACATTGATGCGGGGGGTTGACCACTGACCAAAAATGTGTACACCAAATTTGCATTTACAAAATTGCAAAATTTGCAAATAAGTTCAAAATTTGCAAATAATTTTAAAATTTGCAAACAATTGCAAAATTTGCAATATTTTCAAACAATTTCAGACATTTACAGCCATTTGCAAAATTTACAGGCATTTACAAAAATTTACAGGCATTTGCAAAAATTTACACACATTTGCAAAATTTGCAAACATTTGCAAAATTTGCAAACAATTGCAAATCATTTACAAAATTATGTACACCAAATACACCAGGTGGTCAACCCTCGCATTGATGTATAGCATTTTGCCATAAAACGGTAGCTTTTGCCATCACAACAGTAAGTTTCCTGGCGATATACCCTGTGTATCCAAGTTTCAAATCATAAAAATTATTTGTTTTTTCTTCCACCACACACCCGACATTTTTCAATCATACAGTACCGTGCAATCGAATTAGGGCCACCCATTAAAAATTGATTTTTTTAAATTTACCTATAATTTAATGCAAGAATACAACTATATTTCGAACAAATCTTTATTTCTATTATTTTAACACCTTTTGATTAATATTTCGTGGTACCACCCTAGCTTTAATTACTGCAGCCACCCTTTTCGGCATACTCCTAATACAAGCTTAAGCTACTTTTTAAATGCTCATCTGTTTTCCATACTAAGCGAATATTTTCTTTTAAAGTTGCTATTGTGGAGTTGTTTCGTTTGTAAACTAACAACTTGAATGTTTTTCAAACATTTTCTATGGGATTTTGGTCGGAAAATTACTTGCCCAAGGCAACACATTGATATCCAACCGTTTGAATGTGTCCATGAGTGTTTTAGCCTTATGACAGGGTGCTCCATCCTGCATGACAGTGTAGCTTTTACGGTAACTACCTAAAGTACCCATATAAGGTACCAAAACCGTTTCAACCACTTCTTTATACTGAATTTGGTTCATGGTTTTGGTAACAAAATGAAGTGGTCCAAGTGCTTCAGCAGTAATGGCCGACCAAATCATCACTGCCCGTGGGTCCTTGATTGTTTTACAATGCAGCACTCTTTTAAACGTTCAGATGATCTTCTCTTCACATATTGCACCTTTTTCAGTTACACACCAAGCCGTGTCTCGTCGCTGAAAATAACCTATAAAAAATATTAATTTTTAGTAATTAATTAATTATGAATAATTATAAATTTTATGGGTAAATACCTTTGACCAATCTGCTCCAGTAAAATTTTTGTGCTCTCTGGCCCATTTAAGTCGAGCAATTTTCATTTTTGAAGTCAATTTTGGCTTCTTTGCTGGTTGTCGACTTTTATTCCAGCTTCGGAGATTCGCGATTTAAGCACACGTTCAGAAATTGAAATTTCATCTTGGTGTAGGACTCGATTAATTTTTTTCACAGTCCATTTTCGATTTTCTAATGTCCTTCGAACTATTAACCAATCTTCTGGAGTGGTAGTTTTTATTCTACCCCTACAATTTGATCGCCTGGTTGACGTTGTAGGAATATTTTCCTTAATTGATTTTGCAATCCGATTGACTGATTGACGCAAAATTCGTTCCATTTTGGCAATTTCACGATTCCTGTGATTTTCAGATCTCAAAAGACCCTCAATCTTAACTTTTTTATCCTATTTAAGGTCCTTATTTTTACCCATTACGTAAAATTAATTTTTAAAACTTGAAATTTTAAATTAACACGTGGTTGAATAAAAATATTACTCAAAGTCAAAATACACAAAATCAACTTCTTCACAACACTTGTAGGGTAGATTTAACCAAAATACAGCACAGTTATATTCGCCAGTCCCTTAAACAATGACCAACAACGGACAAAACTACCCGACGTTAAATACCCATATACCTCGAGTTTTGATATTTAAGCCGTTTTATAACTGTTAGGGTGAAATTTGATACCTGCTTTTAAAAAGTGAGTTTTAATTGTTTTGAATAGTTATTACTTAGTATAAATTCAAAATTTATCAAATATAACAAATTGCATTAAAAACCAAAAATTGTGAGTGGCCCTAATTCGATTGCACGCTACTGTAGGTGTTATCGATTGTGTACCAGCGTAGGAGCTAGGCATGGTTATGGCAGGGCACATGATGGGTCTAAACATAGAATTACAGTGGCGTATTTAAGGAAAGGCAAGGGGGAAATTGCCCTCCCCCCCTGCTCCAAGGACGACACGGATTGTATCCCTGAAACTCTTTGTGATAAAAATAATGTTTGCCGACCGGTTTTAAAATTCAAATAAATTTGAGTGTGAAATATGTTTTGAATTTCTATGATTTTTTGGAATTTATCAGTTATCTCTTTATCATCGACGCGCATGAATGGACTAACGAGGTTCTGAAAAATAATCTGGTTTGCCCCCATTGGCGTATTGTTTAAATACGCCTCTGTGGCATTAATCTCGTCAATAGCAAAATTTTGCAATATTTTCTCTTCTCATCTTCCAATGGGGATCGCTATTCAGCGAACTGTGTAAATGCGGCTAAAAGCGTATAAACACAGCATTACAATTGTGGTGGCGCTTGGTACGCGAAACGGGGAAACAATTGGGCAATTATTATTGTCTATTCGAAGTAATATTTTGTTGTTGTATATATAACATTTATTTTTATAATTTTTTTTAAATCGAACATTATTATTTTAAATCGAATCGGCGTAAAATGAACCCATATCTACAGTGAGGTATAGGGTTCTTCATAAGTGAAAAATAAGCAAATATACAATATTATTTAATTTTTGCAATGTATTTTATGATGAAATAAAGTGAAATGTTATCATAAAAAAATCTTAAGAAAAACAATACCTAATATAATTTCCAAGTTTCGGATTTGCCCAGCAGCGTTATTGTGAATCAGCGTAAATTGAGACGACGTAAACCGAAGGCTACCTGAATTAAGGTTGCGTATCTTATTAAAAATTTATAATCAATAACGAAAGTGACAATATCATAAATTTAAGAATTTATTGCTTGTGCTACATTAGGGACGGCAAACTAGGACCCACGGGTAATATTCGGGTCACCATCTGTTTTAATTCACCCCGTAGGTTAATATTTTTTTGTTGCCCATGAAAATAATATCTTCAACCTTACTGGCCCGCAAAACTTAAAAATTTTACAACCTAGCCCTATCAAAAAAAAAGTTTTCCGACCCTTCCACACCCCCAAAACCCCGGTCTCTACAACTTTGGCTTATTGGGATATTAGTACTTGAGTGTGACTTGTTAAAGTTAGGATTAATTAGTATTTCTAGAGATTTTTTCTAGATCGGTTATGCTGATGTCTTCAATTTATCACTAAAAAAAATAAACTGCACAAGCCGGGGGTCTGGGGCTGTGGAACACCCTCCAGTGACTCACTGCTGCAAGGCAAAACATTACAGATTATAAGTAGGGTTTATTATAGCGTTTTGTTTTCTTGAGAACGATGACATATTCTACTGGAGGGAATTCATAATCCCCTCACCCCCAATTCTTGGTCACTGCTTTAAATTTTTTGACGTAAAAACTTTATTATCGCTTAATACTGATAACCATAAGGTTGCAAATTTATCTATCACAGTTTGAGTATTCCTGGTGGTGCTCCACACCCCCCAGACCTCCCGGTGTTGACAACTTTGGTTTATAATTTGGGCTGATTGAAATATTAGTTACTTGAGTGTGACTTGTTAAAGTTAGGATTAATTAGTATTTCTAGAGATTTTTTCTAGATCGGTTATGCTGATGTCTTCAATTTATTACTAAAAAAAATAAACTGCACAAACCGGGGGTCTGGAGGGTGTGGAACACCCTCCAGTGCCTCACTGCTGAAAGGTAAAATATTTAATGTTTACAAATTATGAGTAGGGTTTATTACAGCGTTTTTGTTTTCTTGAGCACGATGACATATTATGCTGGGGGGAATTCATAATCCCCCTCCCGATTTTTGGTCACTGCTTTATATTTTTTGTGCTAAAAACTTTCACCATTATCGCTTAATATCGATAACCATAAGTTTGCAAATTTATCTATGACAGTTTGAGTGTACCTGGGGGGTGCTCCCCCCCCCCAGACCCCCCGGTCTCGACAACTTTGGTTTATAATTTGGGCTGATTGAGATATTAGTTACTTGAGTGTGACTTGTTAAAGTTAGGATTAATTAGTATTTCTAGAGATTTTTCTAGATCGGTTATGCTGATGTCTTCAATTTATTACTAATAAAAATAAACTGCACAAACCGGGGGTCTGGAGGGTGTGGAACACCCTCCAGTGCCTCACTGCTGAAAGGTAAAATATTTAATGTTTACAAATTATGAGTAGGGTTTATTATAGCGTTTTTGTTTTCTTGAGCACGATGACATATTATGCTGGGGGGAATTCATAATCCCTCCCGATTTTTGGTCACTGCTTTATATTTTTTGTGCTAAAAACTTTCACCATTATCGCTTAATATCGATAACCATAAGTTTGCAAATTTATCTATGACAGTTTGAGTGTACCTGGGGGGTGCTCCCCCCCCCAGACCCCCCGGTCTCGACAACTTTGGTTTATAATTTGGGCTGATTGAAATATTAGTTACTTGATTGTGACTTGATAAAGTTACGATTAATTAGCATTTCTAGAGATTTTTTCTAGATCGGTTATGCTTATATCTTCAACTTATTACTAATAAAAAATAAACTGCACAAACCGGGGGGTCTGGGGGGTGTGGAACACCCTCCAGTGCCTCACTGCTGAAAGGTAAAACATTTAATGTTTACAAATTATGAGTAGGGTTTATTATAGCGTTTTTGTTTTCTTGAGAACGATGACATAATATTATACTGGGGGGAATTCATAATCTCCCCCCCCCCCAATTCTTGGTCGCTGCTTTAAATTTTGTATGCTAAAAACTTTATTATCGCTTAATACTGATAACCATTGGAATTCTGAAACAACTCTCTTATTGGTTAAATTTTTTGGCTAACTTAAAATTATGGGCAGTCAATCGAATTCCTCACCAATCGAGTTGCACACCAATCGAATTCTACTGTACTCACTCACTAGGAGTGCTAGTGGTTTTATACTATTATAAGGCCATGCAAACGTCTTTTAACTTTAAGTTTCAAAATTTGTCACTGAGAAACCAAAGTCGTTATCAAATACTCATATTATATTTATCATTATTTTGCCTATTTTTCAGACATGGCCTCTTCATAAATTATGAGACCGCCCCTGATAGCCGTTGCGTTTTTCGACTTAACTTCTAACCAATCAATTTATCTTGAAACTATTTAGGTAGGTACTATTGCACCGATTATACTTTAGATATTGTTATCAAATTGAAATGCAATATTTTCGAATTAAAAATTCCCCTTTTGTTGGTAAATAATGTCCATAGATAAGGTGGTACCTGAATTCTTCATGTAGTTCAAGAAAACCGGTTTGAGAATCAGTATTTTTGTGTCCTTCGATAACAAAGCATCCTCAAGATTGATAATATTGTTGGCTGCAAATATTAAAACGTAGAACAACATCAGCAATTCTAAGTGGTGGAACAATAAGCAGCTTGTAATACACATACATAAGTGATATAAGTTCAGCTTCTATTCAATAGGTTCACATTTGCTCGACGCACTGGTTCAAGTTCATTGTCAATTTTAAAATGGAAAGGATCAGCAATGCCCCTTGTTATTTAGTTTTAGAAGACGGAACAATTTTTAATGGTGAACACTTTGGTGCCAAAAATGAAATTAGCGGCGAAGTGGGTAAGTTTTTGAAAATTTTTACTTCGACTCCAACACGTGGTTGTCGTTTATAGTAAACGTTACAATATTTTAAAGCGGCAATCGATAACATTATCGAATATGTCGTGAACCATCGATTTTTTAACTTTTCAGATTTATTTTTTTTTATATTTTGATAATATATTGATTTATTATAATTCAAAATTTTTGTTTACTCTCTTAGGATTTAATTCATAATTTATATCTCGAATTAATTTTCCAGTGGCGGCGGTGGAATTTTGTATTTTTAAATATTGATTTTGTTCTTTAGTTCTTTATTTTTCCAGTATCTGATTTTTAAAAGTAGCATTAACCTCAAATATATTTAATTGGGTCAATTTTAAATAAATTGTAGCAAATAGAGAATAGCGCTTTTAGGGCTTAACTCAATCACAGAAATTCCTATTTATTCAAAAATTTTAGGTAGCTTTACTACCTGAGTGCCTTACAAACCTTTTGTAAATAGGACATTCATCTCAGGGGCGATTAGTGTTTAGAATTTGCCATTTGTTTTTCACAAATATAAATATAAATAATTTAAAAAAAGACAATAAGAATTATAATTTCCTGTACATCATAAAAAATTATGTATGTCCCCATGTGGAAAAAAAAAAGATTTACTACCCCCGATATTATAAAAAATTAATTTTATCCATATTTAAAGGTAATACATAATTATACACAGTACTGGATTTAGGGTCAGTGGTAGGAATTTGCAAGAGCCGGACTGATCAGACATCTTTGGTTTTGTAACGCCCTGTATAATATGATGTTTTTCAAGTTCGCATTGTTATGAAATATACACCTTGTACAATATAAACGGCGAGATAAACTTACATTGAATTTCTGTAAAAGTTTTTCAAATTAATTCAAATTTGGAATTTCAATATTAAAATAATTTGGAAATCCATAGGCGATTTTTTAAGATTAGGGTACAAGTTACTTACAATCACAATTGTAGTTTCTATCAATAAACATTTATAAAATAAAACAAAAGTCCTAAAAACTAGGAAATAATTGTCGGATTACATAATTTAAACTATTTTTCTTTTCAAAATTTGTTAACCAATCATAAATATTTTTTTAAATGTTTATTACGTTATTATCTTTCATAATAATTGTTTTAGAAAATCTTGAAATTCTGATAACGGATTTCTTAATTCTCCCCTACTGTCAAAATTGTAAATGTCTTTTTCTGGATTAAATTTCAAAAATTTAAAGATTAAAAAAAAATTAAAAAAAATTAATTAAACTGATTTTTTAATAAATTCAGCTGTTTTGTCAGTAATTCAACAGCTTTGTTCAACATTTCAATTATTTTTAGTTTAAAAATTTAATTGTTTTATGTTTAATAATTCAATTGTTTAATAACTCAAATGCAATTGTTTTGTGCAACAATGCAACTGTTTTGTTTAATAATTTAACCCGAGATATTTGTTTATTTATTTAGTTTCGAAAAGTCAGGGAAAATTATCAATTTTAATCAGAGAAAACCTGAAAGTCGGGGAATTTTATTTCGGAAAATTTGGTAGGAACCCTTTCTCTGATGCAAAAAAAAATTTTTTTTCTTGCTTTTTTTTGTCTAACTAGGACACGATATGTGTTTTTTTCATATTTTTTTCGGTCTTTGGAACACTTACACCATGTGCAAATGCCCACTTTTATATCCAAAACCGATTACTATTTGAATTGTTTTTATAACAAAATATTTAGTTTTCCAGACGGGTATGGTCGGATACCCAGAATCCTTAACAGACCCAAGTTACCACGCTCAAATATTAATATTAACGTATCCCATCATTGGAAACTATGGAGTTCAAGACGAAAATCAACTTGACGAAAACGGATTACCACTGTAAATATGCTAAATTTCCCCAAAGTTCTGAGTTTTACTAAATCCTTCTTTTTCAGTTGGTTTGAATCGAATCGAATTTGGGCGTCTGGCTTGGTTGTGGGAGAATATTGCGATTATCCCAGTCACTTTTGCGGTACTCAAACTTTGTCAAAATGGATGGAGAAACAAAACATTCCCGGCATACAGGGCATCGACACAAGAATGTTGACAAAAAAAATTCGCGAACATGGAACCATGCTTGGACGAATAGTTTACAATTTACCAATTGATCCAAAATTATCAATTCCAGATCCAAACTTAAGAAATTTAGTTGCAGAAGTTTCACTAAAAGTAAACTTTTTGTTCAATTTTATATGAATCAAAATTTATTATTGTTTTTTAAGAAATCCATCGTTTACAATCCGAACGGATCACCACGAATTTGTGCGGTTGACTGCGGTTTAAAATTCAACCAGCTGAGATGTTTCATCAAACGAGGCGCAAGGGTTGACGTGGTTCCATGGAACCACAAATTTAACATTGACGAATATGACGGGCTCTTTTTGAGTAATGGACCAGGCAATCCGGTTATGTGTGAAGAAACAATAATAAATTTGAAGAAAATCCTGGATTGTAATAAAATTAAACCAATTTTTGGAATTTGCTTAGGCCATCAATTACTCTCTGTTGCTATTGGATGCAAAAGTTTCAAAATGAAGTAAGTTTTTTTGTTGTAAATTTACGTCTTAGAAATAATTTTTTTTCATCAGGTACGGTAATCGTGGACACAACCAACCTTGCGTTCACATCGATACAAAAAGATGTTATATGACATCCCAAAATCATGGATTCGCAATCGACGCCAATTCTTTACCAACTGGATGGAGTGCTTTATTTACCAACGCTAACGACAAAACGAACGAGGGTATTGTAAGCAACAGCTTACCATATTTTAGTGTTCAATTTCATCCTGAACATACTGCGGGTCCTCAAGATTTGGAGTGTCTATTTGATGTATTTTTAGACGTAGTTAAATCGTACAAAAAAGGAGATCAAACCATTAATGTTAAAACGGCAATAAAGCAATCTCTTCAGTACACTTCACCTGTTCCCGTTATATCAACATTGCCCAGAAAGGTCTTAATAATCGGTTCAGGAGGCTTATCAATTGGGCAAGCAGGCGAATTTGACTATTCTGGTTCCCAAGCAATCAAGGCGTTGAGAGAAGAAAATATTTCAACGGTTTTAATTAACCCAAATATTGCAACTGTTCAAACGTCTAAAGGGTTGGCCGATAAGGTTTACTTTTTGCCCTTACTACCTGAATATGTAAAGGAAGTAATTAAAGCAGAACGGCCTAGTGGTGTTCTATTGACGTTCGGTGGACAAACCGCTTTAAACTGCGGTGTAGAATTACAAAGAATGGGAGTTTTCAAGGAGTACAACGTTCAAATTTTAGGAACTCCTATTCAAGCCATCATTGATACGGAAGACAGAAAAATATTTAGCCAACGCGTAGCTGAAATTGGAGAGCGAGTTGCTCCTAGTTGTGCGGTTATTTCTGTGGAAGAAGCGATTGATGCTGCCGAGAAATTGGGCTATCCAGTTATGGCAAGAGCTGCATTTTCCTTGGGTGGATTAGGGTCGGGATTTGCAGATAATAAAGAAGAATTACGATGTTTAGCGACGCAAGCGTTGGCGCATTCAAACCAACTTATTATAGATAAATCGTTGAAAGGTTGGAAGGAAGTGGAATATGAAGTTGTTCGTGACGCTTTTGATAACTGCATCACTGTTTGTAATATGGAAAACGTGGATCCTTTGGGAATTCATACAGGCGAATCCATTGTAGTTTCTCCTAGTCAAACATTGTCGAACAAAGATTATAATATGTTAAGAACGACCGCCATCAACGTCATCCGACATTTGGGTGTGGTTGGAGAGTGTAATATTCAATATGCTCTTAATCCCGAGTCTGAAGAATACTACATAATCGAAGTTAATGCACGTTTGTCTAGAAGTTCTGCATTGGCAAGCAAAGCAACCGGTTATCCGTTAGCTTATGTTGCTGCAAAACTGGCATTGGGAATTGCCTTACCGGATATCAAGAATTCCGTCACTGGAAACACAACCGCATGCTTTGAACCCAGTCTCGATTATTGTATCGTGAAGATTCCGCGTTGGGATTTAAGCAAATTTACACCAGTTAGCACCAAAATTGGTAGTTCCATGAAGAGCGTGGGCGAGGTTATGGCGATAGGCCGAAAATTTGAGGAAGCTTTCCAAAAGGCATTGCGTATGGTAGACGAGCAAGTTATTGGATTTGACCCAAATTTAAAGCAGGTAAATGACGATGATTTGAGAGAACCTACAGATAAAAGGATGTTTGTGGTTGCTGCAGCTTTAAAGCAAGGATATTCCATCGATAAGTTGTACGAATTAACCAAAATTGACAGATGGTTTTTGAAGAAAATGCAAAATATTATCGATTTAAATAATTCTTTAGAATTGATTGAACAACACAAATTGACACCTGAAATTTTGCTGAAAGCCAAACAATTGGGATTTTCTGACAAACAAATAGCGACGGCTGTAAAAAGTACAGAGCTTGCAATCCGCAAACAAAGAGAAGAATGTAATGTTACACCGTTTGTGAAGCAAATCGACACTGTTGCAGCTGAATGGCCGGCTACTACGAACTATTTGTATCTTACTTACAATGCGAACAGCCATGATATCACGTTTGACGAAGTTCACATAATGGTAATAGGATCTGGAGTTTACAGAATTGGAAGTAGTGTAGAATTTGATTGGTGTGCAGTGGGTTGTTTGAGAGAACTCAGAAGAATGAACAAAAAAAACGATTATGGTCAATTATAATCCGGAAACTGTTAGTACGGATTACGATATGTCTGATAGATTGTATTTTGAAGAAATTTCGTTCGAAGTTGTTATGGATATTTACACCTTGGAAAATAACGCTGGAATTATTTTAGCTATGGGTGGACAATTGCCCAATAACATTGCAATGGATTTGCATAGGCAGCAAGCGGTTATTTTGGGTACTTCGCCGGAATCCATCGATGGAGCCGAAAATCGTTTTAAGTTTTCAAGAATGCTTGACCGTATTGGAATTTTGCAACCACGCTGGAAGGAACTAACAAATTTGGAATCTGCTATTAGGTTCTGTGACGAAGTAGAATATCCTTGTTTAGTTCGCCCATTTTACGTTCTAAGTGGTGCCGCTATGAATGTAGCATACTCAAACCAAGATTTGGAAACCTATTTGAAATGTGCGAGTTATGTTAGCAAGGAGCACCCAGTAGTAATTTCAAAGTTTATCAAAGATTCGAAAGAAATTGATGTGGATGCGGTTGCATGTGATGGCGTAGTTATGTGTATGGCTGTATCTGAACATATCGAAAACGCAGGTGTTCACTCAGGAGATGCTACATTAGTCACTCCTCCACAGGATTTAAATCATGAAACTTTTATGAAAATTAAGAAAATAACCGAAGATATCGCCAGTAATTTGGGGGTTACCGGACCTTTCAATATGCAATTGATAGCCAAAATAACGAACTGAAAGTGATTGAGTGTAACGTACGTGTATCGCGCTCGTTTCCGTTTGTCTCAAAAACTTTAGATCATGACTTCGTTGCAATGGCAACCAGAATAATGCTTGGTGAGGTTATGGAACCCGTGGATCTTTCAGTTCTTAGCGATAAAAGGGTTGGTGTTAAGGTGCCCCAATTTTCATTTTCTCGTTTAGCTGGAGCGGACTTCATGTTGGGCGTTGAAATGGCTTCTACTGGAGAGGTAGCTTGTTTTGGAAACAATAAATACGAAGCTTACCTAAAAGCAATGATGAGCACGGGATTTACGATACCCAAAAATTCAATCTTTCTTTCTGTCGGTACTTACAAGGTAAATAGAAGTCAACATTTTTTTAAACGTTTATTTGTAATAATTGTTCTTTTTACAGCACAAGCAGGAGTTTTTACCCAGCGTCAAGGCTCTAAAGAAAATGGGTTACAAGTTATATGGAAGTATGGGAACGGCAGATTACTATTGTGGCCATGGCGTCGATGTAAGTTTGTTTTCTTTATTTTTTGTGTAGCGTTTTTGTCAAAAGTTATTTTATCTTTAATTTTACAGATGGAACCAGTGCATTGGACCTTTGAAAAAATAGACCAAAAAAATCAAAATGAGTTAATCACTTTGGCTGAGTTTTTGTCAACCAAACAATTCGATTTGGTTATTAATCTTCCAATGCGACAAGGAGGTTCAAGAAGAGTTTCTTCGTTTTTTAAACCCCTGCTCCCGGGCTCGTCGTTTAGCAATCGATTTTTCCATTCCCTTGGTGACCGATATAAAATGTGCAAAATTGCTGGTTGAGGTAAGAATTTTGATAAAATTGATTCAATTCTATAATTAATTTTTATTTAGTCTTTGGAAAGGGTTAAGGTACCAGTGATGAAAACAACTCTCGATTGTATTACTTCCAAGCAGTTGATACATTTGCCTGGTTTCATAGATACGCATGTTCATGTAAGAGACCCCCGGGGCAACGCACAAGAAGACTTTGCATCTTGCACAGCTGCAACTTTAGCTGGTGGAGTAACAATGATTTGTGCCATGCCAAACACAAATCCGGCCATTATAGACGAAGAATCTTTAGACTTGGTCAAAAACTTGGCTAAAACAAACGCAAGGTGCGATTATGGTTTGTACGTTGGTGCTTCTTCTCTCAACACTACTACCGTCGCCAAATTGGCACCCCAAGCAGCAGCATTAAAAATGTACCTAAACGAAACATTTACAACACTCAAGCTTGATGACATAGCTGTTTGGACGAAACATATTATGAACTGGCCAAAAAAATCTACGTTATGCGTTCACGCTGAAGGTCAAACAACTGCGGCCATTCTATTCATCGCACATTTACACGACCGCGCAGTTCACGTTTGTCACGTTGCAAGAAAAGAAGAAATTTTGATAATTAAAGCTGCAAAAGAAAAGGGATACAAAGTTACTTGTGAAGTATGCCCACATCATCTGTTTTTAAGTGTCAATGATGTCGATGCTATTGGACCCAAAAAGTCAAGTGCGGCCTTGCCTTGTTACTTTGGAAGATCAAAAAGCACTATGGGATAACCTCAACGTTATTGATACTTTTGCTACGGATCACGCGCCTCACACCTTGCAGGAAAAAACAAGTCAAAATGCACCACCTGGTTTTCCTGGTTTGGAAACAATTTTACCGCTTCTTTTAACCGCCGTTCACGAGAAGCGACTGACCATCAGCGATCTCATAGAGAAGTTTTATTTGAACCCTAAAAAGATTTTCAATCTCCCCGAACAACCAGACACTCATGTGGAGTCGACATGGACGAAGAATGGACAATTCCAGATGCTATGCCCTACAGTAAATCTAAATGGACACCATTTGCTGGTAGAAAAGTTCGTGGTTCGATTCATCGTGTTATTCTACGTGGCGAAGTTGTATATGTGGATGGTCAAGTTTTAGCCAAACCTGGATACGGAGAGAATGTACGCGATTGGCCTAAACATTTGACACTTGACAGTCGTCTACCGGTTTTGGACCGTGCAATATCGCCGTCTAAATTTGACTACGATTCTGATGCCAATACTAACGAAACGTTCTCGAAATTGATAGGTCTTCCGAGAGTTAATTTTCCTTTCGACGCGCATAGCAGAATACAAAATAAGATTTCTCCAATGTTACCACATCTTAATAGGATGAAAGAAGATGGAAGTCATGAAGTAATACACAACCAAATGCATCCACAAGGACTTTCTGGAAAACATATAATTTCAGTGGATATGTTCTCGAAGGAACAACTGAATGAAATTTTCAATTTAGCTCAAACTTATAAGTCAGATGTTGCTAAAGACAGACCCCTTGACCACGTCTTGAAGGGAAAACTAATGGCTTCCATTTTTTACGAAGTGAGCACTCGCACAAGTCTCAGTTTTTCAGCCGCCATGCAAAGATTAGGAGGAAGAGTGATACATATGGATGAAATTAGTTCTTCGGTCAAAAAAGGAGAGACACTGGAAGATTCTATTGCTGTTATAGCGGGGTATTCGGACGTGATTGTGCTAAGGCACCCTACACCTGGTTCTGTTTATGTAAGTTAAGTTGTTTCAGTTTTTATGGTATAATTTAGGATTGTGTATTTGCAGAAGGCATCTCAACATTGTAGAAAACCATTAATAAATGCTGGTGATGGAATTGGAGAACACCCAACTCAAGCCTTATTGGATATTTTCACCATTCGTGAAGAAATTGGTACGGTTAACGGTTTAACCATTACTCTCGTTGGTGATTTAAAGAATGGAAGGACGGTTCATTCCTTGGCACGCCTTTTGACGCTGTACAACGTCCAATTGCGTTACGTTAGTCCTGCTTCATTGAGGATGCCGAAACATATAACCGATTTTGTTGGAGAAAAGGGCATTAATCAGCAAGAATATGATAGTTTGGAAGAAGTTTTAAGTGACACGGATGTTTTATACATGACAAGGATACAAAAGAACGGTTTAGTAGTGAAGAAGAATATAAAAATGTAAGTTTGGATTAGTTTTAATAATTTGGATTACTGTTTTATTTACATTTTCAGGCATGCGGACATTTTATCGTCACACCAAAACTAATGACTCATGCGAAGAGGAAAATGATTGTTATGCATCCTCTTCCAAGGGTATTTGAAATAAGTCACGAGTTTGATTCTGATCCTAGGGCTGCATATATTAGGCAAGCGGAATACGGGATGTATGTCAGGATGGCGTTGTTGGCGAAGGTTTTAGGAAGGTACTAGAAAAATATAGAAAAATTAATTGGCCTGTGATTATTACTTGTACCAATTTTTAAATTTATTTTTAAAATGTCAAGATATTTTTATTATACATGATGTATTGTTTTGTAAATGTTGGCTTTATTTAATTTAAGTTATGCTAAATATTTTATTAGTTAATAAAAGTTTACCTGCTCAGGGTATTTGAGTGTTAATTCTTATTCTGTTTAAATTATAAAAATAATAATTGAAAATGAGATTTCAAAATATATGGTGGTTCAAGCCTGCAGTTTCAGTAATAACGCAAACCATTAAGGGTAGTAGAATAGTTGGTGCAACGATCTTAGATGTCAACGGGGTCGACGTTCTGAGTTTGTAATTTTCTTGTATAGAAAATATGTTAACAATTACTTACCAAGCTTGCAGATTATGAATAACCAAAAAAAAAACTAAAAATTATAAATTTAAATAAAAAATTATTACTAAATGTTACTTAATTGTAAACTAGAAAGGTAACTGTATAGAAGACTAAGAACTGAGGTAATTTGAATTCCACATTGTTTTTGCTTGTCCTTGGCTATTACAAATTTGACAGCAAGCAGCTTTAAAAGTGTTCTAACAAGGGGAGACCGGCAACTTCCCCCACTGAAATGATTTATTTTCATTGTGCCTGTAGGTCTTTTATTGGACTTCAACAGGGCACGCTTCTTTGCCAATTTCGAAAAAATTGAACTTGAATAATTATATATTACTGATGAACTGGTTAAAAATTAACATATAATTTGGTAAGTTGTTAATGGAATTGTGTAAAATAGCAAAAAAATTAAAACATATGCGAAAAGTACTGGGATCGGATCCAGCTCCTGCCAATTTTTTTTTTATTTATTTGATTATTAATTCCTCTCAGTATAATATGTAATCGTTCTCAAGAAAACCAAATCGCTATAAAAAACCCTACTCATAATCTGTAAACATTGAATGTTTTTACTTTTAGCAGTGAGGCACTGGAGGGTGTTCCACACACCCCAGAACCCCCGGTCTCTACAACTTTGGCTTATTGGGATATTAGTTACTCGAGTGTGACTTGTTAAAGTTAGGATTAATTAGTATTTCTAAAGATTTTTTTTTGATCTGTTATGCTGATGTCTTCAATTTATTACTAATAAAAAATAAACTGTACAAACCGGGGGTCTGGGGGGTGTGGAACACCTCCAGTGCCTCATTGCTGAAAGGTAAAATATTCAATGTTTACAGATTATGAGTAGGGTTTATTATAGCGTTTTGGTTTTCTCGAGAACGATGACATAAATTATACTAGGGGGGAATTCATAATCCCCCCAAATTCTTGGTCACTACTTTATATTTTTTGTGCTAAAAACTTTCACAATTATCGCTTAATACTGATAACCTTAAATTTGCAAATTTATCTATCACAGTTTGAGTGTTCCTGGGGGGGTGCTCCACACCCCCCAGACCCCCCGGTGTTGATAACTTTGGTTTGTAATTTGGGCTAATTGAAATGTTAGTTACTTGAGTGTGACTTGTTAAAGTTAGGATTAATTAGTTTTTCTAGAGATTTTTTTTGGATCGGTTATACTGATGTCTTCAATTTTATACTAATAAAAAATAAACTGTACAAACCGGGGGGTCTGGGGGGTGTGGAACACCCTCCAGTGCCTCACTGCTGAAAGGTAAAATATTCCATGTTTACAGATTATGAATAGGGTCTATTATAGCGTTTTGGTTTTCTTGAGAACAATGACATAAATTTTACTGGGGGGAATTCATAATCCCCCCCGATTCTTGGTCACTACTTTATATTTTTTGTGCTAAAAACTTTCACCATTATCGCTTAATACTGATAACCATAAATTGGCAAATTTATCTATCACAGTTTGAGTGTTCACGGGGTGCTCCACATCCCCAGGCCCCGGTCTCGATAACTTTGGTTTATAATTTGGGCTAATTGGAATATTAGTTACTTGAGTGTGATTTGTTAAAGTTAGGATTAATTAGTATTTCTAAAGATTTTTCTAAATCGGTTATGCTGATGTCTTCAATTTATTACTAATAAATAATAAACTGAACAAACCGAGGGGTTTGGGGGTGTAAACACCCTCCAGTGCCTCACTGTTGAAAGGTAAAACATTCAATGTTTACAGATTATGAGTATGGTTTATTATAGCGTTGGTTTTCTTGAGAACGATGACATAAATTATACTGGATGGGTATTAATAATCAAATAAATAAAAAAACAAATTGGCAGGAGCTGGATGCGATCCCATTACCCTTCGCATATGTTTTTGTTTTTTGCAATCTTACGCAATTTCATTAACAACTTACCAAATTTATGTTAATTTTTATGCAGTTCATCAGTAATATATAATTATTCAAATTGAATTTTCTCGAAATATGCAAAGAAGCGTGCCCTTATACTTGCACCTGATCTTTATCTACAAGTTAGGCCATAACTTCTTATCGTCTAGAATCAACGAATTCCGAGTTATAAATTAAATTAAAGGAAAAATGTTAAAAAAATTTAGGTTTTATTTTTTATATTTTTCTTGCGATCACCGTATCTCTTAAACTAAACGTCTTAGAAAAAAACTAATGGACCAAATGAGATAGCAAATTTAACAGGCTACAACTTGGGTTAAATATTTTGTTTGTGAAACCAACGGTTTTTACAGAAATTCTGAAAATAATGAACAAGGTGTAGGTAGAAAAAATAAACTCACAAAAGGTTCTCCGCGGTCAGGGCATATTGGACTAATAAGTAATAGTCCAAGAGCCCAGAGCCGTAAGACTTTATTTTTTATTTTTGATCACTTATAATGCCGAAAATTTAGAAGTATCTCAGGATGCTTCAATACTGCTGTGTTTCGCTGCACAATCACCTACAAAATCATAGTATTTCTACGTAATCCATAATTTCTTCCAAGCAGTTCAGTTTCTTTTGTCATTTTGGGTTCTGCAACACTAGGAATTAATACATTATTTTAGTGAAGCTTGACAATTGACTTATTGAAATTTAATACTGAAAAGTAAGGTTCCATTTGCAACAGAGGTACTGCCGTCTTATTCATAACCGTTCCAATTAAAGAATGACACGAAGCAATCTTGTTACGCACTAACTACGCAACTGGATTTACACTACATTTAGGTTATTTGGTTCACTTTGGCTCATGCCAAGGTTTTAATAAATTTTTTTGAAGAAAGTGAAAAAAATGTATTAAATATTTTAAAAATACAAATTGGAGTAGGTATACACATTTGTATTCGAATCAGTTTGAAACAACAACAGGTGTCATCCAGCAAATATTTTCCGATTAATATTGTTTAAAGTTATTAGTGATTTTAGCAATTGTTTTATTTCGCACAGTAAGTTTCCAAACATCCAAACATGGCTGAAGGTTCGGACAAATTTAAAAATCCAGAAAACACTTTAAATACATTACAAATACCCTGTAATTCCAACAGTAACATTGAAACTAAAGGGGTGGAATTGGACACTAAAGATGACGGAGTTTAATTCTTGAAGTTGAAGTGGCTGGAGAATATGAAAGTCCATTATGTCAAAGATTGAAATGTAAGATATGTAATGAGGTATTTACTACTGAAACTCAACTAATGGAACATGTAAAAACTCATAATAACACAAAATTAAAAGAAGATTCTGTCATTCATTCTATAGAAAAACCCTTCTCCTGTGAAATATGTGACTATAAATGTAACGAAAAATTTACGTTAAAACGACATTCTTTAATTCATAATATGGAAAAACCCTTTGCATGTGAAAATTGTGAATATAAATGCATCAGCAAATCATATTTACAACAACATTCTGTAATTCACGCTGTAGAAAAACCCTTCGCCTGTGAAAATTGTGACTTTAAATCTTCTGTAGAACATTTACTAAAACGACATTCTTTAATTCATAGTGCGGAAAAATCCTTTGCATGTGAAAATTGTGAATATAAAAGTATCAGCAAATCCAATTTGAAACAACATTCTTTAATTCATAGTACGGAAAAACTCTTTGCATGCGAAAATTGTGAATTTAAATGCAAAAGAAAACACCATTTGAAAGAACATTATGCAGTAATGCACACCGAGGAAAAATCCTTTAGCTGTCAAATTTGTGATTATAAATGTATCACAAAATCCTATTTAAAACGTCATTCTTTAATTCATTCTATAGAGAAACCCTTCGCCTGTGCTAATTGTGACTATAAATGTTCTGCAAAATCTGCATTAAAACGACATTGTTTAATTCATCGTACGGAAAAACTCTTTGCATGTGAAAATTGTGAATATAAATGCAAAAGAAAAGACCTCTTGAAAGTACATTCTGCTAGAATGCACCAAGGAAGATCTTTTGACTGTAAAAATTGTGAATATAAAGGTAAAAATAAATCGGATTTGAAACGACATTCGTTAACCCATACTGGGAAAAAAACCAGTGAAAATTGTTCCTAGAAAAATTTAATAACATTCAACTTAAAACTACATTCCTTGACCCATACTTGCTTTCTTTATGAAATTTGTAACTTCCAATGGTCAAGGAAACATAATTCGTAAAGCCATTTATTAAACAATTTCGTCTATCAAAATAGGATCTCAAAAACTAAATGTAATATTACATTCAAATTCTACCTTGTGTTTTTATTTATGTTGCATGGCAACTTACATAATATGTACATATTCTTTAATTGTTATATGATTTAAGTGTTATACTCAAATGAATATTTTTGTATTTATCAACATATTATTATGTATGTTACCTACGTAAATAAAGTTGCACAAAATGTATAGTTTTATATCCGTCAAATTAAAAAAATTCATATGTATTTTGAAATTTAAGCATTGAATGCAATGAATTTATTATTATATTTACGGCAGAATATTGCAATGACATCTTTATGTATGTAATCATCGACTTCTCAGGAATCCTAAAACTTTAAGCTTAAATATTATAGACTTAAATAATTTAATCGCAGTTTAAACGTTTGTGAAACCGGGCATTACTGTGCGACCCACCTAAGCTTTGTTGTTTCAACTAGACTGGGGAGTTGACCACTGACCAAAAATGTGTACACCAAATTTGCATTTACAATAACTTGTAAAAAATTGCACAAATTTGCAAACAATTTCAAAATTTACAAATAATTTCAAAATTTGCAAACAATTGCAAAATTTGGAAATATTTGCCAAAATGTACACAGATACTTGCAAACTATTTCAGACATTTACAGACATTTGCAAAAATTTACACTGATTTCCAAAAATTTACACACATTCGCAAAAATTTACACACATTTGCAAAATTTGCAAAAAATTACACAGATATTGGCAATTTTAGACATTTACGGACATTTACAGTTATTTGCATAAATTTAGAGGCATTTGTAAAAATTTACAAACATTTGCAAAAATTTACACAGACATTTGCAAACAATTTCAGACATTTACAGTCTTTTGCAAAAATTTACAGGCATTTATCAAAATTTACAGGCATTTGCAAAAATTTCAGCACATTTGCAAAAATTTACACATATTTGCAAAATTTGCAAAAATTTACACAGATATTGGCAAACAATTTTTGACATTTACAGACATTTGCAAAGATTTACAGTTATTTGCAGAAATTTACAGGCATTTGTAAAAATTTACACACATTTACAAAAATGGGGTAAGGTAAACTGCACTCCAAATGTACCTCATAATGGTAAACTGCATAAAATTTTGCAAAGTAGTAAACTGCACTCCGAACATTTTCAGGTAAGCTGCAACCCAAAATTACGGAATTATACAGAGTATAACAAAAATTGATCTGTTATACGATTAAATTTATTAATTACATGATCCTTATATAAAATTAATTCGAGTTTTGGGTGAGAGTTCGAATTTAGGGGTTCGTAAATACACTTTTCCCTATAGGAATGGCTATACCAAACGAAAGAACACAAAAATACAAGCTCTTTAAAGTGAGGATCAATCTTATCGGAGTTTTAATAAGGCCACAATTTAATTTTGAAATTTGCAATTTTCCCATAAGAAATATATGTAAGTGTATTATTGCGTAATATTATGCAATAATTTTATGCATTTTGGTAACACTCTGTGCAGATTCATACTACCGGATCTACCTTAAGGCGGAGCTAACTAGAGCAGCGTTAGTAAGGAGTCAGTCGCTCCCTGAGATCCGTCGCGTCAACTTGCAAACTTTTCGGTTTGGGGCCGCTTGGGAGATGTTTTTAATGAGTTTACGCATGTCAAAACCGCTCGGAGCGCCGTTCGCGCCTGAGACGGGCGCGGGCGGTTGCAGAGAGTAGGTTTTGACAGTGCAACCATATCAGAAACGAATTCACACAAAAAGTGATTTTTTTTCGAAAATTTTTTGTCCAATCGCAAATTTAATTCTTTTTATTAGCTAATTAAACCATTATCTATCATAATTTGTTGTAAAAACCGAGATTCTGGTATATTTACAGTCGCCACAACCTATTTCAATTTTGAGGACAGGGTTACACTTCAAAAGAGCTAGGTTAATTTTTGAGATGACAATTAATTAAAAATAATAAGGAAACTACCTGCTACTAAACCAAAAATAATTCCTATGGTAAACTGCACGAATTTCGAGTGCAGTTTACCATAGGGATTATTTTTTTTTGTTCGGAGTGCAGTTTACCACTTTTTTTTTCGGCTACCTGCAGTCGTTCGTGCAGTTTACCGTCACCCGCAAAAATTTACACAGGCATTTGCAAAATTTAATTTACACACATTTGCAAACATCTGCAATACTTTACACAGATATTTGCAAACAATTTCAGACATTTCCAGTCATTTGCAAAGATTTACAGGCATTTACAAAAATTTACATAGATATTGGCAAACAATTTTAGACATTTACAATCATTTGCAAAATTTACAGGCATTTACAAAAATTTACAGGCATTTACCAAAATTTCAGGCGTTTGCAAAATTTACATACATTTGCAAGAATTTACACACATTTGCAAACATCTGCAATACTTTACACAGATATTTGCAAACAATTTTAGACATTTACAGACATTAGCCAATAATTACAGTTATTTGCAGAAATTTACAGGCATTTGTAAATATTTGCACACATTTGCAAAAATTTATACACATTTGCAAATAATTTCAGGCATTTACAGTCATTTGCAAAAATTTACAGGTATTTACAAAAATTTACAGGCATTTGCAAAAATTTACACACATTTGCAAACATTTGCAAAACTTTACACAGATATTTGCAAACAATTTTAGACTTTTCCAGTCATTTGCAAAGATTTACAGGCATTTACAAAAATTTACATAGATATTGGCAAACAATTTTAGGCATTTACAGACATTTGCAAAGATTTACAGGCATTTGCAGAAATTTACAGGCATTTGTAAAAATTTACACACATTTGCAAAAATTTATACACATTTGCAAAATTTGCAAACAATTGCAAACATTTGCAAAAATTTACACAGACATTTGCAAACTATTTCAGACATTTACAGTCACTTGCAAAATTTACGGGCATTTCCAAAATTTACACACATTAGCAAAAATTTACACACATTTGCAAAACTTTACACAGATATTTGCAAACAATTTCAGACATTTACAGTCATTTGCAAAGATTTACAGGCATTTACAAAAATTTACACAGATATTGGTAAAGAATTTTAGACATGTACAGACATTTACAAAGATTTACAGTTATTTGCAGAAATTTACAGGCATTTGTAAAAATTTACACACATTTGCAACAAAATTTATACACATTTGCAAAATTTGCAAACAATTACAAACATTTGCAAAAGTTTACACAGGCAATTGCAAACAATTTCAGACATTTACAGTCATTTGCAAAAATTTACAGCCATTTACCAAAATTTACAGGCATTTGCAAGAATTTACACATATTTGCAAAAATTTACACACATTTGCAAACATTTGCAATACTGTATACAGATATTTGCAAACAATTTCAGACATTTCCAGTCATTTGCAAAGATTTACAGTTATTTGCAGAAATTGACAGGCATTTGTAAAAATTTACACACATTTGCAAAAATTTATACACATTTGCAAAATTTGCAAACAATTTGCTAGCAATTGCAAATCATTTGCAAAATTATTTACACCAAATATACTAGGTGGTCAACCCCCCCCCCCCCCGAACTAGACAGTACCTTGATCCTGTCGTTTAGGTGGCACATGCAGGGGAAAGTGATCTGTGACGGCCCTGCGCCTGTGTCGGCCCTGTTGCTTTATTTTTTGTTACGTATCCTTGGTTGTCCATTTCATATAGTGGGTGTCTTCGATATTTGCGTTGCGCCTACAAACCAATTTGTTAGTAATAACTGTGTTTAATGTGGCTGCTATTACAAAAAATGAATTTGATAAGTAACTTATGTAAAAAATTACTATTTTAAAATGCATGTTGCAGTGGTATCTAAAGGAATAAATGGATACAATTTAGAGAAATATATTTTAGTATGCTCTTTGTTACATATTCGGTAGTAGTTTTAAGGTTAGGTTTTCACATGAAATTTTTTTTAGTGTTTTAGAGTTACATGACGTTTGCTTATGATGGCTCTAGCTCAATACTCCTATGATGGCCCTAGGGCCGTCATAGGCATATGTATAGAAGCCATCAGGATTAGATGTAATAAAAATAATGCTTTTTTAATTTCAGAATAAGTCAACAAAGGGGCAGCAGTGGGATGAAAAAAGTATGACTGAAGCCGTAGAAGCATTACGAAGTAAAAAAATGGGCCATACAGTAGCAGTAAACACCTTTAAAGTACACCAGGGTCTCGTTTTGCGTCGCATCGATTTGCGTCGATTCGATTTGCTTAATAACACGAATATAGGACCGAAAATCTTATATGCGTCACATAATTCAATTTGCGTCTTTTAAAATAATACAAATTCAATTTTTTGCTTCATGCGTAAAATTCTAACGACTGTAATTTAATAGTTTTTATCTGCAAGTAGAATTAATATCTGCATGAATCGCGCCGCCATGCCACTTGCAAAGTTTGTAAGTCTTGTAATGTATACATACTACTACATAATATTATGAATAATTGTGAACGATGCGTTTTCTACATGCAATTACATTTTTCATTATTTAGTTTAAAGCAACCGTCAGAGAAGCTTTAAAATTAAAATTTTACCGATATTTTACTAAAAAATAAATTTTTGTTAGCATAATATGTGATTTTATTACCATTGTGAAAAAAGTTTTTGATGATTGTAGAACGCATCTCGTGAATTACTATGGAATCTTATGGAAAAATGTGATTCGATTTGAATCGATTCGAATTGCGTAGCACTTTTACAGAACGTATCCCCGACGCAAATCGAGACCCCGGTGTACCTCGAACGAACGAAAATTTTTTAATGTTTAAATGTTTTTTTTATTATAAACGAAATATATTTCTTTAATATCAGTTTTTTTTAGTTTTAACTGTGTTTTAATTGAAAAATTCTAAGTAAATTTGTTTATAAAAATCGACTTTTTACAATTTTTATGAAGGGGGCCATCATTAGATAACATATGCCTATGATGGCCTATGATGATATAAAACTCAATTTTTCTTAGTAAAACAATATTCAATAATCTATTTATGTATTTTTAAATATTATTAACACCTCTGAAAATATAGTAGATATCCAACTTAGAAATCCGTTCAAAATGCCAACTGTTCGGTCATTTCCCCCACTGTGCAGCAGCTCATTCATCCATAATTTCGAGTTTTCGAATTCGTTTCGAATTTCGAATTTTCGAGTTACGTCCAGGGATGTTTTAATAAGTTTAACCTCTTCTAAGACACCGTGGCTCATAGATTTATTATTTTGTAGAATAGTTTTGGCTCGGAGATATTTTAACGAGTTTTACCAGTTTACTCTCGGATCCGGCAGCTCAAGTTCCTTAATTTCAAGTTGTGTCGCGCTCAGGCATGTTTTAGGCTTCTATACATAGTTTTTAATTGTTGCGAAGCCGAAAAATTGCATTCCCAAAATTTAAATTTTTTAAAACCGTTGTTTTCAAGCTTTATTTTTATGCATATATTGCATTATTCGCTTTCATAAAATAAATATTTAAATATTTCTTCCGAGAATGACATTAACAACAAACATTACTTGTCATTTATTGCAAAAACAACATGTGATCGGGAGAAATATGTATGTAGCTCTTTAATTGATGAAATATACGTCAATAGTGGGCTACACTATAAAGTAAAAGATGTTACCGGTTATACTAGCAATAATCCAAATAAAATGGCAAAACTGTTCAATCGTTTATGATTAAATCAGAATTTGTCTGAAATTGTTAAATTATTACCTGTTATTGGACTAACTTCAGCAACTGAATTAAAAGAAATGGTACTTCTAGTTTTGAATTCTGTTCAGGGTTTGGGTTTAAAGTCATTTGTGTTATAGCAGATAATAATAGTATAAATCAAAATCCTTTTACATTATTTCACTATCAGAAAGTTTTCAAAATCCTTCATTTCCAGATGAGAAAATTTTTCTTTTATTTGATTTTGTCAATATATTTGTTTAAATCATAATTGGATTAATTTACGTAATAATAATCACACTTTTGTTTATCCTGATAGTTGTGTTTGTTAAAACCCACTTTACGCACTCTCTGCTCAGCTCCGGGCGCTACAAGTGGTTTTGACAAGCGATCTACTTACTAAAACATCCCCAAGACGATTCAAGTCGAAGAAGTGCGGAGGTTGACCCGACGCACCTTGTAAGCACATATTTTGCTTCTTTTAAAAACATTTTTATAAATTCATAGTTTGGTACTTTTTCGCTTTGAAGCTTCGTCAAGGAGCTTTTTCATCAGTCGTTTTAGGATTTTGCACTCTTGTTACTTACCAATTTTAACTTTGCTGATTTCATCTACCCTATAATATAAAAGGTAAGGGTTTTATGCAACGCTAAAATGTAACGCGCAGATACAACGCGCAGATGCATTTTATCCGATTATCCGATGTATTATCCGATGAGCCGATTCATTAAATGCATATATCTTTCCCTATAATATAAAAAGGTCAAGCTGTATTAAATTTCAATTAACGAAAAACATGAGATCATCTGATATTGAACATGCAAATTGGTTATTGAATATTGGCAATGGTAATATAGACGTATTAAAAGTACCGGATAACTGGGAATCTACAAATATAATTCATGATATCTACGGCAAGTCCATTTCTTCTAATGCCAATCTCTTCGACCGAATTATATTAGCTTGCCACAATGATGATGTTCGCACATTAAATAATAAAATTCTGAATTTAGTCGAGGGCGAGGTTCATACCTATTTAAGTGTAGATACAGCCAAACATCGAGGGCTCGATCAAACAGATGAAGACATTCAGTTGGAATATCCAGTCGAATATTTAAATTCGTTGAATTACCCTGGATTTCCGGTACACAAGTTACAACTCAAAATAGGAACTGTTGTTATGCTAATTCGTAATCTAAGTATTAAGGATGGCCTCTGCAATGGTACGCGTCTACAAATTGTTAAATTACATAAACATTCAATAGCTGGTAAGATTATGACTGGTGATCATATCGGCAATGTTATATTTATCCCCCGAATTAAATTGGATACAGGCGATACATCTGCAAGCAGATTACCATTTGTACTGCATAGACGACAATTTCCGATAGTGTTGGCATTCGCTATTACTATAAATAAGTCTCAAGGGCAGAGCTTTGACAAAGTTGGTATTTATATCGATAGGCCTTTGTTTAGTCATGGACAGTTATATGTGGCGTTATCAAGATGTCGAGTAAAGAATGGCATACAAATTCAAAGTACAAGCAATATAACAAATGTCGTATGGAAAGAAGTTTTGTAACTCGAAGGTTTATTCCTTTATATGGAAAGGTTATCCACTAGACTTCTATTAAACTACAAAAGGACAGCCAATCAACGAAAAGAAGAAACAAATCACGAAAAGTAAATCTTCCCATACGCCAGAAAGACGCAATGCAAGCATGACACGTTAGAACCAATCAGGATAACCAAAACAAGATCCAACACTCAAGCGTTGCCGTTGGATCAACCTCACAAAAAACCGAAATTATACCAAAGACGATCCTGTACAAGACTTAATCACAGCACTTGACACCGGCGAACAACACTTCGCTTTTTTCTATATTGGTATTTTGTTTCTTTATTTTTTGTTTAATTAATAAAGAAATTTCAAAAGGTGGCATGGATGGCGACATCTGCGGTGAAAGTCAGTAGTAGGTGATGTTTGCTGAATATGGTTGATTTATGATTCAACAAATGTCGTAAGGAAAGAAGTTTTATAACTTGAAGGATTTTTCATTTATATACAATTACAAGCGGGCAAAACGTGAGCGGCTCAAACGCAAATTGGCCCGCGAAGCGGGCCAGGGTCGGGCCGCGTGGCAGAGCCCCCCTAGTAATTAAATAAAATAACAAATTTTTTATCAAGGACAGCTTTTCTTATTTACCATCTATTAACAGTGCCTAATTTCATGTTAGCATTGAAACCGGGCTTTACCCTTAAGTGAATTGAAAACATAATCTTTGCCTCCAATATTCATTATTCCATTTTTGACATTAATAGTATAATTATTCTTAACATTTCGGATTTTTACAGATGTGCAGTACACGACATCTTCACAATCCAACCAATTTGAATCCCTATCTTCTTCATCATCATTCGAATTGATCTCTTCTTCTGAAGAGTGGCTTTCTATCGAATTATTGTCACTATCCATTTCAATTAGGTCTTCGGTATCTTCTTCTATAATTTCGTCGTCTTCTACGGACTCGCTTCCATTATCATCTTGATTTTGATTTTCTATATTAATGTTACTTGAATCTATATCAGAATTATCGTACGGTAAGTCTTCCACCCCTATAAAATAGCCGTAATCACTACTATCAGAATCTTCTTCTATCATAACTTTAGCAGTTTCGATAGCATTACAAGCTGGTTTATTTTGAATTTCACTCTTAGCTAAAATTTCTACATTAAGGTTTTCCTTTAAAGCTTTCCTTAAAAGCTTTTCTTTATTATCGCCAGGTTCACTTTCATCAAATTCGTCATCGCCGGACGAGTCGTCATCGCCGTAATAGTCGTCATCTTCGTCTTCCACATCTGAAACAGTACCATCAGTTTGGCATACACGTATATTTTTATTTACTTTTTGGTTTAAAAAATGATTCAAAAGAATTAACTTATATTGATTTTTGTTTACAACGGCTAGTTCGTTAGGAAGAAGTTGGCGGCAAGATCCCTCAACAAATTGAAAACGATCACTTCCAGAACCATTTATAAGTTGTATTTTAATTGGTTGCATAGAAATCAGTTGTTCTCGGAAGGAACAATGATTAGATGATGCAATATTGGTATTTTGATTATTTTGAATTTGATTTGTTGTATTGTTCAATGATGCAGTTTTAATGTTGACTTGATTATTGTGGATAACAGACGGTATAACATTCTGGTTGTGTACTGGAGCAATTGCTTTGTCTAACTTTTCACGCCATAAAGCTTCGAACTCACGTAAAACTTCTAAATCAATTTCTTCATCTAAAAACATCTCTCGAAACTCTGTGATTACACCAGTAACAACACTTTCGTTAATTTCTTCTACCTGGGACAAACATCGGAAATTTCTTTTCATTATTTCAGTGATGTTTTTTCAATGTTTTAAAACTTTATTCAATTTGCTTATATAGATTATGTTTTGCATTGGTATCGAGTTAGCTTATGTAATATATTAAAGGATTATCTTTTCACCACCACGCCGCACAGTGGTCCCGTTTCTCACACACTCAGTATTCTGGGCGGATATATCTTTTATGTTAGAGAATTTACCGAAGAACAATTTTTCAAACACCTTTTTGTTTGAATTTGGTTTTTAAATCGGCCAAAGCAATATTTTGGTTAAAAATATAAGAACATTTTTCGGATTTTTCTCGAGAAATTTAAAAATGTACGCGCCGAAACTGAACATCACGTTAGAAGAGGTTATTCTTCATACCACAGAATAAAAATTAGATGAAAATTTTTGCGGTTTTGGTTATTTACAGGCGTTTAAAGGTTTTTCGCGAATATTTCCCGAAGGGTGTTCACCCCCCAGACCCCCCGGTCGCTACAACTTTGGTTTATAATTTAGACTAATTGGAATATTAGTTACTTAAATGTGACTTGTTAAAGTTAGGATTAATTAGTTTTTCTAGAGATTCTTTCTAGATCGGTTATGCTGATGTCTTCAATTTATTACTAATAAAAAATAAACTGCACAAACCGGGGGGTCTGGGGGGTGTGGAACACCCTCCAGTGCCTCACTGCTGAAAGGTAAAACATTCAATGTTTACAGATTTGTTAGTAGGGTTTTTTTTATAGCATTTTGGTTTTTTTGAGAACGATGACATATTATACTGGGGGGAATTCTTAATCCCCCTCCGATTCTTGGTTACTGCTTTATATTTTTGTGCTAAAAACTTTCATCATTATCGCTTAATACTGATAACCATAAGTTTGCACATTTATCTATCACAGTTAGAGTGTTCCTGGGGGGTGCTCCACACCCCAGACCCCCCGGTCTCCACAACTTTGGTTTATAATTTAGACTAATTGGAATATTAGTTACTTGAGTGTGACTTGTTAAAGTTAGGATTAATTAGTTTTCTAGAGATTTTTTCTAGATCGGTTATGCTGATGTCTTCAATTTATTACTAATAAAAAATAAACTGCACAAACCGGGGGTCTGGGGTGTGGAACACCCTCCAGTGCCTCACTGCTGAAAGGTAAAACATTCAATGTTTACAGATTTGTTAGTAGGGTTTTTATAGCGCTTTGGTTTTCTTGAGAACGATGACATATTATACTGGGGGAAATTAATAATCAAATAAATAAAAAAATGGCAGGAGCTTAACTCTTTTAAATTAACAACTTACCAAATTTATGTTAATTTTTATGCAGTTCATCAGTAATATATAATTGTTCAAATTCAATTTTCTCGAAATTGGCAAAGAAGCGTGCCCTTATACTTGCACCTGTTGAAGTCCAATACAAGACCTACACGCACAATGAAAATGAATCAATTCAGTGAGGGGAAGTTGCAGGTCTCCCCTTGTTAGTATTAAAAACCACAAATTCTTAATTATACTCCAAAATAAAGTTGTCAGTTTGAAAATCTCAAATTAAGAATTTGGTAATAATAACTACAAATTCTGAATTATTCCTCACTTTGAAGTTAACAATTAGAAAATGTCAAATTATGAATTTAGAATTAAAAACTACGAATTTTTAATTATACTTCAATTAGAAGTTGACAATTTGAAAATGTCAAATTATGAATTTAGAATTAAAAACCACAAATATTTAATTATACTCCAAATTAAAGTTGTCAATTTGAAGATCTCAAATTATGAATTTGGAAATAAAAACTACAAATTCTTAATTATTCCTCAATTTAAAGTTGTCAATTTGAAAATCTCAAATTACGAACTTAGGATTAAAAACTAAAATTCCTAAATTTACTTCAATTTGAAGTTGCCACTTAAAAAGCTCAATTTAAGAACTTGGAATTAAAAACTAAAAATTCTTAAATTTATCTGAATTAGAAGTTGACAATTTGAAAATGTCAAATTATGAATTTAGAATTAAAAACTACAAATTCTTAATTATACCTCAATTTGAAGTTGTCAATTTGGAAATGTCAAATTATAAATTTAGAAATAAAACTACAAATTCTTAATTATACTTCAATTTGAAGTTGACAATTAAAAAATGTCAAATATTAAAACTTTCTAAATTGTTAATTACTTTATATCGTAATACAGTATTTTTGATTTTGTTCGTATTTATGTTTTTAAGATAAAGTTTTTCTTGATGATTTTGTTCAGTTTTTGTGTTACAACCATTAGCTAAAAAAGGCAAGTTTGTTAAATAAGTCTTTTATAAAACCTGTTATAAATGATAAAAATTGCTGAGTTGGCTTTAATTATTACACATGTTAGAGGTAACGACATCATACCAATCTAAGCCCTGGTCAGTAGAAATAGCCTCCACCCCCATATCACGAACTCATAGACGATACTTCCTAATTACGGTCCTGTGTAGTAATAATAGACGTTATCCCGTTATTCGGAATAGACCAATACCAATAGACGTGATCTCCTTGTTCGAAGTGTTCACGTTCTGGTGTGTAACTTTGCTAACTTGAGATGCAGAAGCATGGCATATAAACACTCTCACATCCAGGAATCGTTAATATTATGTTGTAAAGATGAGAAGTAACTGATTTCACTAGCATATCGCTTCGAGTGTAGCTCGGAGGGAGCTGCTAAAAAGGAAAATAGCAATAATTACCCCAGATTTCTTGTAATAATAAAAATACGAAAATGTTTATTAAATCACATTTGAATTATTGCTTCACACATAAATATTTATTTGTACATATTAATAAAATACTAGCTTCTTTCTCTAGATGTGCATTACATGACGTCTTCACAATCAGACTAATTTGGATCCCTGTCTTCTTCATCATTATCCGAATTGATTTCTTCTTTTAAAGGGTGGCTTTCTATCGAATCCTCATCACTATCTTTTTCTATTTTTATTTCATTCAACAGAATTTTTTCTTTTGATATATCAGCTTTCAAATCAGTATTTTCTATGTCATCTGTTTGTGTATTTTCATCTATATCGACTTTCTCAATTTTTATTTTATCGATGTCAAAATTATCTTGAGGTAATTCTTCAAATTTTATTAAATCGCTGTTACCAGTGCTATCAGAGTTTAGCATGAATTCATCGTCATTCTTTTCATTCTTAATTTTATTAATATCTAAGTGATTACATTCGTTATTTTCTTCAATCAGAATTTCATCTGAAAATTTAAGTTGTTCATCGTCACGAATACAATCGCTAGTATTAAAATTAAGTTTTTCTATGACTTCGCCATATTCTTCATCATCATCAAGCCCATTATCGCTATCATCATCATCACTGCCATCGTAATTTTCAACTTCTTCGTCATCTTCAAAAATATCAGCAACATCAGTTTGACATGCCATAATAATTATATTCCGGCTTATAAAATATTTTGGATAACCTAAATGGGCGTGGATTTCATTTAAATGGGCTACCTCGTTATCAGGAAATCGACGCTCAGACCCCTCAACATATGTAAAACGATTACTTCCAGAACAATTACTCAGCTGTACTTCAACTGGTAACATAGACCTCAGTCGCTCTAGCATTAGACGATCAGGTGATGCACTATTAGTATTATAATTATTTTGAAATTGATTTGTTGTACTGCTCGAAGATTCAGGTTCTATATTTACATGATTTTCGTGGTTGTCAGAAGTTTCAACATCCAAGTTGTTCGCCAAAGTTTCAGTTTTGACGACTTTTTCGGCCATGAAGTTTCAAACTCACGTAAAAGTCGTTTTTTATAAATAACTCTCGATTAAATCAGTAAAAATAATTTCTTCCAACAATGGGTTATACAGAACGTGTTGCTCTTTTGTATCGATTGCTTTGTGTTATTAAAATTACTTATTGAAAGATATGTTTTGATTGATTTAAGAACTAGCATTATCACTGTAGCGCTGGTGTCGCAGCTGCACCAAAGCCAGGTAAAGGAGAAAAAAACGGTGACTTGAAATTAATTATTTATGAATTATGAATAAAATTGTTTAATAAATTATTAAAGTTAAATAATTATAATTTATTGATTGCGATTTTTATTTTATTATTAACATTGAATAAATCTGTCGGTTGGTGGGTTTCATATGTTAAAATCAAAATTGATGTAAAACCACACACTTCCACAATTAAAAATTTTTGTTTGTTTGGTCGATTTGATTTCTAGATTATCTGGACTTGGAAAGTAGGTACGAACAAGGTATAAGGATTTCAAAAGAAAGCTTGAAACGCCAGCAAGGACGTGGGCGGAAAAATGTGATGGTAGCGAGAGGTGTGGAAGATGAGGACTGAACCAGAATGCTAAGTCTTTTATAACTGATACCAAAACGGATGTGGTTTTGAATTACTAAGTCAATTTTATTTCATTACTGAAGGAGGAGTTTTGAAGACAAATTACTAGCTCTTGGGCACGGATAATAAAACAACCAAGTGTAATTCTCCACATGGCTAGCAAGGTAAATTAGCCTACTGTAGTAAAAATCTTTATTTGTACTTAATCGATAATTTTATAAATTATTACAGTAAAAAATAACATAACAAAAGTTTTAGTATGTACATATAAAACAGTCTTTAATTAGAGATACAACATTAGTTGGTTAATCACGAAATGGCACTAAGCGTTTCTTGAATCCAATTCACATTGGATAAAACTTTATCGTACATTCTTGGTCTGCTACTTCCCACTTTAGAACAAGCAATTCTCCAATTAGAAACACCTACCAAATACCATTTCATTTCATCAAGACATAACATGGAAGTTCCTGCAAACTCTTCCTCCTGAAACCTCGCGGTAAAAATTACCAACATAGAAAATTTTTGAAATTTACTTACGTTACAATCTTCTTGCCCATGATAGGGTTCCGTGCACAGACTATTCACGTTCAATATGCTGATGTTTTCACAATTATCGTTTGGGGCAACTTGCACCTGCAACCTTTGAAGCTGTTCTCTATTTCTCGACCATCCTAAACTATTGCACTGTGTCATGTTAATTATATTTTTTGTTCGTTCATTCGGTAAACATATAGGACGAATAAAATCGGACATGAGGACAGGTTCTTCCAGTTTAACCATCGCAATCGTGCTTCCTTCCACTGGCGATTTAACCATTCCAATAATCCTTCTTTCTTGTTGCCAAGGTGTAGTGCTAAGAAGACGTGTAATCCCAAAACGAGCAGTCCATTCCGCTTTAGGTTGTCCTTGAAAACAAGAAGCCGTCGTAATTAACCATTCCGGCGAGACCAACGTAGCGTCACACACATGGACGTCTTCTTTGAAAAGAGCTGCGTGCCAGGGCCAATCTCCGTGTGCAGCTAATTTGGAGAGAACATCCGATGATGAACGAGTAATTTGGATACCACACTCTGCAAATAACCAATTAATTCATTGTTAGTGATTATTCAACAATCGATGGAATACCTAAATCGGAGCAGTTAATTTTTAAAACTTGTTTAGATTTGCAACTGGAGCGCACAAAACTAATTTCGGCGTCCGTTGGATTTTTCATTTTAACATAAGAAATGTCACTCTCTTCGTCTTTTTGCACGTGCACCGAAGCCACTTTTCTGAAAGGAAAAACGTGAGCAACAAATTACGAAATGAATTAGACTTACTCGTAAGATAATGTCTTGCATAGCGACACGGCCACCGTATTCAAAACTTCAAGGGTTTTATTTTCTGTCAGCGACTTATTCAAATTTTCGGTGCATAACTTTCCAACTTCTCCTTTTTCGTTAAATATCACAAATCCCTCGGAATTATAACTTTGAAGGTGTGGAGTCACGACTTTTATCGATGTTACATTTGCCACACTTTGAGCCAATTTTACTAGAAGGGTAAAGTTTAAAATTTAAACGTTATTGACCCACATCAACAATTTTACATACAGCATGCACGTTCGTCACTTCCATCCGGACAATCGACGATTCCATCACACCTTTTACTAATCGGAATGCAGGATCTACCTATACCACAATGAATTTGGTCACTGGAACAGTACGTACACGAAGCTTCGTCAGTTAAATCTTGACAATCAATGACACCGTCACAAACACGTGACGAAAGCGCACGTGTTTTCATTTCTTGTACGCAATCTGAAACAAAACTGTTAGAGAGAAAAAAGATCAGCTATGAGAACATTACTTGGTTTGGTGATACAAAAACTTTCAAATTCGGGAAATTTCCCGCAATCAAGTACGTTTTTGAACTTTTCGGATAGACGACTTCCACAACCAGACATAAAGTCTCGACAAAAACTCCGACAGGGTAGAATCATTTCGTTTCCGTACGGAGTATTTCTACAAGTGGGTTGCAAAAGTTGGCAGACGAATTCGTAGGCTAATCCATAACATTCTGCATCCACGAGTTCCCTAAATGCGATTACATCTTCCTGGACGTCTTTTAAATTTTTATGCCCTAATATGTTGGGGTAGGTGGTGATGTTGTACTTCATTTTGGAGCAATACTTCAAATCCAACGTCGAACATCTTCGAGGTGGTGTTGGCGTTTGGGTGACAGTCTCGGTTGTTGTCCTAACGGAAGCGGAATTAGTGGTCGTGATCGGAATAATGTGACTCTCCTTCACTTCGACCGAGAGAGGATCTACCGTCACATTTTTCAAAAAAGCTTGGTTTCTTTAACGAAATCTCCTTGAGAAGGATGTCTTTGAGTACATTTGCTTCGACATCCACGTACGTCGGATCGATGTGGATATTGAAGTGAATAACGAGGTCTCTTCCTTCGGTTCTAAAAGATAAAGAAAAAAATTGAATAGGAGTAGGTAAACGGAAATTTAACTTTCTCTTCCTCTACTAATGAGATCGATATTTTGCGATTGAATGATTTTGTTTTAAAACTAGGCAGATAAAATATACTAACCCATCGAAGGCTAGAATGTCAGTTCCAACAAAACCACTCGTAACACGACTCCTTCTGAACAATAAATTTAACCTTTCTCTATAATCACGACTTCTCGTTTTGAATAATTGTGTAGATGGATTTGTTAACTCAGACGAAAAGTTATCGCCTTTTACTACTTTAAATGTTGCCCTATATAATTGTTCTTCTGGTGGCTCGTATTCGAAAAGTGTATCTGCAAGTAATAAATGTTATGAAATAAAAAGATTAGTTTTTTGATTTTAATTATTAAATTCATTCGTGCAAATCGAGCCATTCCAATGGTAACTACAAGTAGAAGCGTTTGATTTCATAATAATAATAATTAAATAATTTATCGACATTTTACATTGTCATGTTTAAGGCTTTCACTGGCTTTTTACGAATAAAGTTAAAATTGGCGTTTCCTTAAAAGTTGGGTAAACATTGGAATGCAAATCTGCATAAGGAGCGCCACAAGGACAGAATTCTGAATGGAAGTGTGTGTGGTATTTATCCTACATAATTTAGCCATAACAGGTGTATGTGTGTATACATATTGTCATGTAATAGTAAAAATCTGTTAAGCAATATTTGGATGCAAAAATTAGGCAATCAATTAAAAGTTCGCCAACTAAATTCAGAAATGTGTGTGTATGAATAAAAACATTTCGAGTAGGAGTTTATTTTTTGGAAAAATGCAGCGAAAGTTCTTGTTATACAATTTGAAAATTTAATCCAAAATTTGCATTCCCTTATTTTTAAAATAACTAAGTTTGGGTAAGAGTTTGTTTTTGATAAAATGCAGCGAAAGTCCAATTTAAAAACAATTTTGAGTAAAAGATAGTTCTTTTTTTGTTTATTTTGATTTTTTTTAGCTTTACAACAATGAGGAAAATAAATTATTTGGTGTAGCCAAAAGTCAAGTTTGCATGCTGCATTATTTATTACGTCCTGGTCGATGTTACCATCACCGCCTCCACGTTATCGTGCAATTTCCACCGTCCATTAAAATACATAGCGTGGAAGATTAAAATAGAATAAATTAATTCGGCCAGGAAATTAAATTTTTGCGAAATTCTTTGTGATAGAATGAGTATACCAAAGTTTAATTCTGCAATTTTTGGTTTAAATGTACAGCCTATATCGAATCAAAATTTTCAAAATACAAAATTTTATACTGTAAATATTACTTCAGTCGCAGTCGTTAGGTTTTGCATGGAAATAATCCAAAAAACGAAGTTTTTCTTAAATTTTTCGGTTTAGCATGAAAAAAACCCTCAAACATTGAATCAGATGTAATATTGGTCAAAAAGATTCCAAAAATTACAGTCATTTTTGGCCGTTTTATTTGCTTCGTTTCACAATAGAAATTACCTAAATTGAAATTACCTCCGATGACCAAATAGCAATTGTTATCTATCGTTTAAAAAATTATTATTTTCGAAGTTTTAATTAAAAAAGATATTTTGGGATCGTTATTTGGATGTTTTTCCTGCTTCAATACGTTCAATTCACATCATTGTAAACCCAAAGCGAGGGGTTAACCGCTGGTGAAGTTTTTTGTACACATCTCATGAAGTACATGACATCTCATGTAAAGTACATGAAGTACTTCACGTGGAACATCGTCCAGTGCCTTTGCAACGGGAGATTTTCAGTTTACTTCTGATAAAAATAAACTATTCAATCCGGGGGGTCTGGGGGGTGTGGAACACCCTCCAGTGCACAAATTTGGAATGAAGAACATTGCAGAACATGCAGAACCTCTCAGACCGTGTAGTTTATTTTTTTTATCAAAAGTAAACTGACGATCTCCCGTTGGAGAGGCACTGGAGGGTGTTCCACACCCCAGACCCCCGGTTTAAATAATTTATTTTTATTAAAAGTGAATTAAATATTTAAGCATATCTCAAGTTTAATAAAATTAGCTATGGCCAAGTAAATGTGTTTAATTCGTAATCTGACAATTAATTATAAACTGCGTAATTATAAATTCCTTACTCCCGGGAGGCAGATCTCTGCAACAAAATAAAAAATAAACTACTCGATCCGGGGGGTGTGGAACACCCTCCATTGCTCAAATTTTGGAATCTTGATGAGTCTCTGAAATACCAATGATCTACGTGAAATACAATGAAGTATCGATGAATTAGGTGGAGTACCGTGAATTATTGTTGAAGTACGAAGAAGTATGGAGAATTATTATGAATTACGTGAAGTGTGAAGTTAATTGTACACGATTTCCTCTAGGGGTTGACCCTCGACCCAAAGTCACATTATTCCCGCAGTTTATAGACTATTTTTCGCATTTACGGAAGAAAATGTTACCCTAACAGTATAAGACCCCTCCCCCCTTCCGCGCTATTATTCAGGGTATAGGAATTTTTTTGTAAAGGATTTTTGAAAATGTGAAGGAAATTTAAGTTGCAAATAACATCTTGTAAAGGTTGTTATGCCATGAGAAAAAAATTGTTAATATTAATTTTAAATTGTAATCGCCGATTAATTGGTAAAATTATAAATTTTAAAATAAAGATGCACAATTAAATTTAAATGCATAGAGAGAAAAGTTTCTCTTAGAAGGACAAAAGACAAAATTGCGTTGAAGTTTTAAAGACTTTCTTAAAAAAGTGTTAAAGTTGAAATAATTAAGTGTATAATAATAATTTAAAGAAGCCGAAAGTTTAAATTGAATGTACATATTATAATAATAATTAATAATGAAAGTGAAGAATAAGTGAAGGTTAATATCGACGATATTAAAACATTGGCTTAAGTAAATAAAAAGTTTATAAATTTCATTTAGTAGATTTAAAAACTATTTAATTTGAAAATTAAATTGTTAAATTCTAAATCTCAAAAAAGGATTTTTCGATTTAACAAAAATTAAAGTGAAACAAAATTAAGAATTCATGCTACCAAAAGCTAGAAGCCGAGAAAGTCTTACCGCAACAATCATAATTAACTTTATGGCTCATGGCGCCCATATTCATACAAAGAGAAATATAAAAATAAATTGAAACATAGCAATATCAGTTTGAGATTGTTGCCATTTACTGCTTCGAAACTGTACAAAGTTAATTATATCTGTTGTTCAGCCATTCATTGCTATTTTGTAAAAGGTTGTATTGCATTTCACAATTTATTGAATAAGAAATTGTACAATTTCTATGTAAAACAAAATACCGAAGGGTCAACCACTAGAGGAAATCGTGTACAATTAACTTCACATTTCACGTACTTCATAATAATTCTCCATACTTCTTTTTATTTCATATAATTCACGGGAATTCACGTACTTCACCAGTAATTCACTGTACTCCATCAATAATTCACGGTACTGCACCTACTTCATTGTATTTCACGTACTTCATCAGTATTTTAGAGACTTACCGGGATTCCAAAATTAGTGCGCTAGAGGGTGTTCTCCCCCAGACCCCCCCAGATCTAGTAGTATATTTTTTATCATAAGTAAACTGAAGATTTCCCGTTGCCGAGGCACTGAAGGTGTTCCAGACCCCCGGATTAAGTAGTTTATTTTTATCAGAGATAAACTAAAACCTCCGTTGCAGAGATCCCTACTACTCCCCAGGAGTGTACGGAATTTATAATTACGCAGTTTATAATTAATTGTCAGATTACGAATTAAACACATTTACTTGGCCATAGCTAATTTTAATAAACTTGAGATATGCTTAAATATTTAATTCACTTTTAATAAAAATAAATTATTTAAACCGGGGGTCTGGGAAGTGTGAATCACCCTCTAATGCCTTTGGAACGGAAGATCTTGAGTTTACTTCTGATAAAAAATAAATTACTTAATCCAGGGGGTGTAGAACACCCTTCAGTGCTTTTGTAACAGGAGATCTTCAGTTTACTTTTGATAAAAAATAAACTACTTGATCCGGGGGTCCAGGGGGTTCTACATGTTCTGCAATGTTCTTTATTCCAAAATGTGTGCACTGGAGGGTGTTCCACACCCCAGACCCCCCGGATCGAGTAGTTTATTTTTTATCAGAAGTAACCTAAAGATCTCCCGTTGCAGAGGCCTTGGAGAATCTTCCACACTCTCCAAACCCCCCGGATTGAGTAGTTTATTTTTATCAAAAGTAAACTGAAGATCTCTCGTTTCAGAGATATAACAAATTTTAAAAAGCTTGGGGATATGCTTATATATTTAATTCACTTTTAATAAAAATAAATTATTATATAATTTATTATATAATTATTATATAAAATAAAAACCGGGGGGTCTGGGGGGTGTGGAACACCCTCCAGTGCCTTTGGATCGGGTGATCATTAGTTTACTTCTGATATAAAATAAACTACTTAATCCGGGAGGGGTGTAGAACACCCTCCAGTGCTTCTGCAACGAGAGATCTTTAGTTTACTTCTGATAAAAATTAATTAATTAATCCGGGGGTCTGGGGTGTGGAACACCCTCCAGTGCCTCCAACGAAAGATCTCCAGTTTACTTCTGATAAAAAGAAATTAATTTATTCGGGGGGTCTGGGAGGTGTGAAACACCCTCCAATGCCTTTGCAACGGGAGATCTTCAGTTTACTTCTGATAAAAAATAAACTACTTGATCAGGAGGTTCAGGGGTTCTACATGTTCTGCAATGTACTTTATTTCAAAATGTGTGCACTGGAGGGTGTTCCACACCCCAGACCCCCGGATCGAGTAGTTTATTTTTATCAGAGTAACTGAAGATCTCCGTTGCAGAGGCCCTGAAGAATCTTCCACACTTCCCAAACCCCCCGGATTGAGTAGTTTATTTTTAATCAGAAGTAAACTGAGGATCTCTCGTTGACGGGGCACTGTAAGGTGTTGCACACCCCCAGGATCCCCCGGATTGAATAGTTTATTTTTTATCAAAAGTAAACTGAAGATCTCTCGTTTCAGAGATATAACAAATTTTAAAAAGCTTGGGGATATGCTTATATATTTAATTCACTTTTAATAAAAATAAATTATTATATAATTTATTATATAATTATTATATAAAATAAAAACCGGGGGGTCTGGGGGGTGTGGAACACCCTCCAGTGCCTTTGGAACGGGTGATCATTAGTTTACTTCTGATATAAAATAAACTACTTAATCCGGGAGGGGGGGCGTAGAACACCCTCCAGTGCTTCTGCAACGGGAGATCTTCAGTTTACTTCTGATAAAAAATTAATTAATTAATCCGGGGGGTCTGGGGGGTGTGGAACACCCTCCAGTGCCTCGGCAACGAGAGATCTTCAGTTTACTTCTGATAATAAATAAATTAATTTATTCGGGGGGTCTGGGAGGTGTGGAACAGCCTCTAATGCCTTTGCAACGGGAGATCTTCAGTTTACTTCTGATAAAAAGTAAATTACTCAATTCAGGGAGTGTGAAACACCCTTCAGTACTCAAATATTATAATGCAGGCAAACATATTAAAAGTTTGAAAATTTAGTAGAAACTCTCAGCTACCGTTTTAATTTTTTAAAAAAATTATGAGAAATCCTTAGGGAGGAGGGGTAAAAAAGGATAAATAAAAAATAAATTATGTACAATCAAGCACCAACGAATATTAAGATTATTTTCAAAATTGGGAGGCGGAGCTAACAGGTCTCCCCACCCCAGCTAATTTTTTAAATAATTCAAAAGCAAAAAAGGTCCAACCCAAAATAAAGAATGCATAATAGATTTAGACTTTTTTGAATTAAAAATTCGCAATGGAAGAGGATTGATGTTTATTTACTGGTGCTGTTGTTTTTAGAATTTTCCGAAAAAATAAAGATTTAAAAAATGTTTTACTTAAAACACTTCTTGTAGTTGATTGTCTTGAATTTATCTTGTGTTGTGTAGCCATTTTTTAATTTGATTTGTCTTGAATCCTATTTTACCTACTTTACACGTACTTCATGTATTTTACCATTACTTTATGTATTTCACATGAGATTTCATGTACTTCATGAGATGTGTACAAAAAACTTCACCAGCGGTTAACCCTCGCAAAATACCAAAGTCAAAAAACTCGAAAATTCAATTTTTCCTATAGAAATAGCTTCACCAAACAAAAGAGAACATTTCTACAGGACTTTTAAGATGAGGATAAATTTGATAGGACCTATAATAATTTTACCAAATTCTCATAAGAAACACGCAAAACAGAATTATTGCGCAATATTTTTAATTTTTTTAAATTGTACTTCTTTGAAATTACGTTTAGCGTTAAAAACTAATTTTAATTATCGAGGGACATAATTAATTTTTAACTTCGTTTTTCCAAAATTATAATGTACTATTAAAGCCCTCATCTTTAACAATTAAGTAGTTTAAAAAATTGTCAAAATCGGAGTTCGTGTATCTTAACTGCCAGCCAAAATACAACTTCTTGTCACAATCAATTGTGTAGTGTAATTTAACTTTTACAATATCACACAACAGTGAAGGAACAGCTGACTACAGTAATAATGAATTTAGTGTAAAGATGGGACAGTGCGACCTTCAGGCCGCACAACCTTGGTAATCTAGTTATTTATATAAATAATAATGACTAAAGCAAACTTCTATTGGCCAATTAGTTTAAACTAACTAACGAAAATTAACAGTTTTAATTTAAAATCGACTTTAAAACCAAAATTCTCTTGGTCCAAAGTTCTTTGGTTATTAAAATAAGTTTTTTAAAAAAGTTTAAAGTTAGAATTTAAATTAATAATATCACAAGATTTAAAAAGCTAAAATTTATAATGCACGATTTGTTTTAAAAATAATAATTGAAAAACTGGGAATTGATGATTAATGGAGGCCGCAAAGCCCGCGATTTAAATAAAAACTAACAAAAATTAAAAACTTTTATAAAATTTTATACAGTAAAACCGTAAAAATTGAATTACAGGAAATTGATAAAAAAAACTCAACAAATTTTTGTAGAAGTTTAAAGTTGATATGGAATTTAAATCAACTACAGCAACTGATAAAATGAAAAAAACAACAAATCAGGGTAAAAATTTAAAACAATAAATAAAAATCGTAGTATACAGGGCAGGTCATTACAATATAAGTAACAAGAAGTAAAATTGTTTATTTAGAGATTCGAATGCTAATCGACTAGCAATCGAAATTTAAGTTAAGTTTTAAACTTGAGCACTGATTTTTTTCCTACAGATAAATAAAAATTCTTGATATTGGTTTATCAGACCTTTTCAGTCATTAAAGACCACTTGACTGTCGTGCATAGTACATTTATTGCAAAAAAATTTTACTGGAAAAATACTTACATCCTGCGTAAACAGCACAGGCTGCTAAAAGTAGTAGTAGAAGAAAACACGCAATTATGCAGCAACCGCATTTGTATTGAGAACTTAACTTTTTTCTAGTGAATCGAATATCTGAATCTGACGATAGAATTGAACTAGGAGAACGTTTATTATAATGGTGACGTGTCGTCATCGAGCTCACTGTGCTAATTGATGTCTGAAACAAAGTAAATAAAAATTAGTTTGTACAAGAGTAAATTAAACTAAAAAGAAAAATATTCAGTGTGTGGTGAACTTTATGCTACCAAACAATCAAAAAGCTAATAAATCTAGCACCCAGGTACTATTAAAATTGAATTGGGATGTTTTAATAAAATAACGAAAGCAAGAATGCTTTTGTGCTGTCGGGTACTTCTTGGCAGATGGGTTTGACTAAATGACAGTGGCGCCCTTTTTGACATCAGAACCATCTCAATTTTGACATTTTAGTTCCGACACGTACAGAATTTCTTATACAAGAACCACCCTCACGCAATATTTTATTTTTATAAATTTAAATTTCTAATATTACAATGTAGCTTAAACAAACCCTTTTTAAGAGAAAAGGAGATGTTTTCGGGAAAACAGCTATAAATGCTCTTTGCTGTCTATCTATGGTATGAAGTTGAGTCTTTGCTCAAACTCACAGTAATAAAAATTTGGAGTAACTCACAAGGCACTAAACAAAAATCTTGAAAATTCTTTGCTGGTCACACCTACTAGCTGCTAGCTGTTGTGATGATTAAAAAAATTTAATTGGTATTCCGGACCAGTTTGTTATTACATATTTTGTTATACAATATATTACATATACATTTGATATCGATGTTAATTGGCTGGTAATCAAAAAGTCAACATTGAAATGAATATCATTAAATTAAAATTTTCTCTTTTATAAAGTTCACTTTTTCTTTACGAGAGCAATGAAAAACGTAATAAATTAAACAAACAAACAATAAATTTTCTGGTTTTAAAAAAAATAAACTTTTCACACCCATCGGCGTAATTTATTAAATATATTTGTATTTTATTGCCTATTTAATTATTAATTAAACAGAAATAATCTACCATTGTGTTGCATGAAACTCAAGTTTCTAATATTTTATTTATAATAATTCTTTCCAGCCAGCCTCAATCAATAAAATTTTTTTCCATATTTTTGCAATAAAAATTCATATTGCAAACTTGCTTTCCCAATCTCTGATTATTAATTTGAAAAAATAAATATGTAGGAGCGAATTATTACAATACCATCCGGGGGGAACCTGAAGGTGTTAATTTATTACAATAATAAGTCATTGTTCGACTATAATACCTTAATTGTTCTTTTACAAAATTTATTAATGGAAATTAAAATTGTTTAAACACTTGAGCATGGGAAACGCAAAGGGGAAATTTCAAAACTTATGTGAATTACTTTTATTGTAAGTGCATAAAGATTACTCCCGTGCGAATTTCTTTGGTTAACGTTTTTTTTGGCAATTCATTTTATAATAAAGTTAATTATCTTACTTTTAAAGGTGAAAACTCTTACTTTCGTCGTTTTTGAGCGCGAGTTCCATTTGTAAGTGAATAATTTTTGAATTAAATTAGATTATTCAAATTAGAAACCCAAGTCTATTAAATTATCGTTATTTTAACGTAGGTAACCACATGAATTAAAAAATGGTTAACCCATCATTAACGGTGTAAGCGTTTCTAAATATGGTAGACCATTTAGCTAATTACTGTGTATTGCATGTATTTGTGCAACTAATTCTATGTTTATTTCTTCAACGATCCTACGGTTATTCGATAATTTGAACCCACACTTTCAATTTCACTAATTATTTTCTAAACAAAAAATTATAATAAAGCATCATCTCCTTCGCCATAGCTGAGTTACAAACCGGAAATTTCAGGTTTTAAATTCAATCCTAAAACTCGTCCCCCGATTAACACTCATCAACAGTCAAATTATAAACTCATTCCATCTGTGAAATTCGTCTCCTCCAACCCGTATTGGTTACACCCCTTCTAGATTATTCGAAACTTCAAACATAACCTTAAAATTTATAAAAGTTGTTAATTTTCTGATTGTTATTTTTAATTTTAATTTTATAAACAAATAACTTGTCATCTGCACGAATACTTGAATTTATAAACTTTCAAATTTATTTCTGCAAATCATTCATAATAAAACATTCCGCACGCAAATGGTTTCTCTCCAATATTTAATTTTTGACATAATAAACTTTCACGCTTTGAGATTATTTCGATAATCTAAAACTAAAATCTAAGATATTTTCTGATTTTGATTGTCGAAATTTTAGATTGTCGGATTTTTTCCGCTGGATGTGTTTTATTTACTTTACCTTTACTTGGTGATGGAAAGTAACATTGGTGAAAATTAATATGGAACAATGATCTTTGTTATGAACTAGAACCAAAACAGTCAAATCAAAGAACCAAATTACTTTAGACAAAACATTGATTTATCGCTCTTAATTTAATCAAAATCTACCTGAAATTTAATCGAAACATAATTTTTCTCATTATTTCTGCTTTAGCTGTCAAGCTTCTGTTAAAGTGACATGCAAAACAAGTCACCACACCTTCCACATTACGCATAACGGAATATTTTCATTCAGTAAATGTTCCAATAAGAGAGCTACTCATATAATAATAATTCTGAAAAAAAGCAGATTTTGCTAGATTTCTATTGTTAACTTTCAAATTTATATCAATACTCGGTGACAGTTAAGATTCCCGCATCGGGAATTTTATCATTTTTAAAGCGGTTTATGAATGTTGAAAGTCTAATTAACAGATAAAAAAAATAAAATTTGTGGTTGATTTACAAATTTTGAAAAAAAACGGCTTTAAAAATTAATTTGGAATGCAATTTTGTTATTGGCGCTTTTGAACTGTAACCCCGCCCACCGAAATTAAAATAGGTTGTGGGGACAGTAAAGATACCAAAATCTCGGTTTTTACAACGAATTATGAAGGACGAGAGTCTAATTAACAAGAAAAAGAAATCTGCTCCGATCCGGCCGCTACAAGCGGTTTTAAAAAGCGCTTTACTCATTAAAAATATCCCCCAACAACAGTCTTTACCTCTTAAATCTTAACTCTTACCCAATACTCAATAATAATCAGCACCCAATTGCTTTTAATAATTTAAATTTAACAATAACACACCGAAAAATATTAATTGCAGTACAATTATAATACTGTGCAATCAAACAATCTAGTAACTTGAGTTACTAAAGATCATAGCATGATGATTATAATTAGTAAAATCATAATATGATTATAATAAAGATCATAACATGACGATTATAATAAAGGTTTTGTAACTTTTAAAGTGGGTTGTTTATGTTATTTCATAACGGTCACCTTTAAAATAACGTTTTGTGATACATAATGAACTTGAATGTTATGTATTATATTGAACTTTCAGATCTATAATAAATGATGATTCCACAGGACCAATCCCCTCAGAAAAATGATTTTGTAAGCCTTTAAGAGACAGGTCAATTCCGCAAGGAATGTTATGCTATTTAATAATAATAATAATAAATGATGATGCATTCTGAATCATAGATGAACTCCCATTGTTAGTAACTAGACTTACCGAGTTCTTTGATTGTACACTATAAATAACAATTACTCTTGCATGACGTTTAAGATCCAGCATCAGCCGTACTGACTTTTTTGTATTAAATAATTAAATATTATATTAAAACCACATGGACCGATAGAACCAGAAGCAAAAACATCAGAAAATAGTTAAATATAATGTAGAAATTCCAAAACAAGATCACAAAAAACAACAAAGTGAAGATCTTAAAAGAATGTAAAATTCTCTTGAACATAAACTATTATATATTAGCTATAATAATATTAGCTAAAGATTATTAAACAAATATTAGTCTACAATATTGACGTAATACTGTACCAAAATTAAACCAATATTGCTTGAGTTTCTATATTGGCGCAATATTGACTGAAGATCATTAGAAAATATTGGCTGAAGATTGGCAAGTAATATAATGTCATCAGTATTGAAAATGAATATTGGACTAATATTGGCTGAAGATCGTCAGATAATATTAGTGATCAATATTGGCGCAATACTGTACCCAAGGGGTCAACCACTAGAGGAAAACGTGTACAATTAACTTCACACTTCCATACTTCTTCGTACTTCATATAATTCTCCATACTTCTTCGTACTTCATATAATTCAGCAGTAATTCACGAGACTTCACGTACTTCGCCAGTAATTCACAGTACTTCATCAATCATTCGCGGTACTTCACCTAATTTATCGATACTTCATTGTATTTCACGTACTTCATCGGTGTTTCAGAGACTTACCGAGATTCCAAAATTTGAGCACTGGAGGGTGTTCCACACCCCAGACCCCGGATTAAGTAGTTTATTTTTTATTTCGTTTAGAGATCTGCCTCCCAGAGAGTACGGAATTTACGCAGTTTATAATTATTTGTCAGATTACGAATTAAACACATTTACTTGGCCATAGCTAATTTTAATAAACTTGAGATATGCTTAAATATTTAATTCACTTTTAATAAAAATAAATTATTTAAACCGGGGGGTCTGGGGTGTGGAACACCTCAGTGCCTCTCAACTGAAATCTTCAGTTTACTTTTGATAAAAAGTAAACTACTCGGTCTGGGGGTTCTGCATGTTCTGCAATGTTTTTCATTCCAAAATTTGTGCACTGGAGGGTGTTCCACACCCCAGACCCCCCGGATCAAGTAGTATATTTTTATCAGAAGTAAACTAAAGATCTCCCGATGCAGAGATCTACCTCCCAGGAGTACGGAATTTATAATTATGCAGTTTATGATTAGTTATCAGATTATGAATTAAACACATTTACTTGGCCAGAGCTAATTTTAAATAACTTGGGATATGCTTAAATATTTAATTCGCTTTTAATAAAAATAAATTATTTAAACCGGTGGGTCTGGGGTGTGTGGAACACTCTCTAGTGCCTCTGCAACTAACTAAACTTAATTTAGTAATTAGCTAAAGAAATCTAAGTTTAATTTAATTAATTGATTACTATTAAACTAGCGACTACCAAAACTTTTAATTAGTAAAATAATGACCGCCAAAGGTCTATTCAACGTTTAAGATAAAGAAATGTTAAGAAAATCTACTGATGTAAGTTAATTTGCTATTAAATAATTATTATTGAATACAAGTGTCTTAGCTATGATACACATTGGCCGTAGCGCATGCGCATAAGCTAGGTTCAACTTCATGTAATTCACCAAAAATTTACTAATTTCATGATACTTTATTTGTATTTCAATATACTTAACACGTATTTTACCTACTATACACGTACTCATTTACTTTACAAGTATTTTATGTATTTCACATGTACTTCATGAGATGTGTACAAAAACTTCACCAGCGGTTAACCCTCGACTGTACCATGCCTATACAAATATTAGTGCAATATTAAGCTTTTATATTGGCGCAATATTGGCGGAAGATCTGCAGGTAATATTTGTCAACAATATTCGCGCAACATTGGTAATCAGTATTGAACCAATATTAGCTGAAGATCATCAGGCAATATTAGTAATCAATATTGACGCAATACTGTATGAAGCTTAAACCAATATTGGTGCAATATTGAGTTTCTATATTGTTGCAATATTGACTGAAGATTGACAGATAATATAAAGTCATCATTATTGGCGCAATATTGAAAATTAATATTGTACTAATATTAGCTAAAGATTATTAAGCAAATATTAGTCTACAATATTGACGCAATGCTGTACCAAATTAAACCAATATTGCTTGAGTTTCTGTATTGGTGCAATATTGACTGAAGATCATTAGAAAATATTGCCTGAAGATCGTCAGATAATATTAGTTATCAATATTGGCGCAATAGTGTACCATGCCTATACAAATGTTGGTGTAATATTGAGGGTCTATATTGGCGCAATATTGGCGGAAGATTGGCAGGTAATATTTGTCAACAATATTGGCGCAACATTGGTAATCAATATTGGATTAATATTAGCTAAAGATTATTAGGCAATATTAGTTATCAATATTGGCGCAATATTGCACTAAGCTTAAACCAATATTGGTGCAATATTAAGTTCCTATATTGTTGCAATATTGACTGAAGATTGACAGGTAATATAAAGTCATCAGTATTGGCGCTATATTGAAAATTAATATTGGACTAATATTAACTGAAGATTATCAGGCAAATATTAGTCAAAATATTGACGCAATACTGTACCAAGCTTAAACCAATATTGGTACAATATTGAGTTTCTATATTGTTGCAATATTGACTGAAGATTGACAGGTAATATAAAGTCATCAATATTGGCGAAATATTGAAAATTAATATTGGACTAATATTAACTAAAGATTATCAGGCAAATATTAATCAAAATATTGACGCAATACTGTACCAAGCTTAAACCAATACTGGTACAATATTGAGTTTCTATATTGTTGCAATATTGACTGAAGATTGACAGGTAATATAAAGTCATCAATATTGGCGAAATGTTGAAAATTAATATTGAACTAATATTAACTAAAGATTATTAGGCAAATATTAATCAACAATATTGACACAATACTGTGACAAGCTCAAACCAATATTGGTGCAATATTGAGTTTCTATATTGGTGTAATATTAGCTGAAGATTGTCAGACAATCTAATCATCAATGTTGGCGGAATATTGCACTAATATTGATTTAATCTTGGTGCAATTGAGTTTCTATCTTAACGTAATATTTTCAGAAGATCGGCAGGCAATATTTGTCATCAATATTGTGCCAATATTTTGTACCACATATATGTAATAAACACTACCCCAAAATACAATAATGAAAGAATTTTTACAAAATGAAATAAATTAGTGATAAAAAAATTAAACCGCATTTTGTTGTTTTTTTTATTTTTCCGGTAGCCACTGTCGTTTTAATCTCATTTCCGCCGTTCTTTTCCAAATTTTGTTGATATCCTTTTTTAATTTTTCATTTAATTTTTTTTGGTTTAGTTCTCAACTTATTTTTCGTTTTTTGCTTAATTTATAAAGTATCAAATTTTTTACTTTTATTTTTAGCTTCTTAAATTTATCTGTTTATTAACCTCACTTGGTTCACTTTATTCGTGGAGAACTCGAAATTCCAAAAGTAAATTTTTTCTTTTTTTACTTGCGGTTACAACCTACGACGTTTAAAATAAAACTGGCATACTACAAAAAATTTTAAACTTTCTGATCTGCTTTTTTTTAACTTTTAAATTATACTTTTACAATACTTTGAGTTATTTAAACTTTTACTTAAATTCTTCACCTCTTATTTTTAATTTCGTTGTTTAAATTTACAATAGTTTTCGTCGTGGCAAACAATCTTTAAAATAATTGCATTTTACCGCAGTTACAAAGACAAAGTTGTAAAATATAAGACAAAAATTAATTCAATTTTAAGTCTAGAAGTATAAGAGATTTTGGAAATGAAGAATTTATATTATGGTTAAGGAAAAAATTATAATTTTAATATTAAACAAGTTTTTATTTTAAGAAAATGTGACCACTGATTAAACGGCGAATAGAAAGCAAGTGAAGTAAGAAATTTCAAAAATTAAAGCATAAACAAAAATTTAAATTTAGAAACGAAACCAAAAGTTTAATTTTTAAAATGTAACCAATTTGAAATAAAAGCGCATAAATTTTCGAAAACTTCAGTCTCATAAGCAACACCATCACGTGTAGACGCAAAAATGCCTTAGATGAAATGACAGTTTTAAAGTTGGAATTCTACGGAGCATAAAGTTACTAAGAAAAACATAAAATTCTTAAATTGTATTAAAAATAATAATTAAAAATTTTATAAATTGAGCAAAGTTCTCGGTAGGAAATGTAGAGTGGTACGAAAGAATTGCATTGAAGGAATTTGAAAAAAACTTAATAAAATTTTGGGAAGCAAAAGGTTGATATGGGAATCAAAAGCAGCAACAAGGAAAATAAAGAAAACAACAAGTCATGGTAAAAATTTAAAAGATAACAAAAGAAAACTTTATATTAAAGACAATATTAACAACAAAATTATAAGAACAAACAGTGGCCCTATGAAATAAAAGTTTTAACATTTTCTTTAGTAATTTTAAAATTTTTTTATTATTTTATAATTTTTTTTATTCATGTGGTTAAAACATAATTTTTGATATTAAAAGAAAACCTGCACACAAATTACAAATTAAATTTTTAAATTATCATTTTAAAAAAGCATTTAATTTTTCTTTTACAAGACTAAGAGTTCATACTGCTCAAGGGCAAAAGCCGAGGAAAAATTAACAACAGAAGCAAAAAAATAGAAGATTCAGTTTTATGAAACATAGCAATATATAGCGGCAACTTGCAGGTCGGAAGCTTAAAAAATTCAAAAAAAGTTCACATTTAAAGACAATAGAAAGTAGATATTTAAAATACCAGAAATGTATTTATAAAAGTATTGGCTTTTGTAGTTTGAAGTAAGTGATTTTTTTTGAAAATGATATTTAATTATGTGCGGCACACAAAATCTGAAAGTGTAAGTGCTATGGAGATTGTTTAGCCCAATACGGTGTGCGATGAAAAAATTTAGCCTTGCTGTCCGTAAAAGTTACTTTTTATAATATAAATTGCTATAATTATCGATACATCACTTTTATTAATTTTTAATGAGTTATTCGCATAATTTTTTTATTAGTACACCGTAAATTCATCATGTGACCTGTAATACAACTATTTAGGCACAGTAATCAGCTGAAGCCGTTAGATCACTGATAACATAAAATATATTAATAATATTTACAGATAGGTTGACGATTTATTAGGTAAGCAATTGAGAAAATTATTCCCTTCATTCCAGGTTAACAAACAGTTTGAAGATGTGTTTACGCTGTCGCTTAACACCTTCTTACTGTAATTTTACCACAACTGATTATATTGGCAATTTTCTGAAGATTTCAATTGAAAATTATTTAAAAGGTTTGAAAATGTAGGGCAATAATTATTTAGAACTTGTATTAGCATATCAATGTAAACACAAGGATAACGGTATTTTCTTGTGATGTCAATGCTTCTATAAGCGACTAACACATTAACCTACTAAACCTGAACACGCAACTCACTTCAATGAGTATCTCATAATCGTGGTATCTCTGAATCATAAATCACCTTTAGAAGCATCAAGCTTTCTGTTTATTTTTAGAACTTTAACAGGCGCATTGTTAATTTTTTATAATTGCTTCTAGGTTGAACTGAACTTGAATCTTTTATATTCTTCTATCAACACTATCGTTTCTTCAAAACGAAGAAAATGTAAGTAGCTCAAATTTGTCATATGTTGTGAAAGCCAAAAATTCAAAAAATATTAATAATTCGTTCCACTGACTGTTTGACACGTTTCTAGAGAAAGTTTTATAATTTAATAGATAATTGAGAAATGGGAAAACTGAAGAGACATTTAATTACTTTGCGTAGTACAAAATTTAGAGAACGAATTCATAATGACACATTAGGAAGTCGATCTAATATTTGTTCTAGGTGATGGGTCACACCAACTATTGGTTAGACAATTAGGACAACATGTTAGCCAAATTGATTACGACTGGGAAAAACAATTGGCTGTTCAGTATTCACGTAACATTTTCTCATGATTAAAATTGCAAACTTCCGTATTGTAATGCAACTTTAACTGCTACCTACCAGGTTTTTATGAGAACGCAGCTACCCTTAATTTAGAAAAATAAAATTAATCGTAGGCACTTACCTTTGAATCCCACGATCCTTTTCTATTATTTCGATGATCCATTGTTATGGTCATTGCATTTATAAAACTGCGAATTAATTATCACAAAAGGCACATCGACTCAAGTTTCGTCACGTTTATTTTGCTAACTGTAAAACAAACACCAAAAAATCACTTAACAGTGTTTTTGCAGACGTGATTCCAATTCCAACAATCTGAAGAGTTCTTTCACTTAAATTCAAAAGGTGCACGTCTAAATGTAGACGCAAAAAAGTCAATTAAAAACAACAATTCGGTTTGCTTCATTTAGTTCTCACAATAACACATTACATTTTGAAAGAAGCAATAATTGCAGTTTTCACTTAGAATTGATGGATTCTTTTTGCCAACTTTCTCCGGCGTTGAGAGCTCGATCGACCCTGTAACAAAATAATAGAAGAACTGTTATTAGTAACTGAATTTTCTAATCGAAGAATCAAACCATAAAAGTTATTTTAAATAAATGTGATTTATGATTGGTCGATTGTGAATTTTATACCATACAATTTTGAACCATCACGGTAACTTTCCTTATAATTATATGGTCAAGTATGTTTTATTAACGGTTTCTAATAAAACTCAAAATATGCGCCGATTAAATGAGCGAAACGACTAGCTCCAAGTTGGCGGTATTTCGAACGTGGGTCAGGACAGAAGAATTTTGCAATAGATTTCGATCCGCTAGAATTCACGAATGACAAATGACCACGGTGACATACAAATCGCCCGAGTTGAATAACAATATTTCAAGTGCGAACCTGCACTTCGCTGAGAAATTTAGGTAGGGCATCTACCAGCCAGAAGACAGCACGTGTTTGCCCTAAGCTTATGGTCACGTAGATTTTGATTAAATCGTTTGGCTAAACAAAAGACAGTGTCGGTATGGTAATTTAATAAACTATCATGGGGAAGGTGCAGAAGCATATTTTTTGATGGTCTTCTTGCACAATAAAAAAAAGATTCGACGATTGCTCAACCATGAATGATGTAACATTTGATAGAATTTTCTTCTAATTTCCTATTTTTAGTGCGTTTTGCTCCGATTACTTCCTCTTAATTGCAATAAATAACTAAAGTTTGTTCACTTAATTTATGTTCCTGGTTCGCTTAAGTATTCTTTCATCTACATTTAATAATCGCGTAATTATATGTTATTATTGTTCCTCCATTATTTATCGCTACCAGAAAAATTTACTTCAAATTTGTGCTAAATCATGGAAGAAGCTAATGATTGTTGTAAAATTATAGAAGTGTAACAGCGCAGTACTATTATTACTTTTTATACTGTAAATATCATAAGTTGATTAGCTTTCTGTTGTACATTTTTAGAACAAATAATATGCAAAATAAATTTGTAAAATTTTTAAAATCGTGATCAACATTTCCCCCGATGGAGTCGACAATAACTTTATCGATAATTTAGATAACAACTATTAGTCGCCTTCCCTCCTTATTGAATTAATTAATTCGTTAATTTTGTTGTGTATTTATGATGTACCAATCGAATCGAATAATAATTTTGATTTCGTGCCTAGAAACTTTCAGATATGAGCTACAGGCGAGGGGTTAACCGCTGGTGAAGTTTTTTGTACACATCTCATGAAGTTGGTAACAACTTGGTCTCATGGAAGTTGGTCTATTGTGCATTCTCTATTTTCGGTTGGACCTTTTTTGTTTTTAAATTATTTAGAAAATTAATTAGGGGGGGGGGCGAAGACCTGGTAGCTCCACACTCTCGATTTTGAAAATAATCTTAATAATCGTTTGTGCATGATTGTATATAATTTATTTTTGCTTTACTGTTTTTGTTACCCCCCCCCCTCTCCAAGAATATGTCATAATTTTTTAGAAAACTAAAACGGTAGCGGAGAGTTTCTACTAAATTTTCAAACCTTTAATATGTTTGCCTGCATTGTAATATTTGGGTACTGAAGGGTGTTTCACATCCCCCAAATCCCCCAGATTAATTAGTTTATTTTTTATCAAAAGTAAACTGTAGATCTCTCCATACTTGGGCACTGGAGGGTGTTGTACACCCCCAGACCACCCGGATTGAGTAGTTTATTTTTTATCAGAAGTAAACTAAAGATCTCCCGTTAGAGGCACTGGAGGGTGTTCCACACCCCCCAGACCCCCCGGTTTAAATAATTTATTTTTATTAAAAGTGAATTAAATGTTTAAGCATATCTCAAGTTTATTAAAATTAGCTATGGCCAAGTAAATGTGTTTAATTCGTAATCTGACAATTAATTATAAACTGCGCAATTATATATTCCGTACCCTGGGAGGCAGATCTCTGCAATATAGTAAAAAATAAACTACTTCATCCGAGAGGTTTGGGGGTGTGGAACACCTTCCGGTGCTTCTGCAACGGAAATCTTCAGTTTACTTCTGATAAAAATAAACTACTCAATCCGGGGGTCTGGGGTGTGGAACACCCTCCAGTGCACAAATTTTGGAATGAAGAACACTGCAGAACATGCAGAACCCCTCAGACCGTGTAGTTTATTTTTTATCAGAAGTAAACTGTAGATCTCTCCATACTTGGGCAATGGAGGGTGTTTCACCTCCCCAGACCACCCGGATTGAGTAGTTTATTTTTTATCAGAAGTAAACTGAAGATCTCCCGTTGTAGAGGCACTGGAGGGTGTTCCACACCCCAGACCCCCGGTTTAAATAATTTATTTTTATTAAAAGTGAATTAAATGTTTAAGCATATCTCAAGTTTATTAAAATTAGCTATGGCCAAGTAAATGTGTTTAATTCGTAATCTGACAATTAATTATAAACTGCGCAATTATATATTCCGTACCCCTGGGAGGCAGATCTCTGCAATATAATAAAAAATAAACTACTTCATCCGAGAGGTTTGGGGGGTGTGGAACACCTTCCGGTGCTTCTGCAACGGGAAATCTTCAGTTTACTTCTGATAAAAATAAACTACTCAATCCGGGGGTCTGGGGGGTGTGGAACACCCTCCAGTGCACAAATTTTGGAATGAAGAACATTGCAGAACATGCAGAACCCCATAGACCGTGTGGTTTATTTTTTATCAAAAGTAATCTAAAGATCTCCCGTTGCAGAGGCACTGTAGAGTGTTCCACATCCCCCAGACCCCCCCAGTTTAAATAATTTATTTTTATTAAAAGTAAATTAAATATTTAAGCATATCTCAAGTTTATTAAATTTAGCTAGGCCAAGTAAATGTGTTTAATTCGTAATCTGACATTTAATTATTAACTGCGTAATTATTCCGTACCCCCTGGGAGGTAGATCTCTGCAACGGGAGATCTTTAGTTTACTTTTAATAAAAAATAAACTACTAAATCCGAGGGTCTGGTGGTGTGGAATACCCTCCAGTGCCTCTGTAATGGAAAATCTTCAGTTTACTTCTGATAAAAAATAAACTACTCGATACGGGGGGTGTGGGTGGTGTGGAACACCCTCTAGCGCTCAAATTTTGGAATCTCGGTAAGTCTCTGAAATACCAACGAAGTACGTGAAATACAATGAAGTATCGATGAATTAGGTGAAGTACCGTGAATTATTGATGAAATACGGTGAATTACTGGTGAAGTACGTGAAGGCCCGTGAATTACTGCTAAATTATATGAAGTACGAAGAAGTATGGAGAATTATGATGAAGTACGTAAAGTGTGAAGTTAATTGTACACGATTTCCTCTAGCGGTTGACCCCTCGGCTACAGGTCGTACTAAAAATCTCTATAATGTAAATTTACATTAACAAACACTGCAGAGTTACACTGATCTTTAACAGTGTAGAGAACTATTGAATCAATATTTCAAACGTTTGCACGAACGATGTATGTAAATAAAAAGAGAAAATTAGTTTTCGTTCAGTGGGTCGTTCAGAAAAAAGATTATAAACAGACGTCGCATCGTTAGCTATTGTCTGATAGAAACTTGGTTACGCACCGTTTCATCTTTGGAATGCCTGACGATTACAATTACAAATATTATTTTGTAAATATTTATTCATATTAGTATTTTGTAATAAATACACTTGTCAGAGTATTCCAATAGAAATTTCATTCCAATGTGATTTCAAACTTGAAATATCATTTTCATCCATCACCAGACATCAACCTCCCCCGACTCTCTGAGCTGTGTAAAGGCTAGTCGCTAATTCTCTAACATAATTGTTAAAAATTTCGATATACGTACATTACGACTTAACCTACACATATGTATATACTTTTATAATAATTATTGCAATTTGCAATAAATTGGCTTAATGCCAGTAGTTAGTTTTGATTATCCACTCGACCAATTTCTAATGCGTACTCATTAGTTTCTCGATATGGTACCAGCATTAGCAGCAATGGTAAATCATTTCCGCGTTACTCTATATTAAGTTTTTAATCTTTTTGTAGCTAAAAACTAGGTAATAATAATTATTATTAGAGAGACCCGCAAAATTATAATTTTTTACGCAAGAGGATGCGCTTCCGAACATTTACCGACTGACGAGATTAACGAGATGACATTTGGACGGCATAAATTCCTTCCATTAGCCTATCGTCAATATGTTGCAAAATTTGAACAAAAACCAACAGTTGGTGACAATGAAATAAAAAATTTGTAGAATGCAGATTGCGACTTGTAACACATAATTAAGCTTATTTAATTAATTAGGTAATAGCTTCCATTATGAATTGAAGTTTAATTATTATTTAAAATATCAAGGTGTTTCTGTGTAGAACAAAATTATCTAATTAAATAAAGCTTGCAATAAATTGTAACCACTATACTACTAAAAAAAATTATATAATATTCTTGGCTCATGAGAAGATAAATGCAATTTAAATGTAAAAGTCGTGTTTCGCAAGAATCATTTTACAGATTTTTAATTTGTGAGCAAATCGTGGTTTATATCGGATAAATGTCAAAGTTATTTGTTTAAATATTTAAGAATTGTGTTTTTAAAATTAAAAAAATAAAAGAAAATCAAGATGCATATCATATCGTTACGACAACATAATCTACATTTTCAAAATTACTTAACCTTTTCTATTGTGTGCTTATAACTTGTAATTTTTAAATTGTACACCTAATTACGTGATTAGGTTTACATTTTGAAATAAAATTGTATCACGCATTTCAAACCGTTATATTTCTTTCTTTACACTTTTAGAATTTCTTCAAATGCTTATACAAACCTAGTTGACCCACAATATATCATAAAATTTAGCAGTTTTCCCATTACATGCGCTGTTACTTCGATTGATATGATCTACTAGCAGTTTGTAATTGCTATTGTTTTATTATAACCCCATTTCTCAACATTGAAAGTGCAGGACTAAAAGCAGCCATTGATTGTTTCAATCAAAATGTAGATTAAATTTCAGTGATCAGTGAAAAGAATATCATCATTGTATGTTGTTCACCAAACTCATAAAATCGCAGTGTTAAAAGATATTGTTTTGTTTGGCCAGATTTTGCTTCACCCTGTGCAATTGTCGCATTTTAAGTTGGTACTGTTTGGTTACTTTTAATTTTGACAGTTTATTTTTATGAAAATATTTTATTCCCTGAGGGAAAAATAATTATAGAACTTTCCAATTTGTTTACTTTTGTCATAATCTAAAGTTTACTTTGCAGTGGAAGTACCATTTTTATTTAGTATTGCATATTTAAATTAATGTTTTGGTTCCTAACGTTAGAAAACTAAGAACATCATAGAATCTCAATGCACAATATATTACTCATATATTGCTAGGGTTCATATGATGATTAGCTATTGTTCGTATAATATTTTTGGGCGCCAGAATCAATAGAATTACCTCTGATTTTTGTTGTTGACGATTTAAAACTACTGTTGCTTCCTTAACTCAGAATAACATAACGCAAAAATCTCATTTTTAAATTACAAACAATATAACAATTTAATTTTTGATCAAGTACAGATTTCATTCACCAAAAATTTCTATTATTAAACAATTTAATAATAAATCTAAATGATTGTAAATATTTCAAATGTCTTCTAATTAGACGAAAATGTTTTTAGATTTCCCTAAAATTCAACTTAATATTACCCCAAAAATGATTACAATAAATAATCAAATTTTATCAATTGTTATAAACCAAAATGAAATTTGTTTTAATTGAAATTTGTCTTGATAAGTTTTTTTTTAATTTGGTAAGTATTAATATGCTTGCTTCAATTGAGTTTTCAAATTAAAAGTTATTATTTAAAATTTTCACCGTTAAGTTATTATTCTTTTGTTCCTATTTAAATTTTTTCACTTTGCTATTTATTTTTAATTTCGGCTTCTTAATTTATTACTTTATTAACCTCACTTGGTTCATCTAACTCTTGGAAAATTCCAACTTCCAAATTAACAAAATCAGAAAGTAAAACTTGAAAAACAATTTTAATAAAAATCCCCGATTCTTGGTCACTACTTTATATTTTTGTGCTAAAACTTTCACCCCCAGACCCCCGGTCTCGACAACTTTGGTTTATAATTTGGGTTAATTAGAATATTAGTTACTTGAGTGTGACTTGTTAAAGTTAGGATTAATTAGTTTTTTAGAGATTTTTCTAGATCGGTTATTCTGATGTCTTCAACTTATTACTAATAAAAATAACTGCACAAACCGGGGGTCTGGGGTGTGAACACCCCCCAGTGCCTCACTACTGAAAGGTATAATATTCAATGTTTACAGATTATGAGTAGGGTTTATTATAGCGTTTTGGTTTTCTTGAGAACAATGGCATAAATTATACTGGGGAATTCATAATCCCCTATTCTTAGTCACTACTTTATATTTTTGTGCTAAAACTTTTACCATTATCGTTTAATACTGATAACCATAAATGCAAATTTATCTATCACAGTTTGAGTGTTCCTGGGGGTGCTCCACACCCCCCAGACCCCCCGGTTTCTACAACTTTGGTTTATAGTTTGGGCTAATTGGAATATTAGTTACTTGAGTCTGACTTGTTAAAGTTAGGATTAATTAATTTTTTAGAGATTTTTCTAGATCGGTCATTCTGATGTCTTCAATTTATTACTAATAAAAATAAACTGCACAAACCGGGGGTCTGGGGTGTGGAACACCCTCCAGTGCCTCACTGCTGAATGGAATAATATTCAATGTTTACAGATTATGAGTAGGGTTTATTATAGCGTTTTGGTTTTTTGAGAACAATGACATAAATTATACTGGGGAATTCATAATCCCCTATTCTTAGTAACTACTTTATATTTTTGTACTAAAACTTTTATTATTATCGTTTAATACTGATAACCATAAATGCAAATTTATCTATCACAGTTTGAGTGTTCCTGGGGTGCTCCACACCCCAGACCCCCGGTCTCGACAACTTTGGTTTATAATTTGGATTAATTGAATATTAGTTACTTGAGTGTGACTTGTTAAAGTTAGGATTAATTAGTTTTTTAGAGATTTTTCTAGATCGGTTATTCTGATGTCTTCAACTTATTACTAATAAAAATAAACTGCACAAACCGGGGGTCTGGGGTGTGAACACCCTCCAGTGCCTCACTGCTGAAAGGTATAATATTCAATGTTTACAGATTATGAGTAGGGTTTATTATAGCGTTTTGGTTTTCTTGAGAACAATGGCATAAATTATACTGGGAATTCATAATCCCCCTATTCTTAGTCACTACTTTATATTTTTGTGCTAAAACTTTACCATTATCGTTTAATACTGATAACCATAAATGCAAATTTATCTATCACAGTTTGAGTGTTCCTGGGGTGCTCCACACACTCTCTACAACTTTGGTTTATAATTTGGGCTAATTGGAATATTAGCTACTTGAGTGTGACTTATTAAAGTTAGGATTAATTAATTTTTTAGGAGATTTTTTCTAGATTGATTATTCTGATGTCTTCAATTTATTACTAATAAAAAATAAACTGCACAAACCGGGGGGTCTGGGGGGTGTGGAACACCCTCCAGTGCCTCACTGCTGAATGGAATAATATTCAATGTTTACAGATTATGAGTAGGGTTTATTATAGCGTTTTGGTTTTTGAGAACAATGACATAAATTATACTGGAAATTCATAATCCCCTATTCTTAGTAACTACTTTATATTTTTGTACTAAAACTTTTATTATTATCGTTTAATACTGATAACCATAAATGCAAATTTATCTATCACAGTTTGAGTGTTCCTGGGAGGTGCTCCACACCCCCCAGACCCCCGGTCTCGACAACTTTGGTTTATAATTTGGATTAATTGAATATTAGTTACTTGAGTGTGACTTGTTAAAGTTAGGATTAATTAGTTTTTTAGAGATTTTTCTAGATCGGTCATTCTGATGTCTTCAACTTATTACTAATAAAAATAAACTGCAGAAACCGGGGGTCTGGGGTGTGGAACACCCTCCAGTGCCTCACTGCTGAAAGGTATAATATTCAATGTTTACAGATTATGAGTAGGGTTTATTATAGCGTTTTGGTTTTCTTGAGAACAATGGCATAAATTATACTGGGGAATTCATAATCCCCTATTCTTAGTCACTACTTTATATTTTTGTGCTAAAACTTTACCATTATCGTTTAATACTGATAACCATAAATGCAAATTTATCTATCACAGTTTGAGTGTTCCTGGGGTGCTCCACACCCCAGACCCCCGGTCTCTACAACTTTGGTTTATAATTTGGGCTAATTGGAATATTAGTTACTTGAGTGTGACTTGTTAAAGTTAGGATTAATTAGTTTTTTAGAGATTTTTCTAGATCGGTCATTCTGATGTCTTCAACTTATTACTAATAAAAATAAACTGCACAAACCGGGGGTCTGGGGTGTGGAACACCCTCCAGTGCCTCACTGCTGAATGGAAAATATTCAATGTTTACATATTATGAGTAGGGTTTATTATAGCGTTTTGGTTTTTGAGAACAATGACATAAATTATACTGGGGAATTCATAATCCCCCTATTCTTAGTAACTACTTTATATTTTTGTGTTAAAACTTTTATTATTATTGTTTAATACTGATAACCATAAATGCAAATTTATCTATCACAGTTTGAGTGTTCCTGGGGTGCTCCACACCCCAGACCCCGGTCTTTACAACTTTGGTTTATAATTTGAGCTAATTGGAAATTACTTACTTGAGTGTGACTTGTTAAAGTTAGGATTAATTAGTTTTTCTAGAAATTTTTCTAGATTGGTTATGCTGATATCTTCAATTTATTACTAATAAAAAATAAACTGCACAAACCGGGGGGTCTGGGGGGTGTGGAACACCCTCCAGTGCCTCACTGCTGAAAGGTAAAACATTCAATGTTTACAAATTATGAGTAGGGTTTATTACAGCGTTTTGGTTTTCTTGAGAACTTATTAATCTATATATTAATCTATAACTTAATAATCAAATAAATAAAAAATTGGCAGGATCTGGACGCGATCCCAGTACCCTTTGCATATGTTTTATTTTTTGCAATCTTTTATTCAAATTCAATTTTCTCGAAATTGGCAAAGGAGCGTGCCTTATACTTGCACCTTTGAAGTCCAATACAAGACCTACACGCACAATGAAAATGAATCAATTCAGGGAGGGGAGGTTGCCGGTCTCCGCTTGTTAGATTTCCTAGTGATTAACACACGCATTTTTATTACAACAACCCTGCACAACGAATTAAAATTTAAGTTGTTTTCCCTAAACAAAATCAAAAGCAAAACAACATTACATTTTATTAATTCATTTAATCAAAGAGTTAAGGCAGAAGGAAATTAACAAAATAAACTTAAAAGCAGGGAAATCTGATGTAAATCTGTGTTTCTGGCAGCCACTTTAATTTTTACAATCCAGTACAAAAAATGAAACATAGCAATATATATTTATTTGGGTCTTGTCACTGTTGAAGTATGCAAAACACTAATGAATATATAAAGTGAGAGAAGTTGGACTCAATAAGGTATGCTCGAGATAAAAGCATTTGTAATTCACATAATCTTACCTCGGGGGTCTAGGGGTATAAATACACATGTACAAAAGCAAAGTTTTTTCAAATTGTTTACTTTCCAGTAATAGTGAACGTAAGCTATTTTTTGGAAGAAGTCAAATACAGATTTAATTATCGGGGTATCAGACGCTGGTTTTGAACCGCGGTTTTCCTCTTTCTTATTAGTATGGAATATGCTTTACGTTATACTTCTACGTTACGTAGTATTATATAATTAAATTTTTTTTGTTTATTTGAACCTGAACCTTTTTGACCTGAAAGCCGCACTTATAAAATTAATTTTAAATTCGCACTGTAAGTGCGTTAATGACGAACATACGGACAGACAGCTAGTTTGATTTAATGTCATAATTAAAATGTCTCTCCAAATTTACCAATTTGTTGTAAATTACAGAGGAATGCATATTTTTAGTTCTCTTATGTTTATATTTACATGAATATTGTTTGAAACAAAATCCTGCTGATATTAAAATTATGCAGGAAGTAACAAACATTTAAAAGTTAACCACACATAAACAATTTAAATGTAAGCAAATCAGTTTAATGAGATCAATAAAACAATTTAAATATTCCAATGTGTGCTAATAACCTATAATTTTATGTTATTTAGAAAATGATTTTGGAACAGGTTATTTATTTATAAGTTTGCAGATATGCAAAATAAAAATGTAAATGACTTAAATGATTTATTATCCAAACACCTCACCGTATAATCAAGGTCGGCACTAAGATCAAAGACATCCTTCTCTCGAAAAATCTGCATTGATATATAAAATCGTTAAACGGGCGATCACTTCAGTTAACCATGCTGCGCTGCCCCACAACCCCTCATTTGAAAAACAAACATTTTAGAAAAAGTTCAAAATAGTACGATCATTATAAATGCAAATGACTAAATTTTATCACACGAACCTTGTAGTATGTAGTAAAAAATCATGCATTATTAATAAATGCAAATTTGCAATCCTTAAAACTTTTTCAAAGATTTTTTATTTGAAAGTGATATATTTTCAACGTCATTTTGATCGAGCACACTGGCGATATTTTACTTTTTATTTTTACAACAAAAAGTAAGTAAACCTTTGTTCCATACCCAATCCTGAAGGAAAAATATTAGTGTATGTAGGTTTGACTTTGTGGTCATAAATTTCATCAACTGGAAAAGCTTCACATCCCACCAGGTTCAACCAATTTAATCTCTTGAATAAAATATATAAATGGGTTCATTGTTGGCATCGGTGGAGGGCAAATTAAATTGCAAATTTCAATTTAAAATCAATTAGGTAGAAATGAGCTAAAAATCGGCTAATTTAAAATTTCTAACAAAAATTATCAATCAACTTTTTACTTTTACTTGTACTACATAAGAGGGTAAAGGAAACTTTCTATTGAAATCGATTGCAAATTTTGTGTTTGACAAGAAATTAAAATTATATAAAAGCGAAAAGTGAAAAATTTTATTTAAATTTTGGTAAACCGCATCAAAATTTTTATGGTATCGTCTACAGTTATATTCCTAAGCGGAGATATAAAGCAAACACGTTTATATAAATTTCTGTCCGCAAATAAACTCACAACTCGCTTTTGGAATTTTTTGCATTTTAAGTCGTTCAAATACAGAGTGTTCAGGAATGTTTGCCAGTTTTATAGCTTTAATTTTTCGGAAACCATCATATTATCGTTAATTATGTTTTGCACCACTCGGTATATCTAAAACTACGGTTGGAATTCCTGACGCAACAACAATTTGACAGCACTTTTACCTATTGAGTGTCAGATAATGCTTTTTTGTATTTTGGAAAATGCGTGTTATTTGTCAGATTTTCAAATCTGATTGGCTTAATTTTTGATGATATTTTGCTAGCAGCACATGATTGACTTTAGTTTTTGTGTAACGAATTTTAATTAGTAGTATTACTTGCCATTATAGCGGTTGGAAAAAAGTCCAAATAACACAGAAAGCTCCTGTGAAATGTAAAAATAAATGAAGCTGTTTGTGTTTGTATCTGGAACTATAATAAATTTGATTCCTCCTATGTACATATAGGCCCCACAATCTTGGCAATCTGGCAGTAAAATCTGATAGGTAAAACTAATTCTTACACGCAAAGAAATTCATTCTGACCGTTTTGAAATCGATCCAATCATGGCAACGTTCTTAAATTAAAACAAAGCATTCTTAACTTACAAGGGGAGACCGGCAACTTCCCCTCACTAAATTGAACCATTTTCGTTGTGCGTGTAGGTCTTGTATTGGACTTCATCACGTGCAAGTATAAGTGCACGCTTCTTTGCCAATTTCGAGAAAATTGAATTTGAATAATTATATATTACTGATGAACTGCATAAAAATTAACATAAATTTGGTAAGTTGTTAATGGAATTACGTAAGATTGCAAAAAAATTAAAACATATCCACAGGGTACTGGGATCGCATCCAGCTCCTGCCAATTTTTTTTATTTGGTTATTAATTTTCTCTCAGTATAATATGTAATCGTTCTTAAGCAAATCAAAGCGCTATAATATACCATACACATAATCTGTAAACATTGAATGTTTTACCTTTCAGCAGTGAGGCACTGGAGGGTGTTCCCCCCCCAGACCCCCCGGTTTGTGCAGTTTATTTTTTATTAGTAATAAATTGAAGATATCAGCATAACCGATCTAAAAAAAATCGCTAGAAAATCTAATTAATCCTAACTTTAACAAGTCACACTCAAGTAACTAATATCCCAATTATTCCAAAATATAAACAAAAGTCGTATAGACCGGGGGGTCTGGGGGGTGTGGAGTACCTCCCAGGAACACTCAAACTGTGATAGATAAATTTGCAAATTTATGGTTATTAGTATTAAGCGATAATGGTGAAAGTTTTTAGCACAAAAAATATAAAGCAGTGTCCAAAAATCGTGAAGGGGGGGATTATGAATTCCCCTCAGTATAATATGTCATCGTTCTCAAGAAAGCCAAAGCGCTATAATAAACCATATTCATAATCTGTAAACATTGAATGTTTTACCTTTCAGCAGTGAGGCACTGGAGGGTGTTCCACACCACACCCCCCAGACCCCCCGGTTTGTGCAGTTTATTTTTTATTAATAATAAATTGAAGACATCAGCATAACCGATCAAAAAAATCTCTGGAAAAACTAATTAATCCTAATTTTAACAAGTCACACTCAAGTACTAATATTCCAATTATTCCAAACTATAAACCAAAGTTGTATAGACCGGGGGGTCTGGGGGGTGTGGAGCACCCCCCAAGAACACTCAAACTGTGATAGATAAATTTGCAAATTTATGGTTATCAGTATTAAGCGATAATGGTGAAAGTTTTTAGCACAAAAAATATAAAGCAGTGACCAAGAATCGGGAGGGGGATTATGAATTTCCCCCAGTATAATATGTCATCGTTCTCAAGAAAACCAAAGCGCTATAATAAACCATACTCATAATCTGTAAACATTGAATATTTTACTTTTCAGCAGTGAGGCAATTTTAACAAGTCACACTCAAGTACTAATATTCCAATTATTCCAAACTATAAACCAAAGTTGTATAGACCGGGGGGTCTGGGGGGTGTGGAGCACCCCCCAGGAACACTCAAACTTTAATAGATAAATTTGCAAATTTATGGTTATCAGTATTAAGCGATAATGATGAAAGTTTTCAGCACAAAAATATAAAGCAGGGGCTAAGAATCGGGGGAGAGGGTTATGAATTCCCCCCAGTATAATAATGTCATCGTTCTCAAGAAAACCAAAGCGCTATAATAAACCATTCTCATAATCTGTAAACATTGAATGTTTTACCTTTCAGTAGTGAGGCACTGGAGGGTGTTCCACACCCCAGACCCCCCGGTTTGTGCAGTTTATTTTTTATTAGTAATAAATTGAAGACATCAGCATAACCGATCTAGAAAAAATCTCTAAAAAATCTAATAATCCTAACTTTAACAAGTCACACGCAAGTAACTAATATCCCAATTATCCCAAAATATAAACCAAAGTTGTATAGACCGGGGGTCTGGGGGGTGTGGAGCACCCCCCAGGAACACTCCAAATGTAATAGATAAATTTGCAAATTTACGGTTATCAGTATTAAACGATAATGGTGAAAGTTTTAGCACAAAACATATATAAAGCAGTTACCAAGAATCGGAGAGGGGGATTATGAATTTCCCCCAGTATAATATGTCATCGTTCTCAAGAAAACCAAAGCGCTATAATAAACCCTACTCATAATCTGTAAACATTGAATATTTTACTTTTCAGCAGTGAGGCACTGGAGGGTGTTCCACACCCCCCAGACCCCCCGGTTTGTGCAGTTTATTTTTATTAGTAATAAATTGAAGATATCAGCATAATCGATCTAGAAAAACCTCTAAAAAGTAATTAATCCTAACTTTAACAAGTCACACTCAAGTAACTAATATCCCAATTATCCCAAAATATAAACCAAAGTTGTTGAGACCGGGGGTCTGGAGCACCCTCAGGGAAAACTCCTCAGGAACACTCAAACTGTGATAGATAAATTTGCAAATTTACGGTTATCAGTATTAAACGATAATGGTGAAAGTTTTAGCACAAAAATATAAGAATCACAAAAATACTGAGAGAATCGGAAGGGGGATTATGAATTCTCCAGTATAATATGTCATCGTTTTAAGAAAACCAAAGTGCTATAATAAACTCTACTCATATTCTGTAAACATTGAATGTTATCCTTTCAGCAGTAAGCACTGGAGGGTGATTCAGCACCCCCAGACCCCTGGTCTCTAAAACTTTGCTTTATATTTTGGGCTAATTGGATGATATTAGTTACTTGAAGTTTATTTTTTTAATAGATTTACTAAGACTTAAAATTATTTATTTTTATAGTTCATCAGTAAATAAAATTATTCTAGATTTCTCAAAGTTGACCAGAATTCTTATAATTCACTGTTTCCAATGATAAAAACAATGAAAATGGATCAATTCATGAGGAGAAGTTCTTGGTGAAAATATCAAATTACTGATTGCTTTCTGCAATAATAGTTAAATACGACATTCTTAAATTTTGTTTCAATTTAAGAACTTTGGATGATTGGGGCAATTTCAAGAACGATATTCTAACTGGTAAGAATGGATTTGTTTGAGTGTACTTTGTCCAAACAGAGGTCTTTCTATTTAGTTGCTACTAAATTTTTGTGTGTTGGCAATAAAGAACTAATAAAATGTGAGTTGTATCCTCTAGTTGTAATATAAAAGTAGATATTATAACAATTAGAACACAGGGAAGGTAGTTTGAGGTAATAGAAATTCATCTTCATAATCCCCCTCCCTCTGGTTTTCAGGGCAGCTATCTTGACGATGCCTTTTATGAAGTGACTATCTAAGTACTTTTTGCTCTTCTGAAAACATCGAATCCATTCCAACTCTAACTATATGATAGTTATTCACACAATGTAGAATGTACAGCTGATTGCCCATTGCCTGGGATTATTCTTATAATGCAGGAAATTGACAATCTTGTGTAAAAATAAAACATATTCCCAAATGCCTTCAGGCTGCACAACTCTTTCAATCAGGTATAATATATTGCTGTTTCATTTTTTTGTACCAGATTGTTAAGATAAAATTAGATGCCAGAAGCACAGAATTACATCAGATCTCCCAGATTTTTAAGCTCTTATTTTTTTCCTTCCGGCTCAGCTCTTAGTAGCACGAACTCTTATTAAAAGTGTTTGCTGTTAAGGGAAAAATTTAAAATCCCTCTTTGAAATGAACAATGTTGCAATTAAATAATTTCAAGTTTAAATATAGTTTCATCAATAATTTCTAGAAAACCTAAGTTTCTCAATGAATTCGTCCTCAATTGTGTTGTGGAATTTTGTTAATTCCGAAACTAAGATTCGTATTTTTGTCCTATGTGCTAGAACGAACTATAGCACGTAGAATTTCAAATTTTAATTTATTATTTTCGTATTGCAAGTAGGGCGGTTAGATTGTCATTTTCTACTATTTTGTCACTTGTTGTTATTCACTGTTTGTTTGAATCTGCGGTCACATTTTCTCAAAACTAAAATTTAATTTACAATTTTTTCTTGGCCAACAATCTTAAGCATCAATCTTTAAATTCAAAAATCCTGCACTTTCAAATATTAAATTATTTTTCTGTTTTGTCACTTTTTCAATTTTGTCTTTTAAGATTTTTATAATTTTCATTTTCAGCTCTCAGCTCAATTTATATAATAAATAATTATTTCGAAAAATTAAGCAATTTAATTTTTCTGCCTCATCATCCAAATTTCTATTCTTTTTTTTATGAAATAATTAGGAAAACAAATTTTTTTATATATTATGTAATTTGACTTTTTACCCCTCCTATCTCCCCGATAGAAAGTATTATATTTTTTATATTCGAAATTTGAAAAATGTATGTGCTGCACATCAAATACACTCAATTATAATGCGAAATTAAATTTTCAGATTAAGAAAATCGATGCTCTTGATCAATGGATCAATGATCAAATTCTGACGCCAAGTAGCAAATATTCAAAAAGCGAAAGAAAAGTTTAAATTCCGTTATTTTATTTCCACAAAGTTGAAAAGCCAATTAATGTTGGTTCTTAAAGTTAAGTTACCCCGGGGATAGGTTTTAATTATCGAATTAGCGAAGTAATATGGTTTTTTAATTTCCTTCGCTACTCATTTAAAACATATTACGTGATGGAACATAACTTACGAGAGGATGTAATTCAGTGGTATACACTCGAAGATTAAAGCAACGTGGATGTGTTTTATAATTATGTAAGTAAGTCAATGGGCCATTGTTTTTTTTAACTTCTACTGCTTGTTTTTTTTTCCATAATTTACTCTTCGACAAGCTGATTTTAATGATTGCAAACTTTAACTAGATTTTAAGTTATTCCGGCAAAATCGGTGATATGTATTGCAAAATTATTGTTGATGGTTGGTTGATTAAGAGCCAAAAACATGTTTACAGCCAAAAATTTTGTTTATCAGTATCATCAACGTCCTTGACAGAAAAAAGTCGAGGAGGACATTACTGCTGTTGACTCTGTAGGTATCATTATCTAAATGGCATCCTCAGTTACATCTCAAAGACATTGGAGAAAGTGTTTCTACAAGAAGGTTTTTGGTATTGATCAAATTCTTTTTTTGCGTATCTCATTATTCTGATGTTAACGTTATTTTCATTTAAGGTTCATTATCATATCAAAGGTATATAATAAAAATTGCGACATAGCAGAAAATCTTGAATTAATTAAGCAATGTGTAGTTAATATGTTAATTGCTGGCTTAAAGTATAAAATAATTATTGCAATAACAAATATTATAATAAATAATAAATAAACAAGAAAATGCAATACTAAACCAATCAATTAGAATTATTAATAATAAATTTAAAATTTTTTGCAGAATGAGAAGAATTGCACCAAGTTAGGATGAACTGGAACCTGGATGAATTTGAAAAATTTGAGTTTTGAAACCGACAATTTAAAAATGAACACAAATAAAACTGGTTTTTCTCGTTGAAACCAACCAAATTTGGAAATTATAAACTAAACTCAAAAATTAAAAATCCAAAAAAATTAAATAGATAATACAGCGCGACCTACCTGCGAGTCTTCTTATTCCACTTCAATTTTAACAACAACAAAGTCACTAATTGTCAATTTCATGCGCTGTTTTATTTACACTTTTAATAACCACCTATAGCGTTCAACCTCAATTGGTAAATGAAGTCTTTCACCGGTCTTCCACGTCTTTAGGCTCACACGTTCTCGACATCGTTTCGCGAAATGTGACTGGCCCCTCTACTTTCAATGCATACCTTTACTTATTTCGTTTCATTTCCAATGCACTTACTTGCATTTTAAAATTATTTTCGTTTAACATTTGAGATCTTAATAAGATTAGTGCGTTCAGACACAATATTCGGTAACGAACTGAAGAACAAGTTTTAACCCCTTGTTTATGCTCGACAAAGCACATCGACAACTGCCAAACTTATGAACTGCATTCCAAATTTAACAGCTTGAATTCAAAATTTAAGATAATAACATTTTAACTCGGTAATTAATATTATATAAAATTAAAAAAAAGGGAGGAAAACTCCCCTCAATGTACAGGTCAGATTATTACAGCTAATTTTAATCTTTTAAAAATTTGTTACATAATTTAATAAAAACACCTATGAGATGCTCGGGCAGTCGAGCATTTATCCCATTCTTCGGTGACATGTTGCGGAACTCGCTCAGCGGCTGGTGCAAGGATTCTTGTCACAAAACTAAGCCAAATTCCGGTAAGAAACTACACGTTTTTTATATTTAAGCGTAAAAATCATCCAAAATAATTATACGAAAAACATACTTAAGTTAGTCGTTTAGCTTGCACGGGCTACCAAAACCAAAAATTTCAAAAATCATCGATTTCATTATTTCTTGATATTTTGTCGGTTGGTGAGCTGTTTTCGTAGCATAAAAAATTAAAATTCCCAAAAAATTGCATATTAACTGCGAACTCAACGGAACAGTATTCACCATGCAGCTAATTTTTAGATTTTATATTTAAGCTACGTGAGTAAAAAACTGACTTATTGGGTTTTTTGTGGTTTCCAGCGGATTTTAGAATTTATTTAAACCCAATGTTATCATACGAATCTCGCTCGACTTGAAATTTTCCATAAAATAGTGCCCTTGCATTTTTTTTATTGGTATGCGCGTCCTGTGAGCAACATCAAATAAATGGGCTAATTCAAGAGTTTTCATTTGTTGAAAATTTCGTTCGGTTTTAAATGAATTCAAAGAGCTGGAAACAGAAGAAAGGTAAGATTACTCGAAAAATTAGAAAAGGTCCTAGAGACATAATGTGCCCGAAATCGTATCTTTTCTTTACCAGAAAAACTCAAAAACCAAATCACCACGAACATTTATTTTCGGAAACAAAAATTTAAATGAGTAAACCAAGAGTAATATATTATTGATATTATGACAAGTACTTTTATATTTAAATTTAAATATTAAAATTAAAAATTAAATGAAAAACATTCAGGTAAACTTCTGCATTAAATACACACTGAAAAAAGGTACATCATATTGACGAACACTATTCATCATAATGATGAATGATTGATCAATATGACGTATAAATTCATTGATCAATTCATTTATGACTGATGAATGGTTTATCAATAGTATGTATTAATGCATAGCAAGTTGCCGATAATTCTGGCTAAAATGCACGACAGCTTATTACGACGAAAATTTGCACGACGCGAAGCGGAGGGCAAATTTTCTCAAGAAATAAGCTGGAGTGCATATTTAGCAGAATTATCGATGACAACTTGCTATGCACGTAATACATTTTGTCAACTATTGCATAAGTAATAAGAAAATATTATAAACTTATCGATAAGTGCACTTGTGCAAACTTATCGTTTAATTGCCATGGGATTGGTTCTAATTTTGACATTTGAGTTATTCCAAATTTTTCTATTGGTTCATAGGTAACTGTGTACATACGCGTGCAATAGTCAATATAATGAATTTAATTTCATCATTTTTTTTTATCGTGGTGATGAAAAAATCATCAATATGATGCGCAAAATAATCGAATTATTTGTTAAATGAGGAAGGATTCATCATTCATCAAATTTAATCAATGATTTTGTACATCATATTGATGATTTGTTCATCATTATGATAAATTTCATTTGATGAATAGTGTTCATCAATATGATGTACCTTTTTTTTCAGTGCAGGCTGCAAGTCTTTAGATTACCTAGTTATGAAAATCTTTAACTTTAACTACCTCCAAAAAGAATATATATTTACCGAGGGGTTAACCGCTGGTGAAGTTTTTTGTACACATCTCATGAAGTACATGAAGTACTTCACGTGGAACATCCTCCAGTGCCTCTGCAACGGAAGATCTTCAATTTACTTCTGATAAAAAATAAACTACTCGATCCGAAAGGGGCTGGGAGCGTGGAACACCCTCCAGTGCCTCTGCAACGGGAGACCTTCAGTTTACTTCTGATAAAATAAACTATTCAATCCGGGGGTCTGGGGTGTGGAACACCCTCCAGTGCACAAATTTTGGAATGAAAAACATTCCAGAACATGCAGAACCCCCAGACCAAGTAGTTTACTTTCTATCAGAAGTAAACCGAAGATCTCCCGTTGCAGAGGCACTGGAGGGTGTTCCACACCCCAAACTCCCGGTTTAGATAATTTATTATTATTAAAAGTGAATTAAATATTTAAACATATCTCAAGTTTATTAAAATTAGCTATGGTCAAGTAAATGTGTTTAATTCTTAATTTGACAATTAATTATAAATTCCGTACCCTTTGGGAGGCAGATCTCTGCAACAAAATAAAAATAGACTACTTAATCCGGGGGGGTCTAGAGGGTGTAGAACACCTTCTAGTGCCTCTGCAACGGAAAATTTTCAGTTTACTAACGATAAAAAATAAACTACTTGATCCGGGGGGTGTGGACCCTCCATTGCTCAAATTTTGGAATCCCGTGAATTACTGCTGAATTATATGAAGTACGAAGAAGTATGCAGAATTATCATGAATTACGTTAAGTGTGAAGTCAATTGTACACGATTTCCTCTAGCGGTTGACCCCTCGATATTTACATTAATAATTTATAACAAATTTAACACAATCATGTCCATATCTCATTTCTTATTTTTTTTATTTCGTATTTTTTATCTAATTTTCTGTAAATGTAGTATTAGCTCAAGCATGTCAATTATTGCATATTTGTAAAATGCTTAAATATTTTCAGTATTTTGATCCACTACCCATGTAGCACACAATCTTGGAGCGATATTGGACCAATATTGGGGCAATATCGTACATTGGTGCAATATTGGCGATCTACAGCCAATATTGGTGCAATATAGTTTTAACATTAGAATGCAATATTGACTTACGATGTAATGCCAATATTGGTACAATATTGATTATTTATATTCAGACAATATTGAAATGCAATATTGGTGCAATGTCGTCTCAATATTGTAATGCAATATTGGTTTACTATATTGGCGCGATATTGGACATCAATATTGCACCAATATTGTTTTACGACATCGCCTCAATATTGGAAAATCTTCACATCTCTATATTGGCGCCATATTGGAAATCAATATTGCACCAATATTTAAACGATGTAATGCCAATATCGGTGCAATATCGTGTACTACATGGGTATACTCATTTTATAATCGATGAAAAGTTCAAAAATTCTTTTTAATACATCTTCGTTTAATTTTTCTTTAAAAAAAATTTATTTCTTGTTTGTCAAAATTCTCGTTCAAATTGTCATTTCTGTTATTTTTTTCCAAAAATTTATTATTGCGTAAATTTTTACTAAATTTCCCTCAAAAAAATTAAATTTTTCGTTTTTTTTAAAGCGCCAAAGTTCTTTATTTTAATTTCATCTGCAGATATTATCTGAAAGTGCATTTCTTGCAAAAGTTTGAAAATTATTAACATGATCCTCCGGCAATTGTGATAATACTTCGTAGCTTTCGTAATTATGAAAACTATGATTATGTATAACGTGGGAATCAATTTTTATACTAATTTTAATTTCAATTTAAACTCAAATAATATTCACAACAAAAGATACAGCAAAAGGAAGTATAATTTTTTATAAATAAAATAAAATTTTCCACCTGTCTCGATTTGTGAATTGTCCAGATTATAGAAGTATTTTATGTTGAGAAGTATACAAGTTGAATGAAATTTGAAAATTTCGTCTTTTCAAGAATTCATCATCTAACCTATCCCTAAATGAATGAAAATCCATTAAAATTGAAATCAAAAACTATATTAGAAATTTTTTTTAAATTAATTGACATGTGTTTTGACAAACAAACAAATATGTAAGTTGGAAAATTTTCAAATTTCATTCAACTTGTAATTTTTAAAATATTTTACTCAACATATAATTTCACAAGTTAATAAACATTTACAATTAGAAGTATTTTATAAAACCATACAAGAAAACCTTTTTTTTAATTTTAATCATGTAGTATTACATATTTTTGTAAATAAACAAGAAGTTTTTGGTGTTCATACTGTATTACTTCTTTTTAAAATAATCACTAATTTTAGTATGTTTCATGTTTTCGAAAAAATGTGTGTTGGCCTTTTCTTTTAATCTTTTAATAAAATAATATCTTGGATTGCAATATTATTTTCTTCTGCCCATTGAATGCATTGTAAAAATGACCAAACAGTATCTTTGTTCCGTGCTTCAGAAGGCACTTAAAGACGGTGGTCCTCTCACAAGGTGCTAGCAACATTTTTGAGATATTAAATGCAGGAGTACGTTCTACGTTTTTATCTAGTACTTGTAAATAATTTTTGTAGTAGTGCCACCTGTTGTTGGTACTACTAAATATTTAAGATTCTCAAAAATACTTAATGAAGTCCTAAAGACTTCCCGATAATTCGTTAGAATTTACGAGAATTCCCAAAGAGTTCCTAGCGACTGTACACAAGAATTCCCAATCGATTAACCCCTCGATTACTTTTCACCATTTAAATTTATTACTTTTTACCATTAGCTATTCATAATTTTAATTTGAGCTTCTTAATAATTTGTTGTTTTTCTAAACCTCATTTTGTTTCTCTTGAAATTTCTCCGAAAACTAAAATTTTGTAAAGGATTTCATGTTCACAACTTCTGAAATGCAACTAACTTATCCAAATTCAAAGAAAAAATTTTTTTCTGGTCAGCAATATTCGCTAGACGCGATTAGATAATTTATAACATAAAATTTTAAATAATTGAAAATATTGCAAAATCAATCCTTAAGAAATTATAGGCAGGATAATTTGTGTTGTCTTTCGAGATTCAGGATCCATATGTGAAATGTCAATATAAATCAGGTAAAATTGATATTCATTGCACTGCATGTCGTTACGAAGCTGACCTACAAATTCATTTGTCGCATCAATGTTGAAATCTGCATTTCCATTAAGTCGGTAAAATATAATGTAATACGGGAAAATCTGGAGGCTATTGTTCACGAAGTGAAAAATTATTTAAACGCCTGATGTATCAACGGCGGAAGCAATTGCAGAGATTACTAGAAAGTAAGATGCACGATTGGTCACAGCATTATGCGCTTGGCTATCCATCTTGAATAAGAACAATTGATGCATTTTGTTGAAAGATTAGAATATGAAACCTTTTGCAAGTAATATAATACATGTGTGTATTCACGGTTTGCTTTAAACTGGACAGGTAGTTACTGAAAAAATTTGTAGCGATATTTTAACTAAAATGACATCAGAAAGCTTTTGCATAATTTTTAAATATTGAATGTTCGGCCTTTAGGTTGAAACATCAAGGGAATATAAAATTACTAATTGGTAGAGTATTCCAATAATTAGGGGAATAGGGGGTTTGGAATACCCTTCAATGTATGTGATACATTGAAACCGTAAGTGCCCCGTCTCAAAAAAAAGCTTGACTACGGCACTGCTTTTTCTAATTATTGTTATTCCCACATTAGATTCTTCCTTTTTTCCTTGATTTAGGTGGAAGGCTGCTTAAATTTGGTTTTTCTTGAGGTGCCGACGATCCCTCCATCTCTTGGTCGAGATCTTATTAAAACCTTTAAATTCATTATAAAAATAGTTTCCGAGGCAGTTTTAAATGGGGACCTAATATTTTTAATCACTATTGCGGTAAAATTATGAATAACAGCAAATCTTTCATAATTTTGAAAAACTTTAAACTACCAGTTTTCAGGAAATGGCAGCAAGTGAGAATCTACATCTAAAACAGAGCCGGTGGCAGAAACAAGCTACGCTTGCACCTAAAGATTTCAGAGAGCTGCAAGATTATTATCAATCAAAATAAAAATTAATTAAAAATTTCCTTCACCTATAGTCCAGTCAAAAAAGGCCCCCACAAAAAATGGGGTAGAACGATTTTGATGTTATTTAGTTTCAGGCCTCGATGAAAATGCCAAGTTTTCCACCGCTGTAACTCGTTTCACACTAGATTTACAAAACAATTCTTTGCGGTTTGGTATAAAGGGTTAAGTCAGAAAACATAGTTTTGAGTAATACAAGAAAAGATATTGTAATGCAATTTATAAATCGAGTAATTATTTATATTCATTTTCAGTAATATAGGTTTTTAGATTTAGTTTTCAATTGAAGGCAGTATATATAAAATGTTGGAATCTTTTATATTAACGTTTATTTCAATGACTTATGCCCTTATGATCACCGTATTTTAGGATTTTAGTGATACTAGTGCCAGGTATAAAGGGGTTAAGTCAAAAAATTTATTTTGTTTCTTTTTTTTATTTTTCTTAATTTTATTTCTAAAATTAAATCTATTTAGAATGCTCTTTCTACTGATATAAAGGATTAAAGTTAAATATTTTTTTAATAAGATAATGGAATGGTCTAAAGGTATTAAGGGCGCAAGTCAACTTATGCCCTTTATACCAAACGAAATAAAATTATAATAGAGGTATATTCAAGGGCTTAAGTCAACTTATGCCTTTATACCAAACGAAAGAAAATTATACTATCGGTCTCAAGGACATAAGTCAACTTATGCCCTTTATACCAAACGAAATAAAACTACATGTATTGTTTATATAAGAGATTTTAAGCATTCTGGTTACTTAGGTTCTACATTGGGGCTATTATCAGCTATGCAGCGTACAATGTAGAATCACAATCAACAAAGCATCATTTTGCAAAATTGTCACATTGGAGTTATTCACAGATCGACGACGATAAGTGACTTAAGCCCTTTATACCGAACGGTATATAATTATTTTTGACTTAATACCTTTAGACCATTTCATTATCTTATTAATAAAAAATATTTAACTTTAATCTTTTATACCAGTAGATAGAGCATTCCAAATAGATTTAATTTTAGCAATAAAATTTTTTTTCTAATTTTTGACTTAACCCCTTTATACCAAACTGCAGAGAATTTAGAACATTTAGTTTTCTCCACATTTGTATCAGACATTTTGTTCCAGGATCAACTGTTGAGGAATTATTTTGAAAGGGGAGGCTGAAAATGCTCAATCTTGCTTGTAACTGCTGAAGGCTGGCGCCAGCCTTAGATGAGACAATCACTTCCGAAAACCATCCTCACCAACGAAGATAATTGAAATATAATCATAGGCCTGATCACTCAAGTTCTGAAAACAAAAAGAAAAGGCGGAGAGCTTACAGCAAACAACCGTTCACCATCACTTTTACCTTTAAAAGAAGCAGGTTTTAGTGACGGAGCACTCACACGGCGACTTAGATTAAGTCCGCGTTTTTTCTTTCCTAAAGTAGTTTTACACTATGATAGTATACACATGTCTACTAAAACTTTTGTCGATTCATTACTGTAAAGTGTAAATATGAACCGGTAATGAAATCCTGTGCAAATATAAAAGTACGACCTTATAAAAGCAAGAAATTGGCAAGTTCAAGCAGGCTCATGTGTCATTTATGATAGTGTAGAAACAGCATAGTCTTTGCTCATGCTAAAATAAGCTCCCCCCCAATCCAAAGACCTGGTGTCAGTACTAAAACGTAGTTTTCCTAAATAAATTAAAAAATGTAATCCGAGTTTTTAATTATCGGAGGTACCTCTTCTTCACATTGGCTTCGATAATCGGGATTATACTGTATTACACTAAAAAAAAAACAGCAGCGCTTTAAATATTATAGGTATGTATATCGAAAAAAAAATAGTTGTTTTGAAGAACTATCCATCTTACGAAAAAGATTATGAAGACTAAAAAGCAGTGATAATACACCCTTAGAAATTGTCAAAACCGTTAATCTAATGTGCAACAGAATATGACGTCATAAAGTAATTAACAAAATAAAAACTTTCAGCTGTAACAGGATATGACTCAACAAGGACAAACAGGTTAGCATTGGTCGTCTTTCCTTCATCAAGAAATCAAGAACTTTGGTTTAGATTCAGGTGCAGTTAAAATATCCAAACACAATTAAATTTATTACAAGAAAATTGTATATTTCCTTACTACAAATAGGTACATGCATGTATTATTACAGGCAATAATTCACTTTTACTACCCTGTTTTATGTTTTAAGATTTAAATAGCTACACCAGTTGCAAATACATGACGAACCAAAAACAGAAACTTGAAATAGAATTAATACAATAATAGGTAGAAAAACGTTTCCTATTATGTAAATCTTAGGATACGAATATGTTAACTAAACAATAAAAATAATGCAAAAATACAATCATTTATAAATATTAAGTGAATAAATGCGGATAACTATTAAAACAAAAAATATATAATTTATTAACACTTAAAAATCACTGAGAAATGTCTCTCAAAAATTATTCTTAATTTCCGTCACAAATTTAAAATATTGCAAATTATTATTATTATTTAAATTGGCAAACAATAATTTATATTATCATAATATAAAAACTTTCTTTAAATATATCGACATTCTTAAATCTAAACATTTAATATTAATTTGAATAATAAACGGTTAAAAACTTGTAAAACGTTTTCATTATACCTAAAATAGTGTATGAAACGATCTACAAGTCGGTATCGTACCAAGCAGCAACTTGATTATTGTTATCATGCGGAGGAGAAGGAAGTTCAAAATTTAATTCTGGATCAGCACTGCCTACATCCATTGCATCTATGGCACTATAAGTTGATCCATTTCCACCTCCGTGTGAACCTATTTCTAATCCTTCCATAGCTATTGGTATCTGGTCATACCCTGCATTCAAGATTGTTTTTATTAATGAAGAAATCTCGCAAATACAATAGTTAAGCGTTAATGTTTTAATTTGGATAGATATGGAGAGGGAAGCGGAAATATTTCAGTTTAATGTAATTTTTTAAACTAATCTACAAGTGCAAATTCTAATGTTTATAATATAGCACAATTTACAAAATATCAAAACTACCATCAAACTAATACTCTACCTGTGTTAATGGTTGTTAATGTTGGGCAAGAATAATTAAAAAAAAATTAGAAATAAACATTACCTTGCTGTTGATATGGTCTACCACCGTGACTACTGTGAACACTCGGAGGTCCTTGTTGGTACATGCCTTCATAAGCTTGTTCAGGGTTCAAAATATCCTAAATTGTAAAACGCAAACAAAAAAAATAAACAAGTGCATAAAACCAAAATTCTTACAAAAATAAAAATAAATAAATAAAAATTGTTAGTTTTGAAATTCCGATACATACCTTTGTTATTATTGATGATGGTTAAATTAAAAGCAAACAAACTTTTCGTTTAGCGTTAACAATTAATGAAATTTAAATCAGTTAATAAGAAAACAATGTGAATGGTTGTTTTACCTCTCTTGTTCTAGCTTATTTGCTTTATCCAAACAAAAAGGGAACTTGTAAGTTCACGCTTAAATTAAAATCTTCAGTATTATGGACAATCATATAAGGCAAAGTGAGGGAGAAAGTTCCACATTATAATTGCGCCATTCAGCAAAAGAAATTAAAATATTCAAAAAAGAGAGCACCGACAATTTATAGACTATAAACTTCTGAAGATGCGTTAACCTAATTTTTCCCTTTTATCAGGCAGAACCTTTACAGAAATAAGTGTATGTATTGCTGAAGTCTACAACTCAACAGTTTTTGTTTTCTTATCACAAAACACTAAAAGTTAAAATTCAATTTTACTAATAATGCAAAAACACTCGCAGAAATCAAGTCAAGGATGTGAAAGAAGCACAAAAAACAAAATTGCAAAAGTTTGAAACAAACTAAAACTCACACACAGACTACAGTTTCTACCAACAGAAACAAAAATTTTAAAATCTTACCTGAAGATCGGGCGCCATTCCCATCTCAGCATTCCACATGTTATCCTCACGGAATAAGGAATTTGTCAGCTCCATAGATAAACGTTTCTTGTAGTCTTGCGGTTTATCGTCACTCATTCTAAACAAAACTGCAGCTGCATATGTTGCAACACCTAAATCATCAAAATTTGTGAATTTATTATTCCTTTTCTAACAATCCCAATTCTCACCTTCATTTCTTGAATGTAGAAGTTCTGTTAAAGGTGCTGTTGCACCTTCCTGTTCGATAACTTCAGCGCCTTCCTTATCCTGAGCCAGTTCACACAGAACTCCGGCTGCTACACGCTGGATATTTTCTATATCGTTAAACAGAAGTTGAACAAAGATGGGTATAACCATCTGTTGCCGTATGATTGTGCGGTTGTGCATCTCACGTGCTAAAATGTGAAGAGCGCCAACGGTTCCCTCCACTATTTCTTCCATTCGAACGCCATCAGCATATGCACCAGGTTGGCTACCGCCACTTACAACACTTGCTCTCTAAGAACCTCAATCATTTAAAATCTTTACAATATAAAATAAATTGATTCTTACCCTTTGTGTGTCCTGGAAAGCTCGCATTAGGAGTTGAACGAGGTGATAAATTGCGCCATGTTCCCTTAAGGGAGCATGATTTGCACTACACAAAGCTAAATTACGGATCAAACCAATAACCGCTTTAACGAGTGGCCACCTCGATGGAGGATTCAGCAACTTCACAATGACTTGAATGCCGTAATTCAATTTCACCGCATTTTGTGCTACTTCAGCCTCAGAATGCCGCGAGGTTAGGTGGCGCAATGCACAGACAGCAGGTTCGGTGATTTCTTCACGATCTCCTGCACTTATAATTGTGCGCACTAGTGCATTTACACCTCCAACTTGGCACACGGTCACCTTATTGCGCTGATTATTGCACGTCAAATTTGATAAAATACCAGCAGCACAAGTTACAACATTAACGTCGGATGAAGCGAGTACTGTCACAAGAGACTGAAGCAAACCTTCTAAACCATCAACTTTTGTCGCTGCATCTGACAGGTTTCTTAAAGTCCATAAACAATTCTGCATTAAACGCTGACTTGGATTGCCCAAGTGCATGGCCAAAGCTTGCATTCCTCCAGCTTCCACAATCGCAGGTTTGTTGCTTGAACAGACCGACAACACCTAAGAAGTAATTAAAGTTCAAGCATGTAATTTATATTTCTGTATTTGTCATTTCTTATAAGCTTATCAAAATTTCTGCTAAGCTTTATAGTTGTTATTTTATTAGGTAACCAGTTACGCTATAAAGCATCTTCAGATCTAAGAATTAAGTTTAAAAATTTGTTTTTAAGTATGAGCGTTTTATGTATTACGTAAGCAAACTTTCAATGATTTAACAACCCCTCCAACACCTCTGTATAATCAAAAATAAGAAAATCGTGAACCCTCCTCTCAAATGCTAAGACGTAAGAATTTTTACAACAAGTAGTAATTTTTTACATAAAACAGTTGAATTATTTGAACCGAACAGCAGAATTATTGAACAAAACAACTGCACTTTTGGTATGTTGATATTAGTTTTTTTCATAAAACAATTGAATTAGGAATAATTGAATTATTAAAAAAAGAAACAAATGAATTATTACATAAAAAACAATTTAATTATTAAATGGAAAACAAATTACTAAACTAATAATTTTTCCACTACTAGGATTGTTTACCTTATAATAATAATTGTTAATGAATAAAGTAAATCGTTTTAATTATTTATTTCAAATTATAAAACAAATGATAGTTTTTTGTTTTGATGTTGACACTTGCTTGAAAATGTTTAATTAATTTTGACATAAAGGTTACATTAAATATTTTGATATTTGTAAGTTTTATGCAGTATATAGTTGACGAAAACTATTTTGTCAATAAGTGTACTATTTGTAACGATAATTGATTGTAATAATTATTAATAATCGATTTATAAAGTTTCTAGTCATAATTAGCTGTCATAATTAATTCGTTTTCTCATTTCGCCTAATTGCTAAACGTCACAAAATTCCAATTTAATCAACATTTTAAATATCAAATTAATCTTATTTATAGACCGATTTTAATTATTTAAACACTATTGATAGAATTTCTTGGTTATGCTAATTCGTTTTACACATAAATTTTCTTTCAAAATGGCCCGAAGTTTCCGGACTACGCATTTATGTTCATTATTAACTACTAGTGAATAATAAAATATTATTCACCTCAGGTGACAGAAGGCGTGGTTCACAGTTCGATAACTTACGTTGAAATGATAGTGTTTATGGCTTAGTGGAAAAATAATTATTGAATCGATGAACCAGTTGAATTGCTGAACAAATATTGGGTCAAAGGATAATTGAATTGCTCAACCAAAAAATAAATAAAATTATTATCCAAACTAAAAATAATTGAATGTTGAATAAAACCAATCACTGCAAGTCTTTTAAAAATGTGGCGGATATTTCATAAAAAAAAAATTATATAAATGCAATAATTTACCTTCAAAACTCGGGATGTAGTCCACAGAAGCTTCTCATAATCATAAGACCGCATAATACGAACAAGTTCGATTGGTCCCTGTGAGGCAAGAATGATTAACTTGCTTTCTTGATTGCCGTAAGCCAATATTTGTAAGCAATCTGTTACGATGGCCAGGAACTTCACATTATTGCGTTGCAAGAGTGCAACCATCTTTTGTAAACCACCAGCCAATCTGACTGCCATTTTGGATCCATCCTGGTGAAGAAGTAAATTGTGCAGAGTTGTGATTGCATAAAACAAAACGCCTTCAACGGGGGAGCTCAACAGCTTGACAAGTGCTGGAATTCCACCGCTCTTGAATATTGCCAATAAACCCTGACGATGGTGTGATAATTTGTGTAAAGTGCCGACTGCATCTTTAGTTGTTTCCAAGTCGTTTGAGTTTGAAATTGCTCTCACTAAAGCGGCCACCATTTGGGGACTGTTCATGATTGCGTGCCGGGAGGCTTCTTTCTTCGAGAGCTGATGGACCATCATAGCGGCCTGAGAAACAACCACTTGATCTTCATCGTTTAAGAGCTTGATCAACTCCGGAATGGCACGAGTTGCCAAGTCGGCGTCATCTTGGTAATTTATCAGGTTAACCACTGCATGTTTTAACATTTGACTGGGTTCAGATAAACGTTGAACAGCAGTTTGATGTTGATTGTCAAATTGAGTCGATGGGATTTCGATACCTTCTTCCAGGGTTTCAGGAAACATGGCAGCTCGAACTCGCTGGGACCTGGTTTGATTAAGTTGACTGTTGATGTCTAAAATTTTTGATTACGAAATAAAAATTGAAAAAAATAAAATCTAGAAAGTTACCATCAACTTGGTCTTGCGTAAACTGCTGGCTAAAACCTTGGTCCAAATCAAACAAATCCATGTCTTCATCTTCCTTTCCACTCAGAGATGGTACCTGGGTTGTGGCACCAGAGTGAATACCGGAATCAACCATGTAAGAATTCTGTTGCCACATCAAAGTTTGTTCCTTCGTAGAACCCATTGGTAAATCTCCAATACCACCTTGATAGTTGCCGTGAGACACTGATAAAATATTTATTATTTTATATTATTATATTAAATTCGATTTCAAATTTCGCGCGTAAACACTCCTTTAAATTCTAAAAAATTCTTCATTTATCTAATTCGGCTAATTGATGACTCATTAAGATAAGTAGAATAAATTAATACTTACTCGGCCGATTTTGACTCTGCATGTAACTCATGGTGAAGAGGTCCCTTTACACCTGTAAAGAAAACCTGCAAATTTGTAATTTATTGTAAACAAATGAAGACTCAATAAACAAAAAATGAAATTCTGCGTGATAAATACCAAATTGTAAACAAACAAAATCTCGAGCAATAGCCCTTTTTGTTTTAATTAAATTAGAAAATTATTATCCAACAAAAATTAATTGAAACATAAAATTGCATTTCCTATTGCATGAAACTCCCACACAAAGACGATAATAAAGAATCGTTCCTCCATGTTGCAACTAAAAGTTCATCGACTTGAAGTTAATATTTTCGTTAAATTAACAATGGGTGAGTGGATTAGACAGTTTATTCGACATAATTAAAATTAAGGAAATAAAATTACACTCACCTTACACCAAAAGAATTACACTTTCACAGTTATTTGATTATTTTGATAAGATATGAATCACAACCGAATTACTAGACTACGCCGCACCCCACCAAACTGAGAGGATAACACACGCGAACAAAAACACGGCTGTCAATATTGTAATTTACAAAAATTTATGTACATTTTACGACATTTTGTAATACACAAATTTTGTTTAATAATAGTGTGATTATATATGTCTTTTTACATTTAAAAATAATTGTATTACAACAGAATTATTGTAATTTGCAATTGTTGTGGTGTGTTTCTGACTTTTAAAACGGAACGGTCGCTTGCGACATCTTGCCGAAAATATGTGAACTCAGGAGAAGCAGCGCTACATTTGAATTAATGTGGATTGGATTTATGGCTTGTTAAAATTACTGGCTTTTGATAATTATTTTACAGTTTATTTGGAAATTATGAAAAACAAGTTGAAGTACTAATCCCACACCTATCGTCGCGTTCTTCCTTGGTAGAGCCATTGATTTTTGTATCTGCCATATTCTCTCGGAGTTTTGATAGTCTCCAAATGTCAAACTGTAATTGTTTCAAGTTGTAGGTAAAAATAATTCAAAATTCAAGTAATATTAATATAGGTAATATTTTACTGTAGGTACAAAGTGCTACCAGCACCGCGGTCCCCTGTAAGATCAAAAAGTTAGGTCAGGATTGCAACTTCGACGCGACCCGCAGCAATGCGAAATCATTTTTTGTTTCAGAGCAAAGAATCGGGCAATATGCTGGTTAGATGAAGGAGGTGTGGGGCCAAGTTCCGGTACTCCACAGTGCTACGATGAGAAGGCAAGGCAAGGCGATCTTTGTAATGCTATCTTTCGCACAATCGAGCCTCTCATCATTAGAGTAGCACACCAAACGAATTCCAAACTAATTACTCACTATAAGAGCCAGTAATGGAGGGCAGAACATTAATAGTTTACAAAAAGCTATAGGTACTTATAAAAGTACCGCTTTAGTTTTCTTGAGATTGATAACATTATTATATTGCTATGTTTCATTTTTTGTAGTAGATTGAAGAGCAAATATTGGGCGCCAGAAACATAAACTTATGCCAGATCTTTCTGCATTTAAGTTTCTATTGTCATTTTTTTCATTGACTTTCCATTGACCCTCCCTCTTTGTCACAGTTGGCCACAATATTTTATGCTTTCTTCTCCGAAACGTCCAATGGTTTCAAATCAAAGACCCCGCCCCTAATTTATCATCATATTTTAAAATTATAAGAAAAAAATACTCGAGTACAATTATTGTTCTTTACAAATCCTAAAATTGAAATTTTTATGCGAATGTCACATTTGGCAAACCCCTCCCTCCTTGTCACATTTGGCATTTTTGCAACTCCCTCTTTCGCCCCAAGGCAAGGAGACGTCCTTTACGGACGACCCCTAAGTCACTGTCATGAAAGCGGTGCTAGGAAATTTTCAGGATGGTCACCTCTTCTCATAGGATCGATCTTTTCAACGTAACTAAGTGCTACCATAAGCGACCGATTGCAACACAAGAGATTGTTATGTTAGAAAAAAATGTAGTTTTTTGTATTCCAGAAGTCCACCGCCCAATTATTTTGAAAATAGTGGTCGAGCAACAGCTCCGTTCTAAACAGAGTCGGATTATACAGGATCCTATGGCTTCTCTGATATGAATTTTGTGAAAATTTATGGTACATGAACATCGATCGTTGGAACCTCCATATCTCCTTATGTGAAAATCATTTAGATCTCTTTTTTTAGTTAGAAAAAAACAGTAATCAGAGTTATGTTTATTGTTGAGATGTGCAGCAAAGTGAGGAGTGCAGTCATCAATCGAATACAAAAACAGGAAAAAAATGTTTGTCATAAAATGGCGTTTTACGATTGGGTGGAATTGATCAAAAGAAAAACGTAGAGTAAGAAAACTTAGATTTAGAGAAATTGAGAAGCTGCCTGCCAATACAGGGTTTTTACTGAATTTTCTACATGTTTTCAGGTTTTTCCTGATAAAAAATTGCTAATTTTCTCTAACGTTTGAAATGTTGATAAATAAAAATGAAATATTTTGGCGGAGAGAAATAATTAAGTCTCGCGGCAAAATCGTGAAAAATCAGAAGAAAAAACAGAAAAACGCAACAAATGAATTGTTGAAAAAACACTACAATGATTGAAAAATCTGTTAAATTGGTAAAAACAATTGAATTGTTAAATTACTAAAAATTGAATGGTTGAATCAAGGATAATTAAATTGTTAAACCAAAAACAATTAAATTATTCCAGAAAAATAATTGAATGTTGAAAAAACACTACAATGATTGAAAAATCTGTTGAATTGGTAAAGAAACAGTTGAATTGTTGAATTACGCAAAATTGAATGGTTGAATCAAAGATAATTAAATTGTTAAACCAAAAACAATTGAATTATTCAAGAAAAAACAATTGAATGTTGAAAAACACTACAATGATTGAAAAATCTGTTGAATTGGTAAAGAAACAGTTGAATTGTTAAATTACGTAAAATTGAACGGTTGAATCAAAGATAATTAAATTGTTAAACCAAAAACAATTGAATTATTCAAGAAAAACAATTGAAAAATTAAACTAAAAATAATTCAAGTGTTAAATAAAGCAGTTAACTTATTGAATCAATCAGCAGAGTTTATTAATCAAAACAGCTAAATTTATTTAAAAAAACAGCTAAATTTATTAAACAAAACAGTTGAATTTTTTGACAAATTAGTAGCTATTTTGCATAAAACAGTTGAATTGTTGAAGAATTTGTTGAGCTTTTAGAGAAACACTGAACTGCCGTCTAACAAAAAGTTGAATTGTTGAATCAAGAATGATGGAATTGTTAAACCAAAACAATTCCAAAACAAATGGAGACGGACATTGGCCTGGGTGTTAGCGCAAGGACTGCTAATGCAAGGCGCCCCGGTTCAAATCCGGGTGGAGTTCACTTTGCAATGACGTCTCCGTGCTTCGGAAGGCACGTAAAGACGGTGGTCCTCCTATGTTAATGAATTGCCAGCATTAACAATAAAAATAGGGTAACAGGCACATCTGAGGCAAGCCTAGCAAGCTACTTCCGATGTAAAACAAGTAGTGCTCAAGGTACTGACAGTGGCTTCGGATATCGCCGATGCTACTGTTATAAAACAGATCTGTTGATCAACAGATCTGGGCTCACAGGGTTATCCTAGCCAAAAGTAGAAGAAGAAGAAGAAAACAATTGAATTATTCAAGAAAAACAATTGAAATATTAAACTAAAAATAATTCAAGTGTTAAATAAAGCAGTTAAATTATTGAACCAATCAGGAGAATTTATTAATCAAAACAGCTAAATTTATTTAAAAAAACAGCTAAATTTATTAAACAAAACAGATGAATTTTTGACAATGTAGTAGCTTTTTTACATAAAACACTTGAACTGTTGAAAAAAACAGAATATTGTTGAAGAATCTGTTGAGCTGTTAAAGATACAGTTGAATTGTTGAATAACAAAAAATTGAATTATCGAATCAAGGATAATGGAATTGTTAAACAAAAACAATTGAATTATTCAAGAAAAAACAATTGAAAAATTAAACTAAAGATAATTCAAGTGTTAATTAAAGCAGTTAAGTTATTGAACCAATCAGTTGAATTTATTAAACAAAACAGCTGAATTTTTTAACAGATTAGTAGCTTTTTGCATAAAACACTTGAATTGTTAAAGAATCTGTTGAGCTTTTAGATAAACAGTTCAACTGCTGAATAACAAAAAATTGAATTGTTGAATCAAGGATAATGGAATTGTTAAACAAAAAACTAATGAATTATTTAAGAAAAAACAATTGAAAAATTAAACTAAAAATAATTTATTTGTTAAATAAAGGAGTTAACTTATTGAACCAATCAGTTGAATTTATTAAACAAAACAGCTGAATTTTTTGACAGATTAGTAGCTTTTTTCCATAAAACACTTGAATTGTTAAAGAATCTGTTGAGCTTTTAGAGAAACAGTTGAATTGCTAAATATCAAAAATTGAATTATTGAATTAAGGATAATAGAATTCTTAATCCAAAACTAATGAATTATTAAACAAAACAGCTAAATTTATTAAACAAACAGTTGAACTTTTTGACAATGTAGTAGCTTTTTTACATTAAACACTTAAACTGTTGAAAAAAAACAGAATATTGTTGAAGAATCTGTTGAGCTGTTAAAGATACAGTTGAATTGCTGAATAACAAAAAATTGAATTGTTGAATCAAGGATAGTGGAATTGTTAAAAAAAAACTTTTTTTAACTTTAAGAATTATTCTAGAAACAGCAATTGAAAAATTAAACTAAAGATAATTCAATTGTTAAATAAAGCAGTTAAGTTATTGAATCAATCAGTTGAATTTATTAAACAAAACAGTTGAATTTTTTGACAGATTAGTACCTTTTTTGCATAAAACACTTGAATTGTTAAAGATCTGTTGAGCTTTTAGATAAACAGTTCAATTGCTGAATAACAAAAAATTGAATTGTTGAATCAAAGGATAATGGAATTGTTAAACAAAAACAATTGAATTATTCAAGAAAAAACAATTGAAAAATTAAACTAAAGATAATTCAAGTGTTAAATAAAGCAGTTAAGTTATTGAACCAATCAGTTGAATTTATTAAACAAAACAGCTGAATTTTTTGACAGATTAGAAGCTTTTTTGCATAAAACACTTGAATTGTTAAAGAATCTGTTGAGCTTTTATATAAACAGTTCAATTGCTGAATAACAAAAAATTGAATTGTTGAATCAAGGATAATGGAATTGTTAAACAAAAAACAATTGAATTATTCAAGAAAAACAATTGAAAAATTAAACTAAAGATAATTCAAGTGTTAAATAAAGCAGTTAAGTTACTGAACCAATCAGCAGAACTTATTAATTAAAACAGCTAAATTTATTAAACAAAACAGTTGAATTTTTTTGACAGATTAGTAGCTTTTTGCATAAAACAGTTGAATTGTTGACGAATCTGTTGAGCTTTCAGAGAAACAGTTGAATTGCTGAATAACAAGAAATTGAATTGTCGAATCAATGATAATTGAATTGTTAAACCAAAAACAATTGAATTATTCAAGAAAAAACAATTGAAATAATAAATTAAAGATAATTCAAGTGTTAAATACAGCAGTTAAGTTATTGAACCAATCAGTCAAATTTATTAAACAAAACAGCTAAATTTATTAAAAAAACAGTTGAATATTTTGACAAAGTAGGAGCTTTTTGCATAAAACAGTTGAATTGTTGAAAAATAGTAAAATTATTGTAAAATTTGTTGAATTGTTAAATAAATAACTGAATTTGCTAAATTAAGGAAAATTAATTTGTCGAATTAAGGATAATGAATTATTGAAGCAAATACAATTGAATAATTCAACAAAAAAACAATTAAATTATTAAAGCAAAATAATTAATGTTAAACAAAGCAGTTGAATTATTAGGCAAAATATTTGCATTTTTGGCAAAAGAGTTGCATTTTGGACATAACAGTTGCATTGTGGAACCAAAAGCAATTGAATTATTAAACCAAAAACAATGAAACTGTGTTTCCATAGAACTTATCAAAACAAATTCTCTAGATTCTTCTCTTCTCTAGGTTTTCTACGATTGAAATTGATAATTTTCTCGAACTTTTTGATATTTGGTTAATTTCAAAAATTAAATATGGATTGACTGTTAAGATTATAATCTAGAAAAACAGTTTAACCCTTTTAGATCCACGGTATACTGCAGTTTTACCCAAGTTTTATTAAATTATTCCGAGGTTGGCGATAAAGTTGTTGGATAAAAATGATAAATAAATTTGTAGATTATTTAAAACAATTTCTTAAAAAAATATTGTAATAGAAAATTACAAAAGTAATAGACTAATATTTGACATTGGTCAAGTATCGATCCAAATTTCTAAGGTCATGGCCAGATACACATTTTATATCGACACTAGTGCTTATGAACTAATTTGTAATATGTACTTTAAAGTTTAAACAACCTAATGTATACACTTCAGTTTTTTGCTACCTAGTTAATAGTCGTATATCGATTAAGAATTAAAATTGAAACTTTTGGTTGGAAACTCGATCAAGTTTTAATTTAACTTGCTAATATAGAAGGCTTATTTTAGATTATTATTTACATAGTTTGTTATTTTACTCATATTTTACTAAGTGTAGCTAATCTTCTGGTTTGGGTAATGTGACAAGTGTCTCAGTAGTTAAATCAATCTAAAATCGCATTCAGGTAATCTATGGAAGTATTCCCATAATTTGATTGTTTTCCTTCGATCGTCCAGCCTCCATGCGCTGCCTGTTCAACGTCGCCCATTCCCAGATAGCACGTAAGGTTTTGCCAAGATTGTCACAATATTGTCACATGCTTGACAAGCTTGTTACAACCTTGTGACAACTGTACAATGCTATTAGGGTTCCAGGTGCTCGTCCTTCGACTACAACACTTTCTCAGATTCAAATTTAAGTTTATTCTTCATTTCAATCCAGCTAATCCAAGCCTGCATCGGTTTGTTTGTCTTCTTCATGGAAAATGGGAAGGCCTCTGGGAGAAAGCCGCCTTCCATGCAATGGGTGTCTTTCTTCGGTGATCTGCTTCTTTTTATTGATTTTATTTTTCGTCTAAGCTTTGAAAGGGGTGATATTAATGCCAATTTCAGCTTGGAACATCGTGTAATCGTCTCTGTTTTCGACAGAGCACTTCTCTGGAAAACTCTTCCTGGGCGGGAGAACTAAGAACTAATAAATAAATAAGTCGAACTTGATATAATACAAAAATATTTTATGATTTAAATACAAATTATAGAAACAATTACGAGTACATTACATATTTCATACTTTTACATCTTGTAACAAACATCCAAACTAGCGAAAAAGCTTCAATCTTAAAGTAACTTTTTACATTAAATTTGCAGGTGGTAGTGTTATGGCTGCGTGTCCAGACAGTGTTGTTGGCAAACACGCTATTCCACGTACCCATGTTCCTGATAATAAGTTATAGTGAAGGCAGAGAACAAATTTTTCCAAAATATTGCGACTTACCCCTTTCGGTACAATAACATTCAGTATTACTTAGCGCTCGCATATAGACAGTGGTGACTCCGCCAATAATAAGTATTTGTGTCCCAAGATAAGCAATAGCGTGACCGTGTCTCGGAATAGCCATATCGGTTTGATGTTTCCACTCCATTGCGCTTCCATCCCAAATATCAATATCCGATACACTGCTAGTAGTTTTTTCCTTTTCCGAAATTTTACCAGCACCTCCAATTAAATACAGCCTATCGGACATACTAAATATGCGTCCAAAGCAGCGAGGAAACCTCAACCTGTTTATTTCGGTCCATCTAAAACGTCAACACTATTAAAAATTATAAATTTTCTTCCAACCTCATCGAAATACTGATTTGATTTGATATCGTAACATTCCACGTTATCGCACAGAGGACTTCGACGAGATCCAGACATACCACCCGCAGCCCAAATAAAGTCACGAAATTTGGTGCAAGCAATCCCCATGCGAGCGGTTATGAGAGGAGCTTGTGACTCCCAGTTTCCAGTTTCGGGTACAAATCGTTCCATGGATGAAAGAGTCCTAAAAATAACCAAACAGGTTACTACGAACGTCGTGATGAAATGATAACATACACTCCTTGCCGATCTTGTCCGCCGATCGCGTACAAGCTGTAATTACTTGCAACCAAACCAAAATTTTTACGAGGTGTGTTTAGACTCGCTTCACTGAACCAACATCGTTTTACGGGTTCGAAACTCCAAACGGTGCCGACCACCACAGATTTTCCCCTAATATCGTCATCTCTGGGGTCAGCACCGCCTACAATTTAAAAATTTAATTGCAATCAATAAAAGATAAATTATAATCGATGGCGTTAATTACAACGAGGGTGGAACACGGGATGTTATAATTAGAGTTTCTGTATTGATTTATTTAATCGCTTTGAGAGGAACCGGCGAATGAATTAATATAATTGGATTAAAAAAATTGTAATAATATAAACGAGGAAATTAATTTTTTTTCAGTGACTGACGTCTGACATGGACGTTTGTAATATTCAAGTTTTTGTCAATGCATAAATTAAATTTTAACGGCGGTATTGTAAACAAGCGAGTTTCAATTAAAAAAGTACCGCAATTGGTTTGATTGGTACAAAATGCCTCGAGCCTAATATGGACGCGAGGTCGTACAAACTTTGATAATATATTGTAATAATAGCTAGAGAGCTAAGGTTGTGCGGCCTGAATACCGCACTGCTCGTCTATATATATTATATATAATAGCTAAACTAGCTATGAAATCTAAGTTTTGCAATCACACGCCATTGTAATTTGAAAAATTAATTTATCAAAACAGGACATTTTTAAATTTATACTTATATTGCAAGTAGCTTCAATAAGAATAGCTGAGGATTTTGGTTCCGCAGGGCGTTAACTGGGAGCAGATAATAAACAAGAAAGAGAAAGATATCACCCATACTTTTTGAATATCGCAGAGAGCTATTTAAATTTAAAAATTGTTGGCGGAGGAGTGCCCGCTATTTGACAAGATATATATAACAAGTGGCGTCCTATCCTATGACGGAATATCTTGTATGATGATGTCTGTGAACTAGATGCCACCGAGAGTGGAATTCGTAGGATTTCGGGATAACTGTGACAGCCGCTGAAAATGAAGGAAACTGGAAATTACCATCAACACAGCGATCGAAAGGATAACCTGCTGGATAAGAACCGTGGTCTCACTGTAGAGTTACAAAAGACAAATGCGGTGTTATGATGAACGTCCTGACAAGTTTATTGCCCAACATTAAGAAAGCTTTGGAGGCAAAAGTAGACCTATTTGGTTTGGTTGCAAAGTCGGTAGTGTTCTATGGACCCTCAATATGCTTTGAATCTATGAAAATGGAGGAAAAGTTGATGAAGGTACAGAAGTAGACCAAATACTATGATCCTAACCCACGAAATCACAACACCGTCAGAGGTCGACCAGGAAATGGGTAAACATTATGTGAACCGTCTAAGAACGAAAAATGGACGTATGGACTCATTCCAGCGATAGATAAGTGGTGCAACAGTTATTGCAGCATAGATCCAAGAACACAAATGCTCTCCGGTCACGGGTGCTTCTTGGCTTACCTTCATAGGCTCAAAAACGGCTAGAGGTAAAATACCCGGAATCGAAAATACACTTTTTCTATAAAATGGCTTTACAAAACGAAAGAACGCAAAATACAAGCTCTTTAAGGTGAGGATCAATCTTGTCGGAGTTGTAATAAGGCCACGATTTAATTTTGAAAATTGCAAATTTCCCATAAGAAATACATGTAAGTGTATTAAAATGAAAAGGTATCATTCATTCTGTTGGCGGTACGTGTGCTGTGCCTGGGTCGACAGTGACTAGTGGTGGGAGATACCAGTCGCTCTCAGAGATCTGCCGCGTCAACTTTCAAACTTTTCGAGTTGGAGCCGCTTAAGGGATGTTTTAATGAGTTTAGCAAGTGTCAAAACCGTTCGGAGCGCCGTACGAGCCCCGGAGGGCCAGGGCGGCTGCGGAGAATAGGTTTTGACAGTGCAACCACCTCAGAAATGAATTCACACAAAAGTGATTTTTTTTCGAAAATTTGTTGTCCGATCACAACTTTAATTTTTTTATTAGCTAATTACACCATAATCTATCATAATTCGTCGTGAAAATCGAGATTCTAGTATATTTACTGTCGCCACAGCCTCTTTCAATTTTGGGGTGGGGTTACAGTTGAAAAGAGCCAATGATAAAATTGCATTCCGAATTAACTTTAAAGCCGTTTTTTCAAAATTGTGTGAATATTCCGAAAATTTTATTTTTTATATGCTATTTGGACCCTCATCTTTCATAATCCACTTCAAAATGGTAAAATCGCGATCCGGGAATCCTACCTGTCACCCAAAAAACTAGGTAGTAACAAGTGCTGCGAAGTAGACAACGTCGAACACACTGCTTTAAAATGCAAAGGGTAGGCAGAACATTGGGCTAGAAGAACCACTGTTCTTTAGACAACAATCATGATTATGCTGCAAAATGTCGAAAATCATTAGTGACATGACAATAGAGAACTCAGGACTAAGGTAACTAAGGATAAAGAGAGACAGGTACTGGGGAGAGCCGCCTAAACGATTCAATAAAGAAGTAATTAGTTCAAGATCTCTATATCTATATGGAACAAGTGTCCAAGTAATTTATTTGAATCTGTGTCAACTTGTGCCAATTTTGTTGTTTTTTGCAGTAATAGATAATTGCAGAAGTATTTCATGGGCCGCAAAAAGTGAATCGGTAGATTTACGACAATTCTACTTGCGCCAATCGATTTGTCTGACCAAATTGTATTTAAACAAGTCTCCAAGCAATTTTATTGCATCTGTGTCAATTGTGCCAATTTTGTTGTTTTGCAGTAATAGATAATTGTAGAAGTATTTTTATGGGCCGCACAGAGTGAATTAGTAGATTTACTATAATCTGCTAGCGCCAATTGATTTGTCGGGCCAAATTGTATATAAAACAAGTTTCTAAGTAATTTATTTGCATCTGCGTCAACTTGTACCAATTTTGTTGTTTTTTGGAGTAATAGATAATTGCGGAGTATTTCATGAGCCACTAAAAGTGAATCAGTAGATTTACAATTATTCTACTTGCGCCAACGGATTTGTTCGGCAAAATTGTATTTAAACAAGTCTGCAAGCAATTTTATTGCATCTGTGTCAATTGTGCCAATTTTGTTGTTTTTTGCAGTAATATACCGCGGATACATGCGGTCGTTAGTTCGAACTAACCTTAGTTAGATCTAAACTTATTTTGCTTTTAATTTTATTGCACAGGTGTATACATGTTTTTTAGTTCAAACTGAAAGCAATGATATAGCTTGATCTAACAAAGGTAGATCCAGCGGATTAGGTCGCTTTATCTAAGTGTACACATGTAAGGACTAGCCAGGTCGAGCTGACTTAGTTCGAACTAACGACCGCATGTATCCGCGGTAATATGTTTTTGCAGTAATAGATAAAATTGCAGAAGTATTTCATGGGCCGCAAAAGTGAATCAGTAGATTTACGACAATTCGATTTGCGCCAATCGATTTGTCTGGCCAAATTGTATTTAAACAAGTCTCCAAGCAATTTTATTGCATCTGTGTCAATTGTGCCAATTTTGTTGTTTTTTGCAGTAATAGATAATTGCAGAAGTAGTTCATGGGCCGCAAAAGTGAATCAGTAGATTTACGACAATTCTACTTGCGCCAATCGATTTGTCTGGCCAAATTGTATTTAAACAAGTCTTCAAGCAATTTTATTGCATCTGTGTCAATTGTGCCAATTTTGTTGTTTTTTGCAGTAATAGATAATTGCAGAAGTAGTTCATGGGCCGCAATGAGTGAATCAGTAGATTTACTACAATTCCACTTGCGCCAATCGATTTGTCTGCCCAAATTGTATATGGAACAAGTTTTTAAGTAATTTATTTGCATGCGCGTCAAGTTGTGCCAATTTTGTTGTTTTTTGAAGTAATAGATAATTGCAGAAGTAGTTCATGGGCCGCAAAAAGTGAATCAGTAGATTTACGACTATTCTACTTGCGCCAACGGATTTGTTCGTCCAAATTGTATTTAAACAAGTCTCCAAGCAATTTCGTTGCATCTGTGTCAATTGTGCCAATTTTGTTGTTTTTTGCAGTAATAAATAATTGCAGAAGTATTTCATGGGCCGCAAAAAGTGAATCAGTAGATTTACGACAATTCTACTTGCGCCAATCGATTTGTCTGACCAAATTGTATTTAAACAAGTTTCCAAGCAATTTTATTGCATCTGTGTCAATTGTGCCAATTTTGTTGTTTTCACCGTAATAGATAATTGCAGAAGTATTTTATGGGCTGTAAACAGTTAATCAGTAGATTTACGACAATTCTACTTGCGCCAATCGATTTGTCTGGCCAAATTGTATTTAAACAAGTCTCCAAGCAATTTTATTGCATCTGTGTCAATTGTGTCAATTTTGTTGTTTTTTGCAGTAATAGATAATTGCAGAAGTATTTCATGGGGCGCAAAGAGTGAATCAGTAGATTTACGACAATTCTACTTGCGCCAATCGATTTGTCTGACCAAATTGCATTTAAACAAGTCTCCAAGCAATTTTATTACATCTGTGTCAATTGTGCCAATTTTGTTGTTTTTTGCAGTAATAGATAATTGCAGAAGTAGTTCATGGGCCGCAAAAAGTGAATCAGTAGATTTGCGACAATTCTACTAGCGCCAATCAATTTGTCTGGCCAAATTGTATTTAAACAAGTCTCCAAGCAATTTTACTGCATCTGTGTCAATTGTGCCAGTTTTGTTGTTTTTCGCAGTAATAGATAATTGCAGAAGTATTTATGTGCTGCATACAGTGAGTCAGTAGATTTACGACTATTCTATTTGCGCTAATCGATTTGTCTAGCCAAATTGTATTTAAACAAGTCTCCAACAAATTTTACTGCATCTGTGTCAATTGTGCCAGTTTTGTTGTTTTTCGCAGTAATAGATAATTGCAGAAGTAGTTCATGGGCCGCAATGAGTGAATCAGTAAATTTACTACAATTCTACTTGCGCCAATGGATTTCTCTGACCAAATTGTATTTAAACAAGTCTCCAAGAAATTTTATTGCATGTATGTCAATTGTGACAATTTTGTTATTTTTCGCAGTAATAGATAACTACAGAAGTATTTCATGGGCCGCAAAAAGTGAATCAGTAGATTTACGACAATTCTACTAGCGCCAATCAATTTGTCCGGCCAAATTGTATTTAAACAAGTCTCCAAGCAATTTTACTGCATCTGTGTCAATTGTGCCAGTTTTGTTGTTTTTTGCAGTAATAGATAATTGCAGAAGTATTTCATGGGCCGCAAAAAGTGAATCAGTAGATTTACGACAATTGCATTTGCGCCAATCGATTTGTCTGGCCAAATTGTATTTAAACAAGTCTCCCAGCAATTTTATTGCATGTATGTCAATTGCGACAATTTTGTTATTTTTCGCAGTAATAGATAACTGCAGAAGTATTTCATGGGCCGCAAACAGTGAATCAGTAGATTTACGACAATTCTACTAGCGCCAATCAATTTGTCCGGCGAAATTGTATTTAAACAAGTCTCCAAGCAATTTTATTGCATCTGTGTCAATTGTGCCAATTTTGTTGTTTTTCGCAGTAATAGATAATTGCAGAAGTATTTCATGGGCCGCAAAAAGTGAATCAGTAGATTTACGACAATTCTACTTGCGCCAATCGATTTGTCCGACCAAATTGTATTTAAACAAGTTTCCAAGCAATTTATTTGCATTTGTGTCAATTATGCCAATATTGTTGGTTTTTGCAGTAATAGATAAAATTGCAGAAGTATTTCATGGGCCGCAAAAGTAAATCAGTAGATTTACGACAACTTCACTTGCGCCAATCGATTTGTCTGGCCAAATTGTATTTAAACAAGTCTCCAAGCAATTTTACTGCATCTGTGTCAATTGTGTCAGTTTTGTTGTTTTTCGCAGTAATGGATAATTGCAGAAGTATTTTATGGGCCGCAAAAAGTGAATCAGTAGATTTACGACAATTCTACTAGCGCCAATCACTTTGTCCGGCCAAATTGTATTTAAACAAGTCTCAAAGCAATTTTATTGCATCTGCGTCAACTTGTGCCAATTTTGTTGTTTTTTGAAGTAATAGATAATTGCAGAAGTATTGCATGAGCCGCAAAAAGTATATCAGTAGATTTACTACAGTTTCACTTGCGCCAATCAATTTGTCTGTCCAAATTGTATTTGAACAAGTCTCCAAGCAATTTTACTGCATCTGTGGCAATTGTGCCAGTTTTGTTGTTTTTCGCAGTAATAGATAATTGCAGAAGTATTTATGTGCTGCATACAGTGAGTCAGTAGATTTACGACTATTCTATTTGCGCTAATCGATTTGTCTAGCCAAATTGTATTTAAACAAGTCTCCAAGCAATTTTATTGCATCTGTGTCAATTGTGCCAATTTTTTTTTTGCAGTAATAGATAAAATTGCAGAAGTAGTTCATGGGCCGCAAAAAGTGAATCAGTAGATTTACGACAATTCCACTTGCGCCAATCGATTTGTCTGGCCAAATTGTATTTAAACAAGTCTCCAAGCAATTTTACTGCATCTGTGTCAATTGTGTCAGTTTTGTTGTTTTTTGCAGTAATAGATAATTGCAGAAGTATTTCATGGGCCGCAAACAGTGAATCAGTAGATTTACGACAATTCTACTAGCGCCAATCAATTTGTCCGGCCAAATTGTATTTAAACAAGTCTCAAAGCAATTTTATTGCATCTGCGTCAACTTGTGCCAATTTTGTTGTTTTTTGCAGTAATAGATAATTGCAGAAGTATTGCATGAGCCGCAAAAAGTATATCAGTAGATTTACTACAGTTTCACTTGCGCCAATCAATTTGTCTGTCCAAATTGTATTTGAACAAGTCTCCAAGCAATTTTACTGCATCTGTGTCAATTGTGCCAGTTTTGTCGTTTTTCGCAGTAATAGATAATTCCAGAAGTATTTCAATGGGCCGCAAAAAGCGAATCAGTAGATTTACTACAATTCTACTTGTGCCAATCGATTTGTCTGGCAAAATTGTATATGGAACATGTTTCTAAGTAATTTATTTGCATCTGCGTCAACTTGTGCCAATTTTGTTGCTTTTTGCAGTAATGGATAATTGCAAAAGAATTTTATGAGCCGCAAATAGTTAATCAGTAGATTTACGACAATTTGGCTTACGTCAATCGATTTGTCTGGCTAAATTGTATATACAACAAGTGTCCAAGTAATTTATGTGCATCTGTGTCAACTTGTGCCAATTTTGTTGTTTTTCGCAGTAACGGATAATAATTGTAGAAAAATTTCAGGGCCGCAAAAAGTTAATTAGTAGATTTTCGACAACTCTGCTTGTGCCAATCGATGTGTTGGGCCAAATTGAATTTCGAACAATAAGTGTCCAAGTAATTTATCTGCATCTATGTCAACTTGTGACAATTTTGCGAGTTTTTCGCAATATTGCTTGATTTCAAAAATTCACCTTTGAATTATTTAATAATAATTTAACGGACCAGTAAGAACTGTGAAATTTACTGTTGTTGAAAGGAAATCACTTTTCTTAATACAGTTCTTATAACTTTCGTATAATTCGTCTGTAAAATGAAAAGCTTTAGAATGTTTTTCATAAGATAACTGTTAAAAATGCGCTAGTAGTTATTCCATTTTTAAATTCCGGTTCCATACCTGACCTACCTATCTTACATTTACTTTTGATATCTTCTCTACATTGAAAAATTCCCATGGGAATTCCCATCTTGAAAATTTTATAATGAAATGTATTTTTCCTTGCTGGTTTGTTGTTTTTGTGAATTATTATATTATAGTAAATTTTAGAGATCCGCAATGAAAGGTAACTTAGGGCATATAGCTTCGGGTCTGCAAAGGGCATGCAAAATACAGTTTTAGTTATAAATAAAATTTTCTCGTGATTAATGATTGATTACATTAACACGACTTTTACTTTGTAACAACAATTTGAACGCCCAAATTATTGTTATTTTTTAGTTTATTGTATAATTAACATTCAAAAAGTTGACCCACCAAAAGCTCCCCATTGCGTGATACCATTACCTAATAGTGCTTGACCACTATTTTAGTACACATTTAGGGATTTATCGATTTGTTCCTTTAGCCACCCCATTTACCTAGTTTTCCTATCCATCAGTCGCTAGGGCTAGTTGAGCAGTTAGGCTGTAGACCTTAATATTAATGAAGCGATATTACTAGAGATTAGGAAGGAGAAGCATGTAAACACGTGAACGTTATCTAAAATGGATTACTTTTTTTTTAAAGAAAAATTTAAATTTACTTTATATCGTATTTTTCTGCTAAAAAGGATTTTGCTGTGTTGACGTTTATAAAGGACGACTCGCTTGCGATAATTGACGTCAACGGCGGCGTTCTAAAATTCAGATAAGAAAATAAAATTATACAAAAAAAAATATTTATCTTGAAGCGTCGTATCTGAAAATTTTATCGATTTGCAACGTTAAACCGAGCGGTATCTGCGAATTATATTATGAAATGCTGTTAATTTTTTTCAAAGGAATTTTCAATTTCAATTCATTCCTTGATTTGCCAATATTATTAATTTTGTCGTGGAAAATAATCAAAAGTAGGTCGACACGATACCATTCGAAAGTTTTAATGTACAGATTTTAAAATATTAATTGTACAAATACAAAGCCAGCTAATTATATTAAAATTTTGCATTAAAACTCGCCCCATAGTTTCTGCCATTACATCAATTCGTTACAATAAAATTTGAATTAGCAATTCTAATCTAAGCTAACAGAGTAATCGAATTACATGGCATAATTTTAAATTGTACCATACTTGTGTTTATTCAATAAATTTGTATTATTTCGATAAGGCAAAACGTAATTAGATTTTAATTATTTAAACCTACCGCAAAGGTATACTCTTCCTCTAAGAAAAGCCACGCTGTGATGATGTCTCGGCTCGGGTAAATCCCCAACGTATTCCCACACATTACTATCCGGAAGATATCTAAAAATATCCTTTCCTGTATTACGTGAGACTCCGTAATTATTGTGCGGGTCGACTCCGCCGAAAACCAGCACAGATTCTCGTTCGGCATTAAAGAGGGACGTTTCGCACAGATAATCTTTGTGTTTAGGTGCCAAAGCGCTACAACTCATTTCGTTTCTAAAAAAAAATTAATTGTAACCAAAAATTATCATCAAAGGTGAGAAACTTACATTACGTTAGGTTTCGGCGTGGCAAACATAGCCAAAACCTTCAAATTCGATTGATTATTCATCCATGGGTTTTTAATTTCTTCTTTTATTTGATGTTGTGCTTTTGGAGATGTAACTTTTATTTCGGGCATATATTCGGTCAGCATTTGTCTCACCAAGTGACCTCTGAAGGCCGCCTGTATGGTCGTCGCTGCTTGGTCTTCAGTAACGACAACCTTTGGCGGTTCTTTCTAAAAAGAGAACGAATTTCAAAGAGATAAAAATCCTAAGAGAGTGTAAGGTAAGAGTCTTGCATTGTAAGTGCTCTCTTCTGTTATGAATAGAAAAAAACAAATTAGTCATTACAATGCCTAACTTTTACCTTACTTTAAATCATTGTGCACTTACTCCGCAATTCTTACCAATTTGTATAAAATTTCTCGTTCGCTGCTTCAAACCTAAGTTAAAATTGGATAAATCAAAAAGCATTTTTCCTTCATTATTATATACGTACCACTTCGTTAATCTGCAAAGCTTCGCTTAAACGTCTGCCTAATAATATCAAAGGTAAAAGTTTTCTATTGCAAAAGAGAAAAGAGCGGTTTGTTTTTTGAATAAAAACTTAGGTTAGATTTTTTTAATTTTGGAAAGCACTGTGGACACGCCAATGGATTATGGATTAAAACTACCGTCAATTGTAAAAAATTGTATTTGTAGATTTTGTAAAATAAAGTAAAAATATAAAACATGAAAACATAAAGACCCTTGCACGTTTACATAACAATAAATTTTTTCTGTGTAAGACACATTTCAAGACGTGAGCTGATCAATTTTTTTATTTACTTGATTATTACCTACCGATTTTCTATTCGATAAAAATTCATCCATGGTCGGAATTTTAGGGGGTACTCGTTCAAACGAGGCAACGGGAGATGTTTTAGTCTCTACTGTACTATTTCGCTTTTTCTCTTTCGGTTTTGACCTTTCCATCATTTGTGCTCTTCTGTATTGATCCAAATATATTAAAAATTCACGAAACGTAAAATAAGTTTTATCCATTCCGCTCCAGTTTCTAGCCGGAGGCTCTTGTAATCCCAAAATGTTGTTCCAATGTTGAAAATCGTCGTTCTCTTGGCCATACCAATATTTTATGATTACAAATCTGGCGGTTGTAAAGTACATTTTAATTAAAACAAACACAGAAGTGTTGATTTACGTACGCAAGACCGTCGTCCACCATCTTGCAAATAGCGGGCATAGAAGTCAGTTTCAAAAATTCAGGATTTTCGGGGTTTCGCTTGATGTCGACCAACTGCCACGGTGCTATGTTACCAAATCTAACGCAACTCATTATGTCTAGTATATCACGCTGTCGTTCTTCCCATTTGTCTTCCAGCCATCTCACTGCCGACATAAATATTTCCATTTCGCTGAAATAAAGTAAATCGCTCACAATCAAAATCATCCCCTCAAATTAGGATTTTAAATTGAACTACCTGCCATTCCGAGACAAAATAACTTTCAAATTAAATGAACCAAAGTTACAATAAAAAATATAAAAACCGTAAAAAAATACGCCGTGACCTTACGCTCTAAACGTTGCGACAACCATAAAGCCCGCAAGTTCAAAATACTGATTTTTTCGACTCGTATTTTTTAAACTTAATATCGACTATTTTACAAATATGTAGTTAATTAATTACATTTTTTAAAAATAGCATCCGTATCTGTAGCATGGCACGAAAGCTTGTATTTGTAAGAATTATAATTATAAGCATAAAGAGATATTGCTCGGAGTTGTATAATTACAATAATTCGAGAGGTTAACCGCTGGTGAAGTTTTTTGTTCACATCTCATGAAGTACAGACATCTATGCATGTACTTGTGAATACATATTGAAGTACTAGTGAATACATAGTAATAATACTTTGTGAATTACATGAAGTTGAACTAGCTTATGCGCATGGTACGGTAAGTGGGAAAGATAGACCGTGTAATAATAATAATTATTAGATAGTTAACTTAATCAGTAATTTTTGTAATTTTTTATCTTAAAGTTGAATAGACTTATGGCGGTCATTTTTGTACTAATAAAAGTTTTGGTATTCTAGTTTAATAAGTAATCAATAATTAAATTAAACTCAATTTTTAAGTTAATTTTAGTAATTTTTTTACCATTTGTTTAATATCATGGCGGTTTGTAGAATAAAAAGCTTTGGTAATTCATTATTTCGTCGTGATTAATTAATTTTGGTAGCCTTGTCAGTTTTAAAGTGTCGAATTAATTACAATTAAACTATCTTCTTATGCCCGATTTTTTAATATGGTTTTATCAGTTTCATTAAAGTTTAAAATACCAATGGATGTTTGTTTGCTTTTATGTTTTGTTGCGTTTCGGATTATTTCGTCGTGATCTGATTGAATGATTGATAAGTGATATATCGCACTTTCATTGCAATTTTATTCAAAAGGTCTAGAATCTAATAGTGCAATTTACTATTTTCGGTTGGAACTTTTGATTTCTTGAATTATTTAAAAATATCGGAGGGCTAAACCTAGCATCAAAGTTCATTTAAAAATAATCTTAATGAGATGTTTGCATGATTGTAAATAATTTATTTGCTTTTATTTCGTTGTATCTAAAATTGAATAAGGTCATATATAGACCTGTCAGTTTCAATTTTTAATCTGACAATTAATCATAAACTGCATAATTACAAATTCCGTACCCTGGGGGTAGATCTGCAACGAGATCTTCAGTTTACTTCGATAATAATAAACTACTGATCCGGGAGGTCTGGGGTGGAACACTTAGTGCTCCACGAACATCTCAGTTTACTTTATAAAATAAACTACTAATCGGTCTGGGTGTGGAACACCTCCAGTGCACAAATTTTGGAACGAAAACATTGCGAACATGCAGAACCCAGACAAGTAGTTTATTTTTATCAAGAAACTGAAGATTTCGTTGAAGTCACTGGAGGGTGTTCAATCTCAGACCCCGTTTAATAATTTATTTTTATTAAAAGTGAATTAAATATTTAAGGAATCCCAAGTTTATTAAAATAAGCTATGGCAATAAATTACCTGATCTGACAATTGAGTAACCTCATTTACAAATTCTAACGACATTCAGTTTACTTCTGAAAATAAACACTCAATCCGGTTGGTGTGAAACACTCATGCACAAATTCTGGAACGAAAACATTGCAGAACATGCACCCCAGATCAAGTAGTTTATTTTTATCAGAAGTGAACTGAAGATTTCTAAAGGCACTGGAGGGTGTTCCACAACCTCAGACCCCCGTTTAATTAATTTATTTTTATTAAAAGTGAATTAAATATTTAAGGATATCCCAAGTTTATTAAAATAAGCTATGGCCAAGTAAATGTGTTTAATTTATAATCTGACAATTAATCATAACCTGCATAATTACAAATTCCGTACCCTGTGAGGTAGATCTCTGCAACGGAGATCTTCAGTTTACTTCCGATAAAAATAAACTACATGATCCAGGTCTGGGGTGTGGAACACCTTCATGCTCTACAACGGAATATCTTCAGTTTACTTCTAATAAAATAAACTACTCAATCGTCTGGGGTTGAACACTTCCAGTCCAATTTGAACGAAGAACATTGCAGAACATGTAGAACTCCAGACCAGTAGTTTAGTTTTATCAGAGTAAACTTAAGATTCCCGTTGCAATATCATGGAGGTGTTCACAAACACGCTCACAGACCGGTTTAATAATTTATATTTCTTCATACCGGTCGAAAGTACGTACTTTCGTCCCTAATACAGGGACGAAAGTTGAACATTTACCCTTTGAGAAGTACACGCGCGTCTATAACGCCGGAGAACAGAATTTCATGCGTATTAATACTCGTAACTAGGGACTATTTATTCTGTTGCTACAACAAATCGTTAACCGCTGTCACTACTTTGTACTTACAATGTAGTTTTGTGAATTTAATAATAAAGTATCATTGAAGTCATTTTAATAACCGAGCAAAATGAACAATACGTTGTCATCTGATGAATCAATGGACGAGGAAGATGTCATCAACATTTAAAGTTAAAAAGTGAATTTAACGTACTTTCGACCGGCTATGAAGAAAATCGTATCACTACGCGGGCCAAAGTTGAAATCTCGTCTGCGTCATGATGCCCTCGGCTTCGCCTGGGGCATCATGACCGCAGGGCCGAAAATTCAACTTTCGGCCCTCGTAGTGTAATATACTATTTCTTCATACCTACGGTCGAGTACTACTTTCGTCCCAATAGAGGGACGAAAGTTGAACATTTACTCCCTTTGAGAAGTACACGCGCCCTCTATAACGCCGGGAGGAAAGAATTTTCATGCGTATTAATACTCGTAACTAGGGACTATTTATTCTGTTGCTACAACAAATCGTTAACCGCTGTCACTACTTTGTACTTACAATAGTTTTCGCGTGAATTTAATAATAAAGTATCATTGAAGTCATTTTAATAACCGAGCAAAATGAACAATACGTTGTCATCTGATGAATCAATGGACGAGGAAGATGTCATCAACATTTAAAGTTAAAAAGTAGAATTAATAACGTACTTTCGACCGGCTATAAATCTAAAAATAACCGCTAATTAAATTGTCCGAGATTCAACGATCTGGATATACGCAGGGCCAAAATTAACTTTGACCGTAGTTGTATATTAAATTGATTAAATATAACATTCCAAGTTTATTAAATAATAACAAGAATGGTTTAATTATAATCTACAATTAATATAACCGCATAATTACAAATTCGACCCTGGGAGGTGATTTCTAAGAGATCTTTAGTTTATTCGATAAAAATAAACTACAGATCCGGGAGGTCTGGGGTGGAACCCTACAGTGCCTCTATAAGAACATCTTCAGTTTACTTCTAATAAAAATAAACTACTCAATCCGGGGTGTGGAACACCCTCCAGCGCACAAATTTTGGAACGAAGAACATTGCAGAATCCCAGACCGAGTAGTATTATTTTTATCAGAAGTAAACTGAAGATTTCCTGTTGCAAAGTCACTGGAGGGTGTTTCACACCCCCCAGACCCCCCGGTTTAAATAATTAATTTTTATTAAAAGTGAATTAAATATTTAAGCAAATCTCAGGTTTATTAAAATTAGCTATGGCCAAGAACACTTTCCAGTGGCTCTACAACGGAAGATCTTTAGTTTACTTCTGATAAAAATAAACTACTCAATCCGGGGGTTTGAGGGGTGTGGAACACCCTCCTGCGCACAAATTTTGGAACGAAGAACATTGCAGAATCCCAGACCGAGTAGTTTATTTTTTATCAGAAGTGAACTGAAGATTTCTCGTTGCAAAGGCACTGGAGGGTGTTCCACACTCTCCAGCCCCCCAGTTTAATTAATTTATTTTTATTAAAAGTGAATTAAATATTTAAGCATATTCTAAGTTTATTAAAATTAACTATGGGCAAGTAAATGTGTTTAATTCATAATCTGACAATTTATCATAACCTGCATTATTACAAATTCCGTACCCCCTGGGAGGTAGATTTCTGCAACGGGAGATCTTCAGTTTATTTTCGATAAAAAACAAACTACATGATCCGGGTGGTCTGGGGGGTGTGGAACACTTTCCAGTGCCTCTATAACGGAACATCTTCAGTTTACTTCTAATAAAAATAAACGACTCAATCCGGGGTCTGGGGGGTGTGGAACACCTCCAGTGCACAAATTTTGGAACGAAGAACATTGCAGAACATGCAGAACCCCAGACCGAGTAGTTTATTTTTTATCAGAAGTAAACTGAAGATTTCCCGTTGCAAAGGCACTGGAGGGTGTTCCACACCCCAGACCCCCCGGTTTAAATAATTTATTTTTATTAAAAGTGAATTAAATATTTAAGCAAATCTCAAGTTTATTAAAATTAGCTATGGCCAAGAACACCTTCCAGTGCCTCTACAACGGAAGATCTTCAGTTTACTTCTGATAAAATGAACGACTCAATCCGCACTTGCCCCAGACCCCAAGTTTAAATAATTTATTTTTATTAAAAGTGAATTAAATATTTAAGCAAATCTCAGGTTTATTAAAATTAGCTATGGGCAAGTAAATGGGTTTAATTCGTAATCTGAAAATTAATTATAAACTGCGTAATTATAAATTCCGTCTCCCTGGGAGTCTGATCTCTGCAACGGAGATATTCAGTTTACCTCTGATAAAAATAAACTACTCGATCCAAGGCGTGTGGAACACCTTTCAGTGCCTCTGCAACGGAGATCTTCAGTTTACTTGTGATAAAAATAAACGTGAAGTCCCGTGAATTACTGCTGAATTATATGAAGTACAAAGAAGTACGGAGAATTATAATGAAGTACGTGAAGTGTGAAGTTAATTGTACACGATTTCCTCTAGCGGTTGACCCTGGCAATAATTATTGTGTACTGCAAAGTGAGGTGGTAAGCAAAATGCGCTAACGAAATAGAGCCAATCAAAAGTGAAGTAGAAAAGGCCATTAACTTACGAAAGTTCCAAACAGAAAATTATGAACCCCAAACGACATCACAGCAAAATAGTAAGAGCAACTGAAAATTGGGAATTATGTAATACATCATGTCACCATCTGGATAACGAGCGGTGAATCTCCTTCCTCAAATATCAGAAGAATCTAATCCTCAGTAAATATTAAAATAATCTTCACTTCAATTCTGTTAAAAATAAACAGGGTATGAAAATCCTCCAGTGCATTAAATATTAAAATTAGAGTATACATTTACTTTTTGATGCCGCTTTATTTTCTTGGAAATGATAACATATTATACTGGAGTATATTTTATACCCCCGCCCCATCTCTAACTTTTATTTTATGTTTTTGACAGATTTTCCCACTTATTGAACAATTTTTAAGAAACAGGGTAGCACACAATGGTTTAAAGTACAAAAAGCTGGCCGAAATATGAAGGTACCGTTCAATCTTTATGATATTTTGGATAATGGATTTTTAAGGTCGATGATTTTAAAACCAAAGTCAATTTTTAAAAAAATGGCGAAACCAATCTAACGGAACACTTATGTGAAAAATTATAACATTTCAATAAGAATTTTAAACTTCGTTAAATTGGAAAATAAAATTTTAGGTAATCCTTCGATCAACTTCTCGGCGACGTAGTAGATCATCCTGAAGATGGACGAAGGAAGCTGCTATTTTATTTCAAACTTTCAAAATTAGTAAATTGAATGAAATTAAAATTTTATTTGCTTGCCAAAATGTTACGGGGTTATTTGATTGCAACTCACAAACTTCAAGTAAGTGAAAGTAGCCGGAGCAATTGGTAAAAAAGTGATATTTCTTCTAAGCGTTGGAGCAAAATAATGTGTAAATATTGGAGGTTCTCCAAAATAAGCCATTATTATAGTCAAAACGATGTAATTGAAAAATATGTAGTATAACAGATTTCATATTCACCAAATAAAAATAATTAAACATCAAAGATATAGATAAGAGCCATCGATTTACTGTGACTTTAGTTTGAACTGCATAATTATTTTCGCAAGAATCCGCGGTTAAATAAAACTGTTTTATTTAAAACACCCTAAAACCAAAATATTGAACTTACCAATTAACGCAAATATAATTTGATCTCATAAAGTTCATAACATCATCTTTATCAAGTTCCAACCAATCGCGAGAGCTCACCAGCATAAGAAAAAATTTTTGTATTCTAGGCAACATTAATTCTCTGACATCTTCCAAATCCTTCGCTCTTGCATCCATGTACAGCAAAAATGCAGTATCTTCTGAAAAAACGTCAGTGTTGTCGATGAAGGCCCAGCACTGTTCGGTCAAATCTGCAGACTTGGAAGTTAAAATTTCAAATTTTTTAAAAAGAAGAAAACCCACCTTTAATTTTCAAATATTTCGATGCGTTAAAAATATCCAAAACTATCTCTCTGCTCAAATCCGTATAGGCAGGCTCACCAGTTATCATCCATTCGTAAATGAAAGCAAACGCTCCGGTGCTAACTCTATCCTGTTAACAAGATTAGTCAAATTTGACTCTTAAAGTTTAACAAATTTACCGAAGGTAATTCAACTTTTTTAACAGCAACGTACTCGTCGAAAACTTCCGAATAACACTGAAGGACTATCAAGTGGCAGTTAAACTCTTCGTTGTCTATGTAGATTTTACAATCGGCGTTTCTAATAAAAAAATTGTTTTTGTGTTACCTCCCTACGTTTTTTATTTTTATTACTCACGTGTAATTCGTTATTCTTTGATAGAGTTCCAGATACAGGTTGGTTTTTTCTGGTAATTTAACCTCATTCCAATCGATCGGATCTTCGGAGGTGTAACCAAGCCTATTCAGATTCAGTTCCGGATCTAAAATTTGGTCAGTAATTTTGCCTTCGTAATCGGACGATTCTTTTTCTCTTCGAATTGGAGCTGTGCTCGCTATAAGCGATCCCAAACTACCACCCATTGGGCCGCCCTAAAAGTATTTAAAATATCAAAATAGGGAAAAACGATTTTTCAAATTTACTTGGCTCATGATGGACTCCATCACAGAATTGTTTGGATATTCCTGATTTGCTTTACTATTTGCTTTTAATGGCGGAGACGGAACAGGTTGGTTAATGAAATTTTTTTCCGGATGAATGTTAACTTGCGTGTGCTCCGGATCAGCGACCAAAACACTCAATTTTTGCGATTCAAACACGACCTAAAAAATTTAAAGCAACATTGGTGGAAATTCTGTGAATAGTTTTGGAAACTTCTTACTTGCTGAGAATTAATCTTGAAGTTTCCGCTTGGAGTGACTTTAAATGGGAACGCGCCACAAGCTTCGCCTGACGAATGCTGTTCTTTCGTCGGCAGTGACTTTTTTCTTGAACTAATAATCAAATTCTACATGATAGAAAATTGTAGTCAAAAAAGCAATTGTCGTGCGATGATAAAAATAATCACCTTCTATGAGCCATAGTGTCTGATGTTTCGAGTGTGCGGATGTCGATTTTTTGAGTTCTGGGAGTTGTTACGTGGTGGTGCCGAACCGGATCGGCGCAATCCCCGCAATTCCGATTTGGGTAGAGAAGGTAAAGGCTCTTATTTTCAGAAACGTCGCAATTGTCATCAATGGTTTCGTTTCTAACTAAAAATATATTTTCTGAAGTTAAAACTTATAAACTCGTCGGCTTACGTTACCTCTCGCTGATTTTTTGGTCGGGTTTACCGAATTAAGAAGCAAAGGAGTTTGTGTGTAATCTTCCGAAGCTAAAGCACTTTTATTTATGAAATTCTAAAACACACAACATTAAAATTTAATTTGAAACTTGGTTTAATTGGCACAAGTTCTTGTAACAATTTTAATAGTTAATGAAGGTCCGCTTTACATGCAGATAAATTTTAGAGCTAAACTAGAATTTTATGCAAATTTTGAGAGTTATAGTGCATAACAAGTTTGTCAATTTAATTAGTTAAAACTATTCGTCTTAATTTTGGATTGTAACCGTTTTTTGTATGCACAATACAACATGGTTTACGGAGTGCATTTTTCTCGTCTGGTAAATTACCTTTTTTAGTTTTATGTTTAGTTTGGAAGGAAATGCACAAGGAAATGTAATCAGAGCTAATATTGACGTGTTTAATGCAAAATTATGCAATCAAACTTTATGAATATGCTAAATTTTGTCTAACAAAATGGGGAATAACCGCATGTTCCATATGAATGAAAATCTCATAAATTCCACCACGCACAATTTTTAAGATTTGCCTTCTTGTCTTAATTTACAGCATAACCACAGATATGAAACATTTGTTGTGTGCACACCCAATTTAATTTTTGAACGAAAGTTTTTAAAAATGTATTTTTTGTACTTAAGCTTGACATTAGAGAAAAACCTCTTTAAAGCAAAAAGATCTAAAGCAAAAAAGAAAAATATATAAAAATTGTTAAGTCTTAGTCGAGGGGTCAACTGCTAAAGGAAATCGTGTACAATGAACTTCACACTTCACGTATTTCAGAAGAATTCTCCATACTTCTTCTTACTTCATATAATTCAGCAGTAATTCACGGGAATTCACGTACTTCACCAGTAATTCACCGTACTCCATCAATAATTCACGGTACTGCACCTACTTCATTGTATTTCACGTACTTCATCAGTATTTCAGAGACTTACCGAGATTCCAAAATTAGTGCGCTAGAGGTGTTCCCCAGACCCCCAGATCTAGTAGTATATTTTTTATCATAAGTAAACTGAAGATTTCCCGTTGCCGAGGCACTGAAAGGTGTTCCACATCCCCAGACCCCCGGATTAAGTAGTTTATTTTTTATCAGAGATAAACTGAAGACCTCTCGTTGTAGAGATCCCACTACTCCCTAGGAGTGTACGGAATTTATAATTACGCAGTTTATAATTAATTGTCAGATTACGAATTAAACACATTTACTTGGCCATAGCTAATTTTAATAAACTTGAGATATGCTTAAATATTTAATTCACTTTTAATAAAAATAAATTATTTAAACCGGGGGTCTAGGAAGTGTGAATCACCCTCTAATGCCTTTGGAACGGGAGATCTTGAGTTTACTTCTGATATAAAATAAACTACTTAATCCAGAGGGTGTAGAACACCCTTCAGTGCCTTTGCAACAGGAGATCTTCAGTTTACTTCTGATAAAAAATAAACTACTTGATCCGGAGGTCCAGGGGGTTCTGTATGTTCTGCAATGTTCTTTATTCCAAAATGTGTGCACTGGAGGGTGTTCCACACCCCAGACCCCCCGGATTGAGTAGTTTATTTTTTATCAGAAGTAAACTAAAGATCTCCCGTTGCAGAGGCCCTAGAGTATCTTCCACACTCCCAGGCCCCCGGATTGAGTAGTTTATTTTTTATCAAAAGTAAACTGAAGATCTCTCGTTGCAGAGATATAACTAATTTTAAAAAGCTTGGGATATGCTTATATATTTAATTCACTTTTAATAAAAATAAATTATTTAAACCGGGGGGTCTGGGGGGTGTGGAACACCCTCCAGTGCCTTTGGAACGGGAGATCATTAGTTTACTTCTGATATAAAGTAAACTACTTATTCCGGGGGGTGTAGAACACCCTCCAGTGCCTCTGCAACGGGAGATTTTCAGGTTACTTCTGATAAAAAATTAATTAATTAATCCGGGGGTCTGGGGGTGTGGAACACCCTCCAGTGCCTCGGCAACGAGAGATCTTCAGTTTACTTCTGATAAAAAATAAATTACTCAATCCGTGGGGTGTGAAACACCCTTCAGTACCCAAATATTACAATGCAGGCAAACATATTAAAAGTTTGAAAATTTAGTAGAAACTCTCAGCTACCGTTTTAGTTTTTTAAAAAAATTATGAGATATTCTTAGGGGAGGGGGTAAAAAAGGATAAAAAAAATAAATTATGTACAATCAAGCACCAACGAATATTAAGATTATTTTCAAAATTGGGAGGGGGAGCTAACAGTTCTCCCCACCCCAGCTAATTTTTTAAATAATTCAAAAGCAAAAAAAGTCCAACCCAAAATAAAGAATGCACAATAGATTTAGACTTTTTTGAATTAAAAATTCGCAATGGAAGGGATTGATGTTTATTAATTGGTGCTGTGATTGATGCTGTTTCTTTTTAGAATTTTCCGAAAAAATAAAGATTTAAAAATGTTTTATTTAAAACACTTCTTGTAATTGATTGTCTTGAATTTCTTTTTTGTTGTGTAGCCATTTTTTAATTTGATTTGTCTTGAATCCTATTTTACCTACTTTGCACGTACTTCATGTATTTTACCATTCCTTTATGTACTTCACATGAGATTTCATGAGATGTGTACAAAAAACTTTATCAGCGGTTAACCCCTCGGTCTTAGTATTAATAAAATAATTTAAAGTAGGTAAACTTTCAGTTATATTATTAAAAATTTAATGAAAACGTGATAATTAAATAACCCCAACCTGTTATTGTGCATTAGTAGGTAGGCACTTATTTGTTTATTCAAAATTATAATATAATTAATATTTTAAATTAAATGAAAATTTAAATTTATCCACGTTTTCTTGCATAAACTAATTTTTAGTAATTGCTACCTATTTTTGGGTGGCACCCCATTTTGGAGCGTACTAACGCCCTATTTTTTTGGGTTACTTGAACTGAAAGCAACTTTAAATCAATGTTTCATAAAATTTAAAATCAATGTTATTTCAGCAGGCACAGGTTTCTGAGCATTTCAATTTTTTTTCTATTTTTGCCCAAAAAACGTATTTTTTTACATATTATAGATGGATTTAGCATAGCCAACAGCAATAGTTTGTATCTTTTTCCTTTGAAAATGAACCCATTCCCATGAAGCCAAAAAGCCGATATATTCGCCAAAAGTCTCAAACAAATCGCAACTTCGTTAATAAACGTCGACTTTACTTCCATCGAAGTCATCACTCGGACGATGAATACCTGCATATTATTCGGTAACAGGAAAGCTTCTGGCTTCAACGACATCTCTAAAACATCATCAAAGCTTTTATCCGCCTCAGGACCTTTCTTTAGCTATGAAAATCGACGGATGTGATTCTCATCCATAAACCAGGTCAGGACGTTTAGCTTTCACAAACCTACTGACCCATCTGCCTTTTGCCTTCGATAGGTAAACTAGTGGTGATCATCCCGGCGTCATTCAAAGAAGCCATTTTTAATCAAAACACAATTTGGTTTTTGCGCAGGGCACAACACGGTGTACCAAGTACTGCAGTTTTGTAGAATAGATCATTCTCGGGTTCAATAAAAAGGAGTTCATAAAAGTTCTGATTGAATTAATCTTCTCCTTTCTTTTTCTTTCTCAAAAATCTCAAAAAAAAGTTAGTCAACAAACTGTAAGGCAGCCATTGCAGCCAAGGCAGCAAGCAGTTCCACGTTATAGCACGATTTCTTTACGAACCACACCAGTCTCCTCCTGCACACCGACGACTCAGGACGACGTTCTCTCTCTGCCCAAATAACATTGCAGCACGTTTTTAAGAAGCCATCAGCTCTATGGAAACCTGATTTGAAATATGGCGCATTACAAAATGGAACTTCTTCTTTTTTTTTCTTACGTGAGGTCTAGCGACTTGTGCTTCCAGTAGCAACCTCGGATAAGTTCCGAAGTCGCTGTTAGGACTCATACAAAATGCATGGAACAAGAAAGCTAAGTTCAATGTGTAGATGTTCCATCAACAAATTCTGGGTTCGATTGTAAGCTCACCTAGGCCCAGCAGAGTGGCGCATTGGAGAACGTAAGCAAATGTGAGTAAGCTCATCTGGGTAAACCTATCATTGCCGTCAACAACCGTGCCAAGGTCATTATCGACAAGTTCTACCTGCTGATCAACAAACGCAGCAAGATAAGTTTCGCCAACAAACTTAAACATTCAACATTGAAAGTTTCACTTGAACAAACTCCAAGTCATCAGAATAAATCTCTTTGCCGTTTCCACTCCGATGCCTTCTTGGAAACCACCAAAAAGTTCATCAAAAAACTGAATCACAACCTGTACAAGAAAGCAAAAGACACCCACAAACTGTTTATCAAAATCGGTTTATATCCCAAACATTGTTTACTCAAAATCATCCTGGAACCACCAATCTGCTAGTCAAACTACTTTTTCGCATCTTTGCTGATATCACAGCTGCCACTTGTGGTTTCTTGAAAAATATTTTTTCCTCTCATCTTCTTCTCATCTTTACGCCACTTTCTATCAACCAGTCAATCATAGCTCCATGCCAGCATCGCAAAAATCAATGCCTACTCCCCAAATATCATCAGATGGAGAAGATACAGGGCTCCCCCACCCCCCAGTTTTCCGACCAACTAATTAAAGTTGAAACAATGAAAATGTGTCATTCACTATGCATGGCCAGCTGGTAGCTCGTTTTCCTAGCCGATTAGTCATACGTTAATAAATTGTTTATGGCCAACTGGCAATCAAAATGTTACTTAGGCGATTTTATTTAAGAATCTCACCAGGTGAGCAAAATCAATAGGGCAAATTAAAAATTTGTGCTGAAAACTTCTGTTTTCATTTCGTGGAATAAATTTATGTTAAACAGTTCGTATTTTTTGATATACACACTCAAATGGAAAATAACATCTCAATTGGAGTTTGACTCTGGTTTTTTTTTATATCTTTTTCGAACTCTTAATCGTTAAAATTGTTCTATTGACCGTTTGGCTAATCCCTACACAACTTTCGCAAACAACGTTCAAAGTCGAGCTAATAGAGTTATATTAGCTTTTAAAAGCGATTTGGAGATAAATTACACAAATGTTCAAAACAATGTTTTCTTGCACCCAATGTCCTTCATTTTTTAAATTTGAAAAATATTTTTCCAAACTGTAAACGTTTTTGCAATTATCTCGTAAACGGAGTAATCTTATAATTAATGAGAACAAAAACAATGATGCAAGAACTTTTTTGATTAAGTGAAGCTATAAACAAAATTTTTTTTAGGAAAAATATTCTTGCGAAAGTTTAAAATGTATTTCTTTTGTGCCAGATCCATATTGTGCGAACTATGGATTTAAGAGAAAATTTGCTTATGTATATTTTTTGTTTAAAATTTTATTCTTATCAATTTTTTGTTATTTATAAGATAATTTTGAAAAGCCATACATGTTCACCGTTCTAAGGTTTTTTTTTAATCAAAAGGTGATACTCATACCCGGAAAGAGAAAACTCGGTGAATACTTGATCAAATGACTGTTTTAAAATTATTTCATTCCTCTCTTTTATCGGTTTGGAGGAAATCTGGGAAAAACCAGCGTTAAGTCCCATTGGGATTTATTTTTTTTGGCACGAAGGGTTATTTCAAGAAGCTTTTGTAATTTGTAATTTTTGCTTTGCTAAAATTCTGTGTATACTTAAATTTAAATATTTTTGCATTATTTGAAACTCCTCTGTTATTTTTGAGTGAACTTTGAATTTACCTGACAATGATTTGGCAAAAAGTGCAAATCCTGTGCCTTCTGGCAGGATTCTCCCGTCCTGGATATAAATTTACTACTTCGACTTTTTTGGGGGCACTGAATTGTAGCATCGGACGAAAACGAAATACTAAAACACCAAATAATTAATTGCTTCTCGTTTTATCTCTTGAATTTTCCTTACCGCAAATTTAAAAGATCTAGGTCGTCTAAACAATATCTATCGCTGTCAGAATTATCTTTTACTTTATCCTAAAATGTAAAAATAAACAAATTGGCTACTTAAGCTATGAAAAAGAACAAACCTCTTCATGAGTATTATGAGCTTTTCGCATTATCCCTACATCCAACTAAAAATTTTCAGTTAATCGAAAACCGGTGACAAGTACGAGTATTTCGTGAAGGGCCGATTCAAAAAACCTATTAACAACACATTTATGTTACTATAACAACCAACAAATGTTTTGACAGTTTAACTTTGCTTTGTGGGCGAGAGATTTTTTTTAAATGTTAAATTTAAGTAATAATTCGTGATGGAAGAACAACCTAGACAAAAGTCCGCGCTTGTTAGCAAATCGGCAGTTCAACAAATTAGACGAGGAACTGTTACCATAGCCCAAACACCACTTACCGAAACCATAACCGACTATTACGCCAACAAATCAGTGAGTCACGATCATGTGCCGTCCTTTTTGGATAAAAAACGTAGTTTTGGTCAATCAATTCGGTCAAAAATTCTAAGAGAAACTCGGTTTCAAACCTTTTACCGAGGGATTTACAGTGTAAAGTTTACTCCGGATCATAATAAGTTTGTTACGACGTACGGAGCTGGAGCTATTCAGGTGACTGACGTCGAATGGACCTCACCAAGTCTTAAAATAAAATGGATTTCAAATTTTTCAACAGTTATGGGATCTAAATTCTTCAGAGGATGCGATTGATATTAAGCCTATTCCTGACCATGGATTTCCCATCATGTGCCTACAGTTCATTCCTTCCAATTTGGACAACAAGTTTTTTGCTGGCGGAGCATGCGGTTCCATTTATTTGTGCGATTTAAACCCCGATAGTTTTATAGAATTTGCTAAAGGTAACTTTTCTATGGGTAAGAGTCTCCAAACGAAGAGTAAGGTGCTTACCCTAAATATAAATGAAGTTTAATTAAAAATACTTGGCTGACTCATTAGTGGAGGCTTAAGTACACTTTTATGGTATAATTTCATAATTCAATATTTAGAAACAGCCAACGAGGTGAACGCTATAGATATTAATATCGGTGCAGATACTTTGGCTTCTGGAGGTAAAGATGCCGCAATACGACTGTACGATATCAATACAGGAAAAGTACCCCTCCTTTTGTAAAAATTTAACAACCCAACCTAAATAATTTGTTATAACCACAGATTAAGCATGTCTACAGCAGAAATGAAGAGAACACATCTGAAAGTAATATTGGTAGTTTTCACAAAATGCGAATATTTGCTCTTCGCTTCCATCACGAATTCAACGACACATTTTTAACCGGCGGATGGGATGACCGCGTCAAAGTACATAATATGCTTTTGGAGATTTTTTTAAAATTACAAAAAAATGATTTCAGGTTTGGGATATGCGGATTGAAGATGGCTGTGTGCGTGAGATTAGGGGACCTCATATTTGCGGGAACGCAATCGATATGCATGCAAGTAAACTTGAACTATCTAAACCTCTCACTTGGCCCCAATTGCTCAGTTGCAGGTTAAAATCTTGGTCAACTACCTTGGGTTAATGTTTAACTACAAAATTAATCAAGATTTAATTATTTATCTTTAACTGAAAAACAACTTCGTAGTTAAACTAAATAAATTAGGTTAACCTTAAATTTTTTCTAGAACAACACCGTCCTGACTGGCTCATGGATCGTGGAGAATAGCTTGCAAATCTGGGATTTGATGTCGACTAAATTGATCGACACCATAGCGGTGATAAATCGTCCAATGACAATCGATGGTGAATTTTTGTATTGCACTCAATTTTTTAAAGGAGATACTTCGGGAAATACAGTGATTACAGGTGGAAGTGGTGTGGGACAGGTGGAAGTTATCGATATAGCAAATAAGAAGGTTATTTCGTCCTTTAAAGTTCATAAAAGCGTGCAAGCGATTGATACTACCGAAAAATATTCGGTGTTTGGCGGAATGGAATCGATGTTTAAAATTATCCTCGTAAAGTTTTAATTTACTTTCGCCTTTTTCTAAAAATAGCCATTGTGATCTTTTTATAAAATAAAAGTGATAAAAATTAGGTCTGTTTAATTAGGTGGTTTCTGCTTTAGGAACAAATTTGACGACGGTTTTGGCAGAAATCAATTATCCTGCTAAGACAAGTAAAAAATCGATTAGGTTCGTCTGCAGAAGAAGGCTAAAAGAAAATGAGGGCGTGTTTGGCAAGTCTGTCCGGGTGAACTAGAGAAGCATGAAAGAGTGTTATTGTGGGAAAGGGGTAGTTCCACCCTAAGTTTGACCTGCATTGAGTTGTAGGCCAAGGTCAGGGTAGGTCTGGTCGATGAAGCCTTTGCGCGCACGAGTAAGCTTTCCTGTTCTGCTCCTCCTTATTGCGGATAAAATTGTCTATTTCGAATATGATGTTATTTTCACATTTAATTCAATTCGATGAGTTTTATCAATTTTTAATCTTAATGCCGGAAGGAAATACAAAATACAAATTTTTCAACAAACTAAACAATTTTAACACCCATTGAACTTTTGCATCAATCATACAGTGATTGATTTTGCCAAAATATGTTCGGTCTAATTTGACATTAAAAATAATTTAATCGATGTAGGGTACGAAAGAAAATTCAGGACTTGCTGGTAAAGGTCAAATGTGAAAAGTTCACTTTGTAATGTATACAACGTTGACCTACAAAATTAATTCGTTCGTTATTACTAAAAAGCTTTCAGTGGATTTTAAGTGCTGTAATATTTAAATTTGTTGGCTATTTTAAGTCATACATAATTTATAAAATTTTTATTACGATTAGAAAATTCACATCTGAAAGGATCCAGATCTTTGCAGACAAAACAATAAAACTGTGTCACTAGAAAACCCGGAGAGAGAAACTAAATTATGCCGCGCAGCTTTTCCCGGACCGAAATTTCAGTAATTTTCATAAACTAATTAGTATGTTTAGATAAATTTCTAATAAAAATAAAATTTCAAATTATTGATTGTGAGCTTCGGGTACTTTTTATTCCCCACTTTTAGCTGAAAGAAAATTTATCTCTTCGCGGTTCATTATTTTGCTTTGGAATGTTTACTTCCCTATGTTGGCTATCTACCAGAAGAAAATTGAAGTTTTTGAAAATTTTTCACTAACGCGTCACGTTTTTTTTGTTTAAAATTAAGTTATAGGAAGGGAGATAAAATTTAAGTACCTAATCAAGTGAGTAATGAGATTTGCGAATATTTAATTAAGGTGCGCGTTTATTAATTACAGGGTAATTAGAATTAAAGTTTTAATATTAAACAGATTTTAGTTATAATGCCGGTAATACTCCCGATAACAACTAAACTATGCATAGTTTTCCAAGTTTATCCGATAATTGACCAGATTGAAACTGACATTTAATTTTAAAGCTTAAATAGATTACCTAAACATAGAATTTATAATTTCTGGTATAAATTTTGAATTATGTTTTGGAACAAATTTTTATAAATTTGAAAATTTATGAAGAACATTTAAAATTATACATAGAAACATGTGAGCAAATAAAATAAGAGAAGAATGCTAATATTAGATGTGTGAAGTTTGTCAGCCAAAGGACGTCATTTCATTTCGTCATACCTTGACATTTTCTACGATCTCCTAAAATCGTTATTTTGTCTAAAACAGGATCATTAAAATTGCCCAGCGCAGACGCACTTCCTCTATTTGTTCCACTTTATTTGTCTTGGTCATTTTAACAAAAAATTTTCCTGTGCTTCTTAATCTCATAAGATTTGTCTACCGACATTACCGGGCGAAGCCGGGTACATCAAGAATAAGACAAATAATATTTTACTAAAAACACGAATGCATTGTTCCGCCACCGTATTTTTTATACAGAGTAAATTTTCATGAAATTTTAAAATTTCCAAAATAAAGTTTGGGAATTCCAAAAATTTTTGAAAATATTATAAAAATTAATGTACACCAAATTCAGAATATTAAAAACTTCCAGTAAATTCCAAAGTTTATCAATCAAGATCTCCAAAATATTTTTTGCAAATTCTAAAAATTTTGATGAAAAGTGATATTTAGAAAGCAAATAAAACTTAACAAAAATCTAACAATTTTCTTAGATTTCAAAATAATTATAAAAAACTTTAAAAATTTTGAAAATATTCAGTCTTATATACATATTCAGCATAATACCTAATATTCAGGAAGGGTAAATATATTAAAAATCCCAAAAATTATCAGTGAATTTTAAATATTTATAAAATAAATTTTGAGAATTTAACGAATTTCAACGATTTTCAAAGAACTCGTGAATAATTTTAAGAAATCTCCAACATTTGCAAAAAGTGTAATATTTTGCCAGAATTAAAATATTAAAAAATTTGTGGATCCAAGATTCGGAATTCTAAAGATTTTTAGAGAATTGGTAATATTTTCAAAATTATTTTTGAAAATTCCAAGAATTTTGAAGAAATGTAATATTCCGCAAGTGGTAAATACAATTATTAAAATTTGTAAACGCAAGATATAGTATTTCAAAAATTTCCAAAGAATTCTAAAGATTTGCAATGAATTTCAATAAATTTTTAAATTTTAAAAATTTGTAGACGTGTAATATCCCGCAAAATACATTAAAAAATTTGTGTACGTAAGATTCAACACGTCAGAGCTATTCAGAAAATTCTAATGATTACCACAAATTTTTTTTCGAGAATTTCAAATATTTCCAAAATAATTTTTAAGAATTCTAAGAGTTTTGTAGTAATATAATATCTCGCAAGAAGGAAATCTGTTAAAAATTTGTGTACACTTTCGAATCAAAAAAATTGCAAAATAATAGAATTTTAGAAATTTTGAAAAATGTAATATCCACTAAATCAAATATATTAAAAATTTGTGGACACATTAGGAAATTCAAGAATTGCTTAGGAAACTAAAGGATTTTCAAGGAATTTCGAAGATTTATAAAATAATTTTTGAGAATTTTAAATCTTTTTAAGAAATGTGATACCTTGCAAGAGGTAAATATTTACAAATTTATATACTCAAGATTTAGAATTCCGTAAAATATCAATGATTTTCAATTTAAACAATTTTGAAAAATATTTTTGTAAAGCAATTTTTATATAGACAAGATTTTGAAAATTAAAATTTTCAAGAAATTCAAAATAATTCTAGAATTTTAAAACCTTCAAGTGATAAATAAACATATTGAAAAGTTTGTGTTCACAAGATTCGAAATTTTAAAGATTTTTAAAAAGTTTCCGAGATTTCCAAAGAGAAATTCCCAAAATTTTGGAATTTAATGAATTTTAACAGAATAATAATTATGATATCCCTCAACTGATAGATAAGTAATATTAAATAATGTGTATAGACATAACATTAGGAAAATTCAAGATTTCTGAGAAAATATTTCTAACGATTTTCAAAAAGTTTCTAACAAACTAAAATTTTACGGAATTTCAAAAATTTGAAAAGATGTAGTATTCCGCAAGGGTCAAATATATTTAAAAGTTTGTGGCAACAAGATTTGGAAACGATAGGATTAGGTACAACAAATTTCGGAAATGCCTAAAAAATTTCAAATATAAAAAATATCCAAAATAATTTTTGAAAATTCCAAAAATTTTGAAAATCTTGCAAGAAGGATATTCATGTATGATTTGAAATCCTCAGTGTCAAATATATTAAAAAATTTGTATAGACTAAATTATGAAATTCAGGGATTGCCCAGGAACTCCGAAGATTTTCAAAGAATTTCGAAGATTTCTAAAATAATTTTTGAGAATTTTAAATCTTTTTAAGAAATGTGGTACCTTGCAATAGGTAAATAATTAAAAGTTTAACTACACAAAATTTAGATATCCGTAAAATATCAATGATTTCCAATTCCAACAATTTAGAAAAATATTTCTGCAATTGTTTTGCAAAAATATTTTTATATAGACAAGATTTCGAAAATTAAAAATTTTCAGAATATTAAGAATAATTCTAGAATTTTAAAACCTCCAAGAGATAAATAAACATACATATTGAAAGTTTGTGTTTACAAGATTCGAAATTTTAAAGATTTTTAAAAAGTTTCCGAGATTTCCAGAGAATTTTAAAGATTTGCAAAATAATTTTGAGAATTTAATGAATTTTAACAGAATAATAATTATGATATCCCTCAACTGATAGATAAGTAATATTAAATAATCTGTGTATACACATGAAATTAGGAAAATTCAAGATTTCTGAGAAAATATTTCTAACGATTTTCAAAAATTTGCAAACTAAAATTTTTCGGAATTTCAAAAATTTGAAAAGATGTAGTATTCCACAAGGGTCAAACATATTTAAAAAGTTTGTGGCAACAAGATTTGGAAACGACAGGATTAGGTACAACAAATTTCGGAAATGTCTAAAAAATTTCAAATATTTCCAAAATAATTTTTGAAAATTCCAAAAATTTTGAAACAATGTGACATTTTGCAAGGAAGATATGCACGTATGATTTGAAATCCTCAGTGTCAAATATATTAAAAAATTTGTGTAAACAAAATTAGGAAATTCAAGGATTGCCCAGAAATTCCAATAATTTTCAAGGTATTTTACAAATATTTAAGGAGTTTTGAAGATTTCTGTGATAATTTTTGAGAATTTCAAATATTTTTTGGAAAAGTAATATCTTGTAAGAAATGATTTATAGCAGCACCAAATTTGAATTTGGAGAAATTAAAAGTAAAAAACTTTTTTTTTAATAATTTTGGAAATTTTTAGAAATGCAAAAAAAGAACAAACATAGTACATAGAAAGTATAGTTGAGGTGATAGGCCAGTGTAAATCTAACAACTAGACATCTTTTTACACCATATTATCAACGCAAACATTCAAAATTTTCTTTTCAATCTTGTAAGAAATAAATATATTAAAAATTTGTGTACGGAAGATTCAGAATTTTAAATATTTCAGATATTTTCAAAATAGTTCTATGAATTGAAATATTTTTAAAAATATAATTTAAAAAAATTTGTGTGAACAAGATTTGGCTATCTAAAAATTTCCAAATAACTACAAAAAGATTTCCAGCGAATTACAAGATTTCACAAAATTTTGAATATTTCAAAACTAGTTTTGAAAATTTTGTTTGATGTTTGTAATTTTGAAGATAGTGTGATATATCTTGCAAATATATTAATAAATAGTTTGTGTAGACAAGATTTGGAATTTCAAAGATTTCTAAGAAATTCTCAAGATTACTACAAAATTCCAAAGATTTCTGGGGTATTTCAAATATTTTCGAAATGACTTTAGAGAATTCCAAAAATTTTGAAAAATGTAATATCTACTGAAAAATTTGTATAGACAAGATTCAAAATCCAAAGATTTCTAGAGAATTGCTAAGATTTCCAAAATTATATTTGAAAATTTCAAGAATTTTAAAAAAATAATTCAATGCGGGGAATATATTATAATATTGTAAAATGTGTACACAAGATATAGAATTTCATAGATTTTCGAAGAATTTAAAGATTTTTGAAGAATTTTTTAAGATTTCTAAAAAATTTTAATTAATGTGAAGTACGTTTTAGCAATTGCAATTGGAAATTTTGAAGATAATCTGTAAAAGATATTAAAAAACCTGTATAGTTACATAAGATTCGGAACTCAAAGATTCTCAAGAAGTTCTAAAGATTCTAAAATTCCACAAAACTCTAAATATTGCTATGAAATTTAAAATATTTCCAAAATAATGTTTGAGAATTTTAAGCATTTTAAAGAAATTTGAAAAAAGTGTAATGGGGAAAATTTATTAAAAAATCTTATAAATTTTATAAATCTAAATTTTCAAAATGTTTTAGGAAATTTGCAAAATTAATTTGTAAAAATGAAAATTAGTTAAACTAAAATTTTACTTTAATATTAAATATTTTGGGTTATTTTTGGGAATTTTAATTTTAATATATATTTGCAAGATTTTAAAATTTTCAAAAACACTTCAAAGATTTGAAAATCAACTTTCTGAGGAATATAAAATTTTGAAAAGGAATCTAAATTAATGAACTAAAATTTCTGAATTAAAATAATTTTTTAAAAATTAGAGAATCTATATCTTGCAAAGGTAAAATATTAAAAATTTTTAAAATTTCAAAGATTTCGTGGAAATTTAAAAATTGTCAGAATCATTAATGTAGAAATTAATATTTTTTCAATTCTAATCAATAATTTAATTTACTAAATAATATTTATAAATCTTAAGTAATTTCGAAATATTAAATTTATTCTTTGAAGTTGTTTTTAAATATTAAAAATTTGATTACCATATAGGATTATTGAAAACCAGTTCCATGTTTAATTTTAATTAAATTTTTTTTAAAATTCCTTCTACAAGAATAATATCTTTTAGATTTGCACTAAAATCTTATGTATCCCCACTATAAATTCATTTTAAAACTTTAATTTTTACATTAAAATATGAAGAGCGAATGTAAAATGTTGCGGAATTTATTGTTGATACCATCTCCACCTTATCTGTGAATAAGCAGGATTTAAAAACATTATTAACTTCTTAAATGTTGGCGTAAAGTGGGCCATCCGGTATGGTGTATTAATTTATCGGTTAAGTGCTGAAATTTATCGAGTTTCAGGGGCCATTAAAATGTAGAAACAAATATTAACATTGCTAATACAAATTAACAATAACAGAAGCTATTTACCTGTAAAATAATTATTGCTACTTTCAAACCTAGTAATTGTCTGAAGCACTCCGAACTTCGAGCATCGTAGTAACAAAAGTTATTTTGTAAAATTAATAATACCTAATCTCAAATACATATTACTAAGGGATCAAACTTCTTTACATTTAATTAAATGTATTCAAGAATTTATCTTCAAATTGAGATCTAAGATGAAAAGACGATGCGTAATATGATTTTAACAAACAAAATACTTGAATAAGTATCACCCACTTATTATTTTCAAGTACTTAATTTGAAAATACTAATGTGCCTTGTGTGCTTTTGTTAGGCCTTTGATGCTTGTATTTGTTATCTCATTGTTTACATAAAAAAAATATAAGAGTACTATAAAATTTGTGTCTTAAATATGTGGAGAGAATGAAACCAAAATGGTATTTGAACATTGTTATTGCAAATAGCTATTTGTGCAACTAGGCAGAAAAGGGAATACTTTATATTTGAAAAAAGTACTATAGAAATTCTTTTCTTGTGCGCTACCGTTTTATTAGTTTAAGAACTTCGAAATATAATTAATTTTAAAAATTTGCTTTTCGGTACTCAGTGCGGAAAAAAAATACATTTTTGCACTCACCTTTCTATCCAATCATTATTATTAAAAAACAAGATTTTGAATAAATAATATAGGTTTGTGTAATAATTAGAAAAAGAATGAATAAAAAATGAAACTTGAATTTAAAAGTTGGTGATGGCTCGTATTATTCATGAAGGTTGAATATATCGAAAGTTGGTTTGATTAAATTTAATAATTAATCACGTTTTGGACATAAACTTTGTTGTATCTAAAAATATCGGAAATTTTGAAGTAATTTCAGTTTGTGAAACACTTTTATTACATTAATAGCAGATTATCTAGTCGTCTTAAAATTTTAATTCAGATCATCAATTCTTAACGCGGCCCTACTCGTTAAGGAATCTCTTAGTACTTCCAAGTTAATCTGCTTTAACGCACGAGCTTATTCCTATGGGTGTTGAATTTAGTTAGTTTAGCCATCAAGAAACTTGAAAATTGTCGTCGTTTACACGAACGATTGTACTTACACTGTTTGGCATGTTATCGTAACGATGATCGATACAATCAAGATAAAACGTTTTACTCTTTAAAATTAGAATTATTAATCAATTTTAATCATCCACTTCAATTTTTTATGGCTTTAAATTTCTTAGAGCGTTTTGTTGAATAAGAAGAGGACCTTGGCCGAATAGAACAGGGCTGAGCCCGGGGTGTTTGGCGCTATATCGATTACCGCACCACACAACGAACTCTGACATTTAAGCACCCCTAGCCCTTGACGTCAAGACTCCCACGCTTGGTGCATCTCTGTGGAGGATGGAAACCATTCCAGCAAACTTCCTGGTCCTACTCTGACAGCGGAACTGCTTATGATCGACTGCCCTGACGTCAAATAGAGCCAAACGGAGATAACAAATCAATTTTATTTTTGTCTTTGTCATACTTTCAGCGTATTTTTGTTGAATATTTACATATTGACTTCATCTGACCTACTTTCAGCGATTAGTAGGTGCGCTGGTGATCTGAATTACGTAGGTTTTGCTGAAGCTTTTCCACGTCCCACTTCCTTGTTATAATTTTTTAATGCTGCCTCTCAAACTTTAAAAAAATATAACGGTAAGAGGAGTGTCACCTTTCGACAACTAAGTTTTCAACAAAGCTGGATTTAGTCCCGAAAACTTTCTTGTGTCTGTCATACGCACTGAAAGGATTCCTATTGGGATTCGTCCCGAATCCAGGATCTTTTGTTTCTCGACTTAACTTTCAACTATTGTTAGGATGTAAGCTACATAAAGGACTTCTGTTTTGTGGTCTTCGGTCCGATTAAGTAATTTATGGATTTTTAAATCTTAACCATGAGGAATTTACTATTCCACTAATATAGTTGGTAGTACATAAAAGGTAATCCCACTTGGCTATAAATTGTTAATAATACTCGACTGTTACCCACCTTGGCTGAGCACGAAGAAAATCCGTCTTTTTGTACCATTTCAGCAAGTATATGTTGTACAAAATTTAATTAAAATATTTATTATATGTTTAGAAATTTACATATAATTTACGTTGAATGTCAGTTTAATGAAGTTTTAAACTAAAACCGAAGTGTATGTACCTAAATATAGAACCATAATAATATTGTAGTTTAATGGAACCGCCTCAAGTAATTTTCAACTGTGATTATTTTTGAATTAAACTTTTTACTTGTATAGAGCAATAGTAACTTGCATTTTATTTGTTCTGCCAGTAACATTTAATTTCCTCGTTCAACTTTATTCATTTAAACATTTCAAAATGTCACGGTTTAATTAATACACCCATCTGGCTCACAATAGTTTGTTATTATGCCATATTTATTTGAAGAAAGTGGAAATTAATAAAATTACGCACAAACCAGGTTGACACGTAGACTCATGCACAGCCGTTACATGCCATGATTGATAAGACTACTTAAGTAAGATTAATTTCGTCCAGGGTTTAGGTTCTTGAAATGTCATGATAGACTTTTGCTACCGTATCGGATTATTCCTAACCTAAAAATTTAATATAAATAGAGCTCATTTTCGGGCTCACTTCTGGAGTGGATCACTGCATTCGTATGTCAACTTGGCAGATTTTTTAAGGTGCTGGCTGAAATTAATTTTGGGAACTCCCTCGCATTCAAGAGAAAAAAGTCAACCTTAATCATCCATCTTACAATTAGCAAGCAAAGTTATGAAGAGAAAAGTGCTAGAAGAATATGTAGGGACAATCTATTGGTAAACTGAGAACGTCGATGAAGCAAGAAAGAGATGCATAAAAGCCAGAAAAAGGTATACTTAAATCCGGTGAACTAGACAGTCGGATATGGATCAAACAACAATGAATCTATCAATAAAATCCCAAAAACCTAATGAAAGAAACAGAGGACAGTAGAAAAAATAAATGAAAAAACTTTATCGAGAAAAAAATAGAAAAATTAGGAAAAAGGTAAGATTAATAAAAAAAACCTTTGTTGAGCACCAATTTTACGTGATAATATTGAATTAATGTGAATAATAATTAATTCTATTAAGTTTTAATTAAAAAGCTCTATTAAATTTGTTTTCTTAATAAGAAATTTTCCCTTCTTCACATAGTACAACTCTAAGGTTAACCGCTGATGAACTTTTGTACACATCTCATGAAGTACATGACATCACATGTGAAGTACATGAAGTACTTGTGAAATACATAAAGTACTTGTGAAGTACATGAAGTACTGGTAAAATACATGAAGTACGGGTAAAGTAGGTAAAATACGTGTTAATGCGCTACTGTCAATTTCAAAAAGTCTATTATGCATTCTCTATTTTCGGTTGGACTTTTTTGTTTTTGAATTATTTATAAAACTAGTTAGGAGGGGGCAAAGACCTGCTAGCTCCAACCTCTCGATTTTGAAAATGATCTTAATAATCGTTTGTGCATGATTGTATATAATTTATTTTTGCTTTACTGTTACCCCCTCCAAGAATATGTCATAATTTTTTTTAGAAAACTAAAATGGTAGCGGAGAGTTTCTACTAAATTTTCAAACCTTTAATATGTTTGCCTGCATTGTAATATTTGGGTACTGAAGGGTGTTTCACATCCTCCAAATCCCCCAGATGAATTAGTTTATTTTTTATCAGAAGTAAACTGTAGATCTCTCCATACTTGGGCACTGGAGGGTGTTCCACACCCCAGAACACCCGGATTGAGTAGTTTATTTTTTATCAGAAGTAAACTAAAGAACTTCCGTTGTAAAGGCACTGGAGGGTGTTCCACACCCCCCAGACCCCCCGGTTTAAATAATTCATTTTTATTAAAAGTGAATTAAATGTTTAAGCATATCTCAAGTTGATTAAAATTAGCTATGGCCAAGTAAATGTGTTTAATTCGTAATCTGACAAATTATAAACTGCGCAATTATATGTTGCTTCTGCAACGGAAATCTTCAGTTTACTTCTGATAAAACTAAACTACTCAATCCGGGGGTCTGGGGTGTGGAACACCCTCCAGTGCACAAATTTTGGAATGAAGAACATGCAGAACCCTTCCGAACGTGTAGTTTATTTTTATCAAAAGTAAATTGACGATCTTTCGTTAGATAGACACTGGAGGGTTTTCCACCCCCAGACCCCCGGTTTAAATAATTTATTTTTATTCAAAGTGAATTAAATGTTTAAGCATATCTCAAGTTTATTAAATTTAGCTAAGCCAAGTAAGTGTGTTTAATTCATAATCTGACAATTAATTATTAACTGCATTATTATAAATTCCGTGTACTCTGGGGGGGGGGGGAGGTAGATTTGTGCAACAGGGGATCTTCAGTTTACTTATGATAAAAAATAAACTTTTCAATCCGGGGGGTCTGTGGTGTGTGGAACTCCAGTGCACACATTCTAGAATGAAGAACATTGTAGAACATGCAGACCCCTCAGACCCCCCGCAGACTCTCCGGATCAAATAGATTATTTTTTATCAGAAGTAAACTGAAGATCTCCCGTTACAAAGGCTCCAGTGCACAAATTTTGGAATGAAGAACATGCAGAACCCTTCAGACCGTGTAGTTTATTTTTATAAGATTTAAACTGAAGATCTCCCGTTACAGAGGCACTGGAGGTGTTCCACACCCCAGACCCCCGGTTTAAATAATTTATTTTTATTAAAAGTGAATTAAATGTTTAAGCATATCTCAAGTTGATTAAAATTAGTTTGGGCCCAAAAAGGTTTAATTGAATTAAAATTAAAACCCAATTTATGTTGCCCGCAAAGGAAATTTTTTACCCGATAAAAATAAATTCAATGGGGGGTTTGGGGGGTGTGGGAAACACCTCCATGACAAATTTTGGGAAATAAAAACTCAAATTCCAAGGATTTATTTTTATAAAAGTAAATTACGATTTCCTTAGATAGACACTGGAGGTTTTCCCCGCCCCCGACCCCCGGTTTTAAAAAATTTATTTTTATTCAAAGTAATTAAATGTTTAAGTACTCAAGTTTTTAAATTTTCTAAGCCAAGTAAATGTGTTTTAATTTATAATCTGAAAATTTAAACATAATGCATATAGTAAATTCGTGTACTCGGGGGGGTAATTTCAACAGGGGCTTATTTTTTATAAAAAAATTTATAAACCGGGGGTCTTTGGTGTTGAATCTAAATTCTAGAATGAAGAACATTGTAGAAAGCAGACCCCCCAACCCCTGATCGAGTAGATTATTTTTATCAAAGTAAAATGAAGATCTTCCGTTACAAAGGCTCCAGTGCACAATATTTTGGAATGAAGAACATGCAGAACCCTTCAGACCTGTAGTTTATTTTTATAAGATTTAAACTGAAGATCTCCCCTTACAGAGGCACTGGAGGTGTTCCACACCCCAGACCCCCAGTTTAAATAATTTATTTTTATTAAAAGTGAATTAAATGTTTAAGCATATCTCAAGTTGATTAAAATTAGCTATGGCCAAGTAAATGTGTTTAATTCGTAATCTGACAAATTATAAACTGCGCAATTATATGTTGCTTCTGCAACGGAAATCTTCAGTTTACTTCTGATAAAACTAAACTACTCAATCCGGGGGTCTGGGGTGTGGAACACCTCCAGTGCACAAATTTTGGAATAAAGAACATGCAGAACCCTTCCGAACGTGTAGTTTATTTTTATCAAAAGTAAATTGACGATCTTCCGTTAGATAGACACTGGAGATTTTCCACGCCCCAGACCCCCGGTTTAAATAATTTATTTTTATTCAAAGTGAATTAAATGTTTAAGCATATCTCAAGTTTATTAAATTTAGCTAAGCAAGTAAATGTGTTTAATTCATAATCTGACAATTAATCATTAACTGCATTTTATAAACCGTGACTCTGAAGATTTTGCAACAGATCTTCAGTTTATTATAATAAAATAAACTACTCAATCCGGGGTCTGTATTGTGGAACTCAGTGCACACATTCTAGAATGAAGAACATTGTAGAACATGCAACCCCCAGACCCCTGATCAGTAGATTATTTTTATAAAAGTAAACTAAGATCTCCGTTACAACTCAGTGCACAAATTTTGAATGAAGAACATGCAGAACCCTTCAGACCGTGTAGTTTATTTTTATCAAAAGTAAACTGAAGATCTTCCCGTTACAGATGAGACACTGGAGGTTGTTCCACAGCCCCCAGACCCCCGGTTTAAATAATTTATTTTTATTAAAAGTGAATTAAATGTTTAAGCATATCTCAAGTTGATTAAATTAGCTATGGCCAAGTAAATGTGTTTAATTCGTAATCTGACAAATTATAAACTGCGCAATTATATTGTTGCTTCTGCAACAGGAAATCTTCAGTTTACTTCTATAAAATAAACTACTCAATCCGGGGGTCTGGGGTGTGGAAACCCTCCAGTGCACAAATTTTGGAATGAAGAACATGCAGAACCCTTCCGAACGTGTAGTTTATTTTTATCAAAAGTAAATTGACGATCTTCCGTTAGTAGACACTGGAGGGTGTTCCACGCCCCAGACCCCCGGTTTAAATAATTTATTTTTATTCAAAGTGAATTAAATGTTTAAGCATATCTCAAGTTTATTAAATTTACTAAGCCAAGTAAATGTGTTTAATTCATAATCTGACAATTAATCATTAACTGCATTATTATAAATTCCGTGTACTCTGAGGGTAGATTTGTGCAACAGGGATCTTCAGTTTACTTATAATAAAATAAACTATCAATCCGGGGTCTGTGGTGTGTGGAACTCAGTGCACACATTCTAGAATGAAGAACATTGTAGAACATGCAGACAGACCCCTGATCAGTAGATTATTTTTATCAAAAGTAAACTGAAGATCTTCCGTTACAAAGGCTCCAGTGCACAAATTTTGGAATGAAGAACATGCAGAACCCTTCAGACCGTGTAGTTTATTTTTTTATAAAAGTAAATTACTCTTCCCGGGACGGGGTTTTAAGCCCCCGGTTTTAATAAATTTTTTTGGAATTAAAGAACAAATTTAAAAAAATTTGCTAACCGTTTTGTTTAAATTTTTACAAAATTTAACTGAAATATAAAATTTCCCTGTACTCTGGGGGGGGGGTTTTGCACCACAGGGGCTTCAGTTTAAATAAAATAAACTACTCAACGGGGTTAGTGGGGTTTAGGAATCTCAACTTTAAAAAAGAAATTTAGCTAAAGCCAAGTAGATTTTTTTATCAAAAAAAACTGAAAGTTAAAATCCCCAAAAAATTTTGGAAGAATGAACATAAATTCCCCTGTACTCATCGGGGGGGGGTAGATTGTGACACCCGGATCTTCAGTACTATAATTGAAAATAAACTACTCAAACCTTCCGGGGGTCTGTGTGTGTGGAACTCTAGTGCAAACATTCTAGAATTGAAGAACATTCGTTAGAACATGCAGGTTTCACCCCCAGACCCCCTGATCAGTAGATTTATTTTTATTCAAAAGTAAACTAAGATCTTCCGTTACAAAGGCTCCAGTGCACAAATTTTGGAATGAAGAACATGCAGAACCCTTCAGACCGTGTAGTTTATTTTTATAAGATTTAAACTGAAGATCTCCGTTACAGAGGCACTGGAGGGTGTTCCACACCCCCCAGACCCCCCGGTTCAAATAATTTATTTTTATTAAAAGTGAATTAAATGTTTAAGCATATCTCAAGTTTATTAAATTTAGCTAGGCCAAGTAAGTGTGTTTAATTCATAATCTGACAATTAATTATTAACTGCATTATTATAAATTCCGTGTACTCTGGGGGTAGATTTGTGCAACAGGGATCTTCAGTTTATTATAAAAATAAACTTCTCAATCCGGGGGGTCTGTGGTGTGTGGAACTCCAGTGCACACATTCTAGAATGAAGAACATTGTAGAACATGCAGACCCCTCCCAGACCCCTGATCGAGTAGATTATTTTTATCAAAAGTAAACTGAAGATCTTCCGTTACAAAGGCTCCAGTGCACAAATTTTGGAATGAAGAACATGCAGAACCCTTCAGACCGTGTAGTTTATTTTTATAAGATGTAAATTGAAGATTTCCGTTACAGAGGCACTGGAGGATGTTCCACACCCCCCAGACCCCCCGGTTTAACTAATTTATTTTTATTAAAAGTGAATTATATACTTAAACATATCTTAAGTTTTTCAAAATTACCTATGGCCAAGTAAACGTGTTTAATTCATAATCTGACAATTAATCATTAACTGCATAATTATAAATTCCGTACCCCCTGGGTGGTAGATTTCTGCAAAAGGAGATTTGCAGTTTACCTCTGATAAAAAATAAATTATGCAATCCGGGGGGTCTGGGGGGTGTGGAACACCCTCAGTGCACAAATTTTGGAATCTCGGTAAGTCTCTGAAATACCGATAAAGTACGTGAAATACAATGAAGTATCGATGAAGTACTAGGTGAAGTACCGTGAATCACTGCTGAATTATATGAAGTACAAAGAAGTATGTAGAATTATGATGAAGTACGTAAAGTGTGAAGTTAATTGTACACGATTTTCTCTAGCGGTTGACTCCTCGAATTTATCATTATATTTCGCTATAAGCAATCTAAATTAAAATTAGTCAAACACAAATCATATCTAAAATCACCACAAAAGTCATAAGGAAAATCATAAGCGAAATCACATAGTGTAAAGTCAGCTTTAGTTTGTAATAATTTTTTAGACTTAATACAAAATAGGTGGGATCTGCGCAAAAGCGTAGATCGGGGTGTAGGAAATTTCAGTTTACCTCTGATAAAAAATAAATTATGCAATCCGGGGGGTCTGGGGTGTGGAACACCCTCCAGTGCACAAATTTTGGAATCTCGGTAAGTCTCTGAAATACCGATAAAGTACGTGAAATACAATGAAGTATCGATGAAGTACTAGGTGAAGTACCGTGAATCACTGCTGAATTATATGAAGTACAAAGAAGTATGTAGAATTATGATGAAGTACGTAAAGTGTGAAGTTAATTGTACACGATTTTCTCTAGCGGTTGACTCCTCGAATTTATCATTATATTTCGCTATAAGCAATCTAAATTAAAATTAGTCAAACACAAATCATATCTAAAATCACCACAAAAGTCATAAGGAAAATCATAAGCGAAATCACATAGTGTAAAGTCAGCTTTAGTTTGTAATAATTTTTTAGACTTAATACAAAATAGGTGGGATCTGCGCAAAAGCGTAGATCGGGCTGTAGGTTAGAGTTAGTCTTTAATATTTTTTTCGAGATGATTCCAAATAGGTGGAATCTGCGTGATAAGGTCAATATTTTTTTAGAAATGATACCAAAAAAACCCTACATTCCTTTCTTTACCTGAAATTTGCCTTTGACCCAGTTTACCACTTTCAGAATTTTCGTTGAAAATACCTTTGACCCAGTTTAATATTTTCTAAATTTGGCTCAGTTTACCATTGGCTCCAAAATTTTTGGTCACTAAAATTTTATTTTTCAAAACACAAAGAAGCACAAATTAAGCACAACTTCAATTTTTTTTATTTTTCAAAAATGGCACGGCTAACTTTACATACATAAAAAATCATTCACAAAAACGAAATTCTATTCTCTGCCTGTTTAGCGTCGGTTTTCGTGAAAAACCGCTTACAAAAGTCTCTAAATTTTTATGAAAAAAGTTTAAATGTTTGCCTCCCACCCGAAATCTCTCTTTTGTCGTTACACTATCTTTGGGTCGAACTTGGTCCCGATTCACTACAATTTTTTAAATTTTCCCTTGGCCTTCACTGATATTTTCAAACTGAGAATTAATAATATTGTGTGTCCTTTTGTTGTTGAATGAAAAATCAATCCAAAATCGAATCCCCAAAACTATGGGTAATTGGAATGCACGGTTTCACGAGTCAAAATCGAGAATTTTAATTTAAATAACGGCTCTCCAAGAAGTTTGTCCTTCCGGAGCCACTGTCACTTCATGATGAGTGGTTGGCAACAACTGACTTAAAATTACAAAGAGACCATTACTAAAATGAAGATTGCAAAATTAACAAGATAAGGCAGGCTAGCAAAAATTAAATTGTAAAGAAAAGAAAATTTATAGTTGAGTTGCAGGAATGCATTACGAAAATCGTTACATCTGATAAAACACACAATGGAGAAATGAGAGGCCCTTTAAGACACTGAAGATAAAGACAGATAAGCTGTAGTCAATTTATGCTGCTTTGTGCCGTAAATAATAAAATTGTATTTTGAAAAGAAAATTTTATGGCCAAAATTTATTTATCGATGCAATTTCCATCGATAACCCGGCCATTTTGTAATTTTACCATTCTCATCAGTGGGCCAGTTGCATCTGTATATTATGTCGTACTATTTTCGAAAAATAAAAATTTAAAAAATAAAAATACCAATAACAAAATAACTATTAAAACAGTCACAATCATGTTAAATTAAAACAATCTTCAATTTTCTTCTTGTAATTCCTACAGACGAAAACAAAATATTAAACAACCATCACTCAAGAAGCCATTAATAAAAATTTCCCGCTTACCATCAAATTTGAAGCGGATAATTGGAAATGAAAAATTAATAATAATTCCATTCCAGAACTTATGGAATAACCTGCAAATGGATGGAAGTAGGGATTTACAGATCGAGGCGGTTCTGGTAACAGGCAGAAGAAAAATTTCATCCATCTTCTTTAGGTAAAATTGTCACACTATTGAACCAGCAAAAGCACCTGGAGGGTGATTTTGAGAAAAGCATATAACAGAGTTCCATCTAATCAGGACGGCAGCGAGAGCTGCGCGTTATAAATTAATATTCTACTAAAGTTCTCCGTTTACGCGCTGCTTTAGAAACAATATGCAAGAATGTGATAAGAACATTTGGTAAGCAAAGAAACAAGAAGATTCTTAGATTTCTGGTTCACATTGACTGGACCAAGGTGACCTCTTGACGATTTACAATTTTTTAAACTAAGCTATTTTATATTCTTCTCTTCTACATGGCTAATTCAGTTTGTTGGTAAAACAGAATATTAAAATTACTATTAACTTTATTATTTTTACCGACGACGTTCAAGAGTGGACGGAATAATAGGACCACTGTTGAACCAATTTGAACGTGCTCAAACTTTTATTTTAATAAAAAGTATTGAAATGCTAAAATATTTATAGAGAGCATGAGACGAACGAAGCTGCAAGGTTTGGAGTCAAAAAAGCGTGAAATAAAAAGACCGACAGGTTAGTCACGTTTTTGCTTATAGTTTAGTAAAATATACGATTTCTTTACAGAATAAATCCAATAAAGCTCTAAAAAGCTTTAGAATAACGTTAGAAACAAAATACAAAACAGATGACGCTCTAAAAAGGTTGTATGGAAATATTCTACGTGCGTCTATTGTTACCATCTAAATATTTCCTAAATATTTTCTTCACGATTGAAACATTGAATTTGTGAAAAAGTAGCGGCACGCGCTAATTCGTTATAAAGAAAACTTTCTCAGACCCTCCTTGGGCGCCACCTAACTGAAATTTACTTATCGTTAGTATTAGTAACTAAAATGTTTATGTATACTTTAAATTTTAATAAAAAACATTTCTGTTACGTTTCCTCGAAAGAATTTTTAATAATATCCGTACTAAAATTTTCATGCTCTCCTAGACAACATAATGTGGTGGTCGATACAAGTATATACAGAAAAATACAGCATTCAGGATTAACTAAAATGTTGGCGTCCTACATTATTAGGACATTAAAAGTTCACGCATTACTATAAATAGCAAGGAAACTTTCGAAACATACATACTTCATGTTGTTATACTTGACAACTTGAGTAAAAGCATGAACATACATAATGGAAGAGAAGATGCTAAATCCTGGTATTAAGGTGGTTCAGGTTTCAAATAAAAAATGTTTGAAGAATATAAACCCAAAAATTTTATTCGACGATTATGCGTTGCAGAATTACGATTAAAAAAGTTGTCCTCTTATACGGCGTAACTTGAAAATTTATTGAAATAGCGAATAGTAAATCCCCGCTGGTTTGGTTATCTTTATGAAAATCCCTTTCCGTATTATACAAATCCTCTCATTGTCAATGATAAATTAAAGTAGGTCATTCGCAAATAAGCACATTTGCATTTGAAATAATTGTTTAACACAATTTGATTAATTCTATCAATAAATTTTGCTATATATGAGAGATCTGTTCACACAATGAACGTCTTAATTCTGTGCTAACGCGCGGCGCTATTGTAATTAGTCAACATTGACGAAAGTTAAAAAATTTAATAAGTTAATTGTTTGTATCGGTTTTTGTATTGTTTTTGCAGATGTGGATCTTACAATCGTTGGCCGTCTATTCTTTATTCCGTACAATTTCAAAAAGATGTTGACATGAACATGGAAACAAAAACTGCAAAACGAAAGTTTAAAGTTTTCAATTCCATTCTGGGGAAATTGTGTAAATCTACATAAATTAAAAACTAATATTTTTAGAACCGATGATATGGCTCCTAGCGGAACGAAATGAAAAATCTGATTGTTATTTTTCCATATCCTGTATTATAAATTAGAACAAAAATTTTAGCACGACATATGTATGCACATAGATATTTTGTTATTTCCAAAGGCTGTATAAAAAAATGTCATATGTTTAAGAAACACTATGTTTTAACACAGCAAATTATAATCTTGCAGAAAAACTATAATCTGTGGTCTGATAGAGAAAAAATATTAAAATTATCCCATAAAACACGTAAATCAAAAATAAAATCTAAAATTCTCTACAAGCTCTCATGAAGGTACTCTTCAAGTTCACAGATTAACAAAGGCGTAATTTAATAACAAAACACTAACAAAATATGTATGGCCAGCAGTACATAATAGTGCTTTGAACGAGGGGTCAACCGCTAGAGGAAATCTTGTACAATTAACTTCACGTACTTCATCATAATTCTCCATACTTCTTTGTATTTATATAATTCAGCAATAATTCACGGGACTTTACGTACTTTGCCAGTAATTCACCGTACTTCAACAATAACTCACGGTACTTCACCTAATTCATCGATACTTCATTGTATTTCACGAACTTCATCGGTATTTCAGAGACTTACCGAGATTCCAAAATTTGAGCACTGGAGGTGTTCCACACCCCGGATAGAGTACTTTATTTTTATCAGAAGTAAACGGAAGATTCCGTTGCAGAAGCACTGGAAGTGATTCACACCTCCAGACCTCCAGATTAAATACGTTTATTTTGTTGCAGAGATCTGCTTCCCAGGGGTACGGAATTTATAATTACGCAGTTTATAAATTTAAATTTTCAGATTATGAATTAAACACCTTTACTTGGCCATAGATAATTTTAAAAACTTGGGATATGCTTAAATATTTAATTCACTTTTAATAAAAATAAATTATTCAAACCGGGGGTCTGGGGGTGTGGAACACCCTCCAGTGCTCTGCAACGGAAATTTTACAAAATTAAACTACTCGGTCTGGGGTTCTGCATGTTCTGCAATGTTTTCATTCCAAGATTTGTGCACTGGAGGTGTTCAACGACCCCCGACTAAATAGTTTATTTTATCAGAAGTAAACTGAAGATCTCCCGTTGCATAGATCTACCAAGTACAAATTTATAATTATGCAGTTTTGATTAATTGTCAGATTATGAATTAAACACATTTACTTGGCCATAGATAATTTAAAAACTTGGGATATGCTTAAATATTTAATTCACTTTTAATAAAATATTATTTAAATTTTTGAATCCTATAAAATACTAAAAGCAAGGTGTGACCGGGGGTGGGGGTGGAACACCTACCAGTGCCTCACTGCTGAAAGGTAAAACATTCAATGTTTACAGATTATTAGTAGGGTTTATTATAGCGTTTTGGTTTTTTTGAAAACGATGACATATTATACTGAGAGAATTCATAATTCCCCTCCGATTTTGGTCTCTGCTTTATATTTTTGTGCTAAAACTTTCACCATTATCACAGTTCACAATATAAATATCACAGTTTGAGTATTTCTGGGGTGCTCACACCCCCACCCCCCGGTCTCGTCAGCTTTGGTTTGTAATTTGGCCTAATTGGAATATTACTTACTCGAGTGTGACTTGTTAAAGTTAGGATTAATTAGTATTTCTAGAGATTTTTTTTGATCGGTTAGAAAATAAACTGCACAAACGGGGGGTCTGGGGGGTGTGGAACACCTTCCAGTGCCTCACTGCTGAAAGGTAAAACATTCAATGTTTACAGATTATGAGTAGGGTTTATTATAGCGTTTTGGTTTTCTTGAGAACGATGACATATTATACTGGAGAATTCATAATTCCCCCCCCCTCGATTCTTGGTCACTGCTTTATATTTTTTGTGCTAAAAACTTTCACCATTATCGCTTAATACTGATAACCATAAGTTTGCAAATTTTTCTTTGCAATTTATTTAATTATTTAATTTATATAATTATCACAGTTTGAGTATTCCTGGGGTGCTCCACACCCCCCAGACCCCGGTCTCGTACTCTTTGGTTTATAATTTGGGCTAATTGGAATATTAGTTACTCGAGTGTGACTTGTTAAAGCTAGCATTAATTAGTATTTCTAGAGATTTTTTTTGATCGGTTAGAAAATAAACTGCACAAACCGCGGGGTCTGGGGGGTGTGGAACACCCTCCAGTGCTGCACTGCTGAAAGGTAAAACATTCAATGTTTACAGATTATGAATAGGGTTTATTATAGCGTTTTGGTTTTCTTGCGATCGATGACATATTATACTGGGGGGAATTCATAATACCCCCCCCCGATTCTTGGTCACTGCTTTATATTTTTTGTGCTAAAAACTTTCACCATTATCGCTTAATACTGATAACCATAAGTTTGCAAATTTTTCTTTGCAATTTATTTAATTATTTAATTTATATAAATATCACAGTTTGAGTATTTCTGGGGGTGCTCCCCCAGACCCCGGTTTCGACAGCTTTGGTTTGTAATTTGGGCTAATTGCAATATTAGTTACTTGAGTGACTTGTCTAAAGTTAGGATTAATTAGTTTTCAGAGATTTTTCTATATTCGTTATGCTGATGTCTTCAATTTATTACTATAACAAATTAAACTGCACAAACCGGGGGTCTGGAAAACACCCTCCAGTGCCTCACTGTTGAAAGGTAAAACATGGAATGTTTACAGATTATGAGTAGGGTTTATTATAGCGTTTTGGTTTTCTTGAGAACGATGACATAAATTATACTGGAGAGTTAATAATCAAATAAATAAAAAACAAATTGGCAGAAACTGGATTCGATCCCAGTACTCTTCGCATATGTTTTTATTTTTTGCAATCTTACGCAATTTCATTACCAAATTTATGTTAATTTTTATGCAGTTCGTCAGTAATATACTATAATTATTCAAATTCAATTTTCTCGAAATTGGCACAGAAGCGTGGTCGTATACTTGCACCTGATGGAGTCCAATTCAAGACCTACACGCACAATGAAAATTAATCAATTCAGTGAGGTGAAGTTGCTGGTCTCTCCCTGTTAGAGTAACAAAAACAGGCAGGATCGTCAAAGCAATTCTTGCAAGTGTACACAAAAAACACAATATTTTAATAGCGAAAATGAATTATTTTTGTTCAAAATTTCCAATCTTAAATTTGTAAATCAGAATGATGTCAAATCAAGTTTACTGGGTCGGACTAAGAAAGTCAAAAGTACATACTAATTAATTAAAAGGTTTTGAAAAAAATGAACATAAACATTTTAATATACAATCTATTTATTTACTGCAACTTTTTCTTTATTTTCACTCCACTTTTGAACGAAGTTTTAACATTGGTCAAGTTAGCAATTTACCCAGAGTTAATCCTGGCCCTGTCGTTTCAGCAACTGTTGCCCTTTTAAGGAAAAAAAAGTGGTTCTCAAAACAGTTGTCTTTAATGTCATCTGGATATTACTTATTAGTATATGGGTTTCTTTGCCCTTTTCGGTCTGCCATATTTTTATGGATGCTTTTTGCAGAGACTGTTTTTAAATTGCTTGTTGCGGTCACAGCTCATCCACTCATTTAATCGGTACCATCAGGATGCTGTCAGGACCTGGTGCTTTGTATATCTTAAATTGTTTAATAACGATTCGAGATGCATGACTGCTTCTGTAATAGGTTCTAGTTCTAAATGTAAACCATCAGCCGAATAGTGGCCTCTTTCATAAAATTCGGAAAATCTAAGGTTTGCTTATACCCGGTTTCTTTACCTAGAGATATCTCTTAGATAATCTAACTATAAAATAAATTAACGAAGTAGCCAATCATATTTTTGATTGTTTTGTTTTGCTAGCATCTGATTGGTTACATTGTTAATTTATCTAATAGATAGATTATCTAAGAAATATCTCTAGGTGAAGAAATCCGGCATTAGTATAAAATTTCAACTGCAACATTTTCCGTTCGTCAAAATGTTGAAAGCATACAAAATATCATTTGCAATATACGACAACGGTAGCGTAAAAGTTTTAATAAAACTTTAAGCTGAAATGTAATTTACTCACCATTCAATAATTATAAGCTGCTCTAACAAAGCGAAAACAGACAGTGTTAAAAAGACGAGTCAAGTGATTATTAAGCTTTTGTTCTCGGTTTGCAATATTTAATTTACTTAACTTGCTAGAAATTCTCTGGTGTACACAACAAATTAATTTCATTTCAACGTTAATTAATAATTGGCCTGATGTATAACCAAAATAAAAAAATTACTTCTCTTTGAAACATAACGCGAGAATCAAGATTGCCAATTTATTTTGAAAAGAAACACAATGTGCAAAATATTCAACACTAATCTAACGAAAACTAAAAAAACTACAAAAAATTAATGTTTGGGCTGGGAGTAGAGCAACTAAGCCAAAATTTAATTAATTAAAATTTTAATCTGCGGTTTAATTTGCGGTTTTTACAGTTGTGAGTGATACTCAGCCAAACCAATCAAAATAGTTTTTGAGCAATGAAGCAAAACATTTTCATTTTTTTTTAAATTTTCAAGTCATGCAATTGGATGTTGTAAGGTCTTGCAATTTCGTAAATATAGGTGATAGCTTGGGGATCTAAAGGCGTCTCTGTAATGAGGGACAGGGAAATTAATTATACAATATTACGTACTATAGTAAATTTTTCAATTTAAATGAAAATATTCGAAGAGATAGGATATTTTCGATTCAGTAAGCACAAAAGAAAATCTGAAATATTCAAAGAATATTATAATTCAGTCAATTTAAGAAAATTAGATAAAGCAATTTCGCTTTTGTGTTACATGAAATGCCAGTGTAATCGATAAATATAACATAAATTTGAATATTAAGAAATGAAAATGAACACAAAAATTGGTATTCAATAAAATTTTACATCACTTGAACGAAGACTTCAGAATATCTTAGTCATCAAAAATTCTAAATTACGGTGAATCTTTTTGCACTAACAGGCAAAAACTTTCTGCAAAAATTATCGTCGTCATATGCTTATCTGTACTTTTTTGAGTAGGTATCCTACGTTACACTTCCTGTATCTAGTACGGTTTGCTGTTCTTTTGATGTCGTCATTCTATCTTAGCGTAAATCTATATCCGTTTATCTTTCCTATTCTTGATTTCCACTGAATTACCTTCTTGATGCTATATCTCTAATCTTTCGTTCTTGCAAGATGTTCTACTTTAACCCAATTAACTGAGTTTTTGCATGTTTTTATGCCTTAAGTTAAATTTATTTCAAGACCAATTTTAGTTTCATTAATAATCAGCTCAATTCAGCATGTTTTTAGGGGTATTAGAGATTAGAGATTTCAATTTATTTCGAGTTTGAGTTTTGGTCTTATTTTAATCCTTTCGAATTTTTGTTTAACAAATTTGCTAACATGTTTAAACAATTTACAAGCGGAATTGAACTAGTTTAAAACATCGACAAATATTACAATTTCGATCTTTCCACTTTGGTAGATCTAACTTCTTTTTCTCCCCTCCTTTCGTTAGTTTTTGTTTATTTGCCTTGCTCATGAACAGTCTCTGACAAAAAACTATAAATTAGGAGGGGGGAATTATATATTCCAATTTACTGGCATCTGATATGCAACAGATTACCCTGTTTAATTGAGTCTATTATATTTTGTTTTCTTACATTGTTAATTTCTTTAATTTATAGTAAATGGAACCGATTAGATTGAATTTTGACAATTTTGTATTGGCAACTCCAATAGGGGGGGGGCAAACTGCTTTAAGGCAAAAAATAATACTAAAATTGTAGTTATTTTGCAGAATTCTTTAGTCTTTAAATTACAAACTCAATTAAAATAACCAAATTTGCCATGCTATCATCAATCCCCGTAACTTCCTGATACTTTCTTACTGAAACAGCAAATGACAATTGCGTCGTATTCGTGCACAAGGGTTAATAAATTTCAAGTTAAGATCTCCTGTCGAGGGTAATTTACCCCTATCACATAACGTATAATTGGACTTAAAATTGTGGAAGTTTTGCTGAGCGTAATATTTTCTACGTAAAAGTGAAGTTTATGTATTTTGGGTTATATCTCAAAGTTTTCTTTATTTTTATATGCCATACACAAAGATTACTATTCGAGATAAAATTTCGCTTTCTTTGTTTACATTCTTTTAACACATTTTCGTTTTCTTCATATGCTTTTATATTGTTATGTCTGGCGTCAACAATTCTAGCTTGAGTCATTTACATAATCCCAACAAAACCTCAATCTCCGAGTTATTCTTCCCGTCAACGAACGTCTTGAGACTTTATTGACAATTTTCCGTAGCGCTAAAATGTGTAATTTTGATTAATCTTCCTAAAATCTCTCAACTTGGTGATACATAAGTTGTGATTAAGTTATTAAGTTTTGGATTCTAATTCACGAAGATTTATGTTTTTAAGATTTTGTGGATTAAGGATATGCAAAGCACTAATGGCGTTTTGAAAGTTGGATCAGCATCTTACGGGATTATTAGAAGCACTAAATTAATGGAACTGCAACTGAAAGAATGCTAGTTGAAGATTAATTAAAAGTAATAAATCAATGTGTTTAAGTGCAACTTCCAGTTGTAACAAATGTTCAGATCTTAGTTTACATTGATCGAGCTAAGAAGACAAAAGCACACGGTGCAATAATTACACTTTGATAACCCAGTTTAATTTTAAAAACAAACATCATAAAATTTCTAGTTACACAGAATCACAATGACATAAGAACGATAACAAAACGAAAGAAAAGTACTTTCAATTCCCTTTCCATTTAAATTTTTTTATAAAATCAGGAACACTCTATCTACGTACTTTGAGATCCAAAGCTTCTAATATGAAAATAAAGTCAGATTGGTCGAAATGATCATTTGGACCGGAGAGGCATTTAAAGAAAAAAAATAGCAAGAGTCTGTGCGTCTCGAGGTAAAGACGAAAATTTTCACTTCATTTTTTAATAGTACAGGGTGTTAGGTTCCTTGGCAACTTTAAGGTCGCCCAACAATGGAGGTGCGACAAAACATTTTATTTAATTTATTTAAATATAAACACTGCAAAATTAGAGTAAATAAACATATATTTTCATCACACACGCAATTAAATCGTGCATGTTTTGATTGTTTACGTACATAATCCAACAGGTTATTTACTACTTTAGCTAATCACTTCAGACGTAATTAAGTTCTTATGTAAATTTTCAAATTTTTTATTGATAAACTTGTAGTAAACACCCCAGACAACACTTTTCATTCTAGTAGAAAATTTTATCATAATTTTAATGTTCTATTTCGTGTTCTTTTGTGGCTCAATAGAAGGAAAATTAACAATCAACGACGCTCGGGTATTAAAATCAGAACATTAAGGGAAGCTTTTAAAAACTTTCGTTATATAGCGACATTAAAAGTGAGCACTCGAGAATAAGTACCAGGATACCTTAATTTAATAATCTTGTTTACAGAATGGAAAAACTTCTGTCGCCATCGTCATATAATAAGTTTTTCACAAAATTAAATACGGTCACAAGCAACAAATCGTGTTTATGAATTTCAAATATAACGTAGCACTTTGTTGAGATATCAGAATAACAAATATTTGAATATACATATTTAACTCACTATATATTCAAAAATCTGTCTACACATACCATTACATAATATTACTTACCCACATACATCAAATTAAAACATCCTTGAATTTTAATCTTGCAGGCAATAAATAAAAACGATATAATTTTTGTATTTGGGAAATTATAATAAATTCTTTTTTAATTCTGTCCGCCTGTGTCTATCTGTCGAACAGAGTTGTAACGAATATTTTAGCACAGAGTGCAGAGTAGCTAAATGGCGCCCGTACCTTTTTTTTAATATTAATAAGGTCCCTACTCGCGATTAGGCCTTCGCGACTAGCCAAAAAAATAGCAAATCGATATATCCTGATTAATAGATTTAAATCGAATCGATTTATCATTTTTTTGAATTTTTCCAAAACAAACGAAAAATCGATTAATCGTGGGTTATATCTTGTGAGTTTAGAATTTTACAGGGTAACTACCTGTAGCAGTGTATTAAAAAATAAATATTCCAAAACTAAATGCACTTATTTCCAGTCACACCTATTAGTACGTAATTTTTTTGAAAATTTTATAACATTAATAATAAACGTCAGACAAATCATTTTGTGTTAATATATCGATAATCGTCGACTAATTTTACTAATCTATCTCCCTTACAAATCAATGTAGTTCTGTCGAGTTTTATATTGTAAATTTACATGGTAAATCTATATAAAGTTATAAATTTAGTTGATTTACATAGATTTACGATGAAAATTTACTTTATGAAGCTCTGTCAAGATATATCAAGATTATTCCCAAATGTAACATATGTATTGCGATTCTATTTATAAAAATGGTAGGGTACATTTTAACGAAAACTGTAGCTTCGATTTATTTTATTTTAAATTTTAGTAAAAATCTAGGTTCAGTTTATGGGGTGTTAATGTGTTGATATTTTAATTAAATTGTACTATTTTCACTTTCTTGACTCGCCTGCCTTTTTTAAATCTTTATTAATTTTTTTTTCTCTTGGTACCTTCGTCTACTGGTAGACATAAATGTCTCTTTCCTCTCACATAAGAGAATTGTAAGAAGTAGAATAAAATTAAAATAAAGTAAGAAAAACAGATTTGGAGAAGGAAAACCATCAGAGGGAGGAAACAACTATTAGCGTTACAGAAACTTTATAACCTGTGAAGAGTTTCCGAGCTTTGATCAGTTCTGCCATGGAACCGGATAATAATAAAAAAAAACATCCAGTAAAGAGTTGTGAAATTGAGTGAAGAAAACTCAAGTTTAACCTAAAAAATACTTATGCAAGTATAAACTTTACACAAGAAAAGCTCAAATAAAAAAATTGTAAACCATTTACATTAATATTACATTACGCGTCAACATAACTAAAAAATTCATAAAGGAGAACTCAAATCAATTTCGTGTGAAAAGGTGCGTGTTTACGTGTTTATATCTTATTATAAATTTATTAATAAATATAAATTTATATCCTATTTGACCCATTACACCAAATTCATTTATTCTTTCTACAAGCAAATTTCTTCCGTAATTAATTGAGTTTTATTACCTTCATATTCCTAGCTAAACTTTCGCTTTCTAATTTTGACTATTAAATCGGTATCTTTGTAAATTCAAATCTTCAAAATATACAACTCATTTTCAATTTCTTCAATATTTATAAATTAACGTGGTATATTTTTTTATAATATCTATGAAGTACATAAAGTACTTGTGAAATACATGAAGTACGGGTAAAATACGTGTTAAGTATATTGAAGTACAATTGAAGTATTATGAAGTGAGTACTATTTTGGTAAATTACATGAAGTTGAAACTAGCTTATGCGCATGCGCTATGGTCAATGTGTATCATTGATAAGACACGTGTATTCAATAATAATAATTTGATAGCAAATTATCTTACATCAGTAGATTTTCTTAACATTTTTTATAAGGATAAGGTGCGTATTATCAGCCTTCTTCCATTACGAATTTTTAATTCAAAAAGTCTATTGTGCATTCTCTATTTTCAGTTGGACCTTTTTGTTTTGAATTATTTAGAAAATAAGCTCCACCCTCTCAATTTTGAAAATAATCATATAATTTCCCAAGTGCATCGAAATATGTAAGAGAACAAATGATAAGATAATATTCTATGCAAGAGGGGAAATTCGAGGACTATCTCGATAATTAATTTGATTTATTTTAATTTACGTTATGTTCATATTAATATGCAAAATAAAATTTTATAATAGTGCGTCATGATTATAAAAATTATCGAAAATGATCGGTAATTCATTCATCTTACTCGTGATTGGTAGATTTCACTAGGAACCTTAAATGCTCGCTAAATTGAAATCTGATTGGAGTACATTTTGAAATTAGATCTCGTGATTGGTCGACAGGCTAGTTATGACATCAGAGGAGATAGTCTTAATAATCGTTTGTGCATGATTGTATATTATAATTTATTTTTGCTTTACTGTTTTTGTTACCCCCTCTCCCTCTAAGAATATGTCATAATTTTTTAGAAAACTAAAACGGTAACGGAGAGTTTCTACTAAATTTTCAAACCTTTAATATGTTTGCCTGCATTGTAATATTTGGGTACTGAGGGTGTTTCACATCTCCCAGATTAATTAGTTTATTTTTATTAGAAGTAAACTGTAGATCTCTTCATACTTGAGCACTGGAGGATGTTCTACACCCACTGGAGGATGTTCTACACCCCAGACCACCCGGATTGAGTAGTTTATTTTTATCAGAAGTAAACTAAAGATCTCCGTTGCAGAGCCACTGGAGGGTGTTCCACACCCAGACCCCCGCCCAGGTGCAAATAATTTATTTTATTAAAGTGAATTAAATGTTTAAGCATATCTCAAGTTTATTATAATTAGCTATGGCCAAGTAAATGTGTTTAATTCGTAATTTGACAATTAATTATAAACTGCAGTTATATATTCCGTACTCCTGGGAGGCAGATCTCTACTATATAATAAAAATAAACTACTTTATCCGGAAGTTTGGGGGTGAAACACCTGCCAGTGCTTCTGCAACGAGAAATCTTCAGTTTACTTGATAAAATAAACTACTCAATGGGGTCTGGTGGAACACTCCAGTGCACAAATCTGGAATAAAGAACATTGCAGAACATGCAGAACCCTCAGACCGTGTAGTTTATTGTTTTATCAAAAGTGGGAAGGCAACGGGAAACCACCCCATTAATTATATTCCTAGTAAAGTCAGCTTGGCTTCGGCTAAGCTGATCGCCTACACAATGAAGTGTATGGCACTTGAAGAAGAAGATCAAAGTAAACTGACGATCTCCTGTTGGAAAGCACTGGAGGTGTTCCACCCCCAGACCCCCTGGTTTAAATAATTTATGTTTATTAAAAGTGAGTTAAATATTTAAGCATATCTCAAGTTTATTAAAATTAGCTAGACCAAGTAAATGTGTTTAATTTATAATCTGACAATTATTCATAAACTGCATAATTAATAATTCCGTACTCTCTGGGAGGCAGATCTCTGCAATAAAATAAAACAAGGTGGAACTCGGATGACCGCAGTTCTTAGGCTTCTATACAGCTACCTTTTGGTTTACAATTATATAATATTTTGTAATTATTTAAAATTTAAATTTATAATTTTTCTTTATCTGCACGATCATCAGATTATCTTAATTTTTAGTTTGTAACAAAAATTTTCTATATAAGAAATTGATTTGCATTTTGTAAGTGTTATTTTTACGTTTTACGTAATTTTACTTTCACTCTTTCGCACCTTTAATTGGTTAGTTCATTTATTACCAACCCAAAAAGTGTAAGATCATCATCTGTAGCTCTACAACCCTGGGTGGGTCTTGGCTGACTTCACAATATCCTTCCATTGCTCCCGATCTAACATGAGTGTTTCTATTTGGTGTTCATCAATTCCCATAGTTTTGAGGTCTGCCTTGATGTTATCCCGCCATCTGAGGCGTGGCCTTCCTAGGGGCCTTTTCCCTTCTGGTACCGCTTCCCATGCCATTTTGGTCAATCTGTCACTTGGTTGTCTCTGTACGTGACCTGCCCATCTTAGACGTTGTGATTTAATTTCTTGTATTATGTCTGGGTCTTTGTAAAGCTCTTTTAGTTCGGCGTTTGTTCTGATCCGATATGTGTTCGTGGTGGGGTCGAAGAACGGTCCGAAGATCCTTCTCAGCATCTTCCTTTCAAAGCGCCGCAGCCGTTGTTCGTTTACCTTCGTGAGAGTCCATGCCTCGGAGCCGTAGGTTACTATCGGTCTTATGACTGTTTTGTATATTTTAATTTTAGATATTTTCCAAAACAGACGAAAAATCGATTAATCGTGGGTTATATCTTGTGAGTTTAGAATTTTACAGGGTAACTACCTGTAGCAGTGTATTAAAAAATAAATATTCCAAAACTAAATGCACTTATTTCCAGTCACACCTATTAGTACGTAATTTTTTTGAAAATTTTATAACATTCATAATAAACGTCAGACAAATCATTTTGTGTTAATATATCGATAATCGTCGACTAATTTTACTAATCTATCTCCGTTACAAATCAATGTAGTTCTGTCGAGTTTTATATTGTAAATTTACATGGTAAATCTATATAAAGTTATAAATTTAGTTGATTTACATAGATTTTCGATGAAAATTTACTTTATGAAGCTCTGTCAAGATATATCAAGATTATTCCCAAATGTAACATATGTATTGCGATTCTATTTATAAAAATGGTAGGGTACATTTTAACGAAAACTGTAGCTTCGATTTATTTTATTTTAAATTTTAGTAAAAATCTAGGTTCAGTTTATGGGGTGTTAATGTGTTGATATTTTAATTAAATTGTATTATTTCTACTTTCTTGGCCGCCTGCCTTTTAAAATCTCTATTAATTTTTTTTCTCTTGGTACCTTCGTCTACTGGTAGACATAAATGTCTCTTTCCTCTCACATAAGAGAATTGTAAGAAGTAGAATAAAGTTAAAATAAAGTAAGAAAACAGATTTGGAGAAGGAAAACCATCAGAGGAGGAAACAACTATTAGCGTTACAGAAACTTTATAACCTTTGAAGAGTTTCCGAGCTTTGATCAGGGTTTTGCCATGGGGCCGGATAATAATAAAAAAGAAAACACATACAGTAAAGAGTTGTGAAGTTGAGTGAAGAAAACTCAAGTTGCACCTAAAAAATACTCATGCAAGTATAAACTTTACACGAGAAAAGCTCGAATAAGAAAATTGTAAACCATTCATTCACATTAATATTACATTACGCGTCAACATAACTAAAAAATTCATAAAGGAGAACTCAAATCAATTTTGTATCAAAAGTGCGTGTTTACGTGTTTATATCTTATTATAAATTTATTAATAAATATAAATTTATATCCTATTTGACCCATTACACCAAATTCATTTATTCTTTCTACAAGCAAATTTCTTCCGTAATTAATTGAGTTTTTATTACCTTAATATTCCTAGCTAAACTTTCGCTTTCTAATTTTGACTATTAAATCGGTATCTTTGTAAATTCAAATCTTCAAAATATACAACTCATTTTCAATTTCTTCAATATTTATAGTCGAGGGGTTAACCGTTGGTGAAGTTTTTTGTACACATCTCATGAAGTACATAAAGCACTTGTGAAATACATGAAGTACGGGTAAAATAGGTAAAATACGTGTTAAGTATATTGAAGTACAATTGAAGTATTATGAAGTGAGTACGTTTTGGTAAATTACATGAAGTTGAAACTAGCTTATGCGCATGCGCTATGGTCAATGTGTATCATTGATAAGACCCGTGTATTCAAAAATAATTATTTGATAGCAAATTATCTTACATCAGTAGATTTTCTTAACATTTTTTTATAAGGATAAGGTGCGTATCATCAGCCCCCTTCCATTACGAATTTTTAATTCAAAAAAGTCTATTGTGCATTTTCTACTTTCGGTTGGACCTTTTTTGGTTTTAAATTATTTAGAAAATAAGCTCCACCCTCTCAATTTTGAAAATAATCATATAATTTCCAAGTGCATCGAAAATATTAAGAGAACAAATGATAAGATAATATTCTATGCAAGAGGAAATTCGAGGACTATCTCGATAATTAATTTGATTTATTTTAATTTACGTTATGTTCATATTAATATGCAAAATAAAATTTTATAATAGTGCGTCATGATTATAAAAATTATCGAAAATGATCGGTAATTCATTCATCTTACTCGTGATTGGTAGATTTCACTAGGAACCTTAAATGCTCGCTAAATTGAAATCTGATTGGAGTACATTTTGAAATTAGATCTCGTGATTGGTCGACAGGCTAGTTATGACATCAGAGGAGATAGTCTTAATAATCGTTTGTGCATGATTGTATATTATAATTTATTTTGCTTTACTGTTTTTGTTACCCCCTCCCTCTAAGAATATGTCATAATTTTTTAGAAAACTAAAACGGTAACGGAGAGTTTCTACTAAATTTTCAAACCTTTAATATGTTTGCCTGCATTGTAATATTTGGGTACTGAGGGTGTTTCACATCTCCCAGATTAATTAGTTTATTTTTATTAGAAGTAAACTGTAGATCTCTTCATACTTGAGCACTGGAGGATGTTCTACACCCACTGGAGGATGTTCTACACCCCAGACCACCCGGATTGAGTAGTTTATTTTTATCAGAAGTAAACTAAAGATCTCCCGTTGCAGAGCCACTGGAGGGTGTTCCAACCCCAGACCCCCCCCAGTGCAAATAATTTATTTTATTAAAAGTGAATTAAATGTTTAAGCATATCTCAAGTTTATTATAATTCAGGCCAGTGTGTTTATTGTATTTGAAAAATTAAACTGACGATCTCCTGTTGGAGAGGCACTGGAGGGTGTTCACTACCCCAGACCCCCGGTTTAAATAATTTATTTTTATTAATAGTGATTTAAATATTTAAGCAAATTTCAAGTTTATTAAAATTAACTATGGGCAAGTAAATGTGTTTAATTCATAATCTGACAATTAATCATAACCTGCATAATTACAAATTCCGTACCCCCTGGGAGGTAGATTTCTGCAACGGGAGATCTTCAGTTTATTTCCGATAAAAAATAAACTACATGATCCGGGAGGTCTGGGGGGTGTGGAACACCTTCCAGTGCCTCTACAACGGAACATTTTCAGTTTACTTTTAATAAAAATAAACTACTCAATCCGGGGGTCTGGGGGGTGTGGAACACCCTCCAGTGCACAAATTTTGGAACGAAGAACATTGCAGAACATGCAGAACTCCAGACTGAGTAGTTTATTTTTTATCAGAAGTAAACTGAAGATCTCCCGTTGCAGAGCACTGGAGGGTGTTCCACACCCCAGACCCCCCCAGTTTGCAAATAATTTATTTTATTAAAAGTGAATTAAATGTTTAAGCATATCTCAAGTTTATTAAAATTAGCTATGGCCAAGTAAATGTGTTTAATTCGTAATCTTTACAATTAATTATAAACTGGCAGTTAATATTCCGTACTCCTGGGAGGCAGATCTCTCATATAATAAAAATAAACTACTTTATCCGGAGTTTGGGGGTGAAACACCTGCCAGTGCTTCTGCAACGGAAATCTTCAGTTTACTTCTGATAAAAATAAACTACTCAATCCGGGGGTCTGGAGGTGTGAACACCCTTCAGTGCTCAAATGGAATAAAGAACATTGCAGAAATGAGAACCTCTCAGACCGTGTAGTTTATTGTTTTATCAAAAGTGGGAAGGCAACGAAACCACCCCATTAATTATATTCCTAGTAAAGTCACATTGCTTCGGTAAGCTGATCGCTACAATAATGAGGTGGAAGAAGATCAGTAAACTGACGATCTCCTGTTAGTGGTTTAACTTTAAATAATTTATGTTTATTAAAAGTGAGTTAAATATTTAGCATATCTCAAGTTTATTAAAATTAGCTAGACCAAGTAAATGTGTTTAATTTATAATCTGTATTCATAAACTGCATAATTAATAATTCCGTACTCTCTGGGAGGCAGATCTCTGCAATAAAATAAAACAAGGTGGAACCCGATGACCGCAGTTCTTAGGCTTCTATACAGTACCTTTTGGTTTACAATTATATAATATTTTGTAATTATTTAAAATTTAAATTTATAATTTTTTCTTTATCTGCACGATCATCAGATTATCTTAATTTTTTAGTTTGTAACAAAATTTTCTATATAAGAAATTGATTTGCATTTTGTAAGTGTTATTTTTACGTTTTACGTAATTTTACTTTCACTCTTTCGCACCTTTAATTGGTTAGTTCATTTATTACCAACCCAAAAAGTGTAAGATCATCATCGTGTAGCTCTACAACCCTGGGTGGGTCTTGGCTGACTTCACAATATCCTTCCATTGCTCCCGATCTAACATGAGTGTTTCTATTTGGTGTTCATCAATTCCCATAGTTTTGAGGTCTGCCTTGATGTTATCCCGCCATCTGAGGCGTGGCCTTCCTAGGGGCCTTTTCCCTTCTGGTACCGCTTCCCATGCCATTTTGGTCAATCTGTCACTTGGTTGTCTCTGTACGTGACCTGCCCATCTTAGACGTTGTGATTTAATTTCTTGTATTATGTCTGGGTCTTTGTAAAGCTCTTTTAGTTCGGCGTTTGTTCTGATCCGATATGTGTTCGTGGTGGGGTCGAAAACGGTCCGAATATCCTTCTCAGCATCTTCCTTTCAAAGCGCCGCAGCCGTTGTTCGTTTATCTTCGTGAGAGTCCATGCCTCGGAGCCGTAGGTTACTATCGGTCTTATGACTGTTTTGTATATTTTAATTTTAGATATTTTCGAAACGTTCTTCGTTCGGAAGACCTTTGCCAGTGCGTATATGCATCGGTTCCCACTTTGGAGGCGGCTTTTTATTTCCTCTGTCACATCGTTGTCTTCGGTGATCATGGATCCCAGGTATTTGAAACGTTGGACTCTTTCGAAATTATAATGATCTATTGTGACATTTTGTCCCACTCTGTCTCTGCGTGTTAGCCTATTTACGCACATGTACTTGGTTTTTTCCTCGTTTACCACCAAGCCCATTTTTTCCGTCTCTTTTTCCACTTTTATAAAAGTGTCTTTTATGCTTATCACGCTGTTTCCAATAACGTCTATGTCGTCTGCATACGCTAACAGCAGTCTAGGTCCGTCACCCGTAAACATCTGAATATCCACGTCCGCAAGTCTTATCGCTTTTTCAAGGGCAATGTTAAACAAGAGAGGCGAGCGCGTCTCCTGCTTCAAACCGTTTCCGATTGTGAAAGGTTGCGACATAGATTTTCCTATTCTCACTTTTGATTTGGAATCACTTACACACATTTTTGTGAGCTGTATTAGTTTTCTAGGAATACCGAGCTCCGCCATTGCTCCCCACAGTTCGGTCCGATTTATACTGTCGTAGGCTTTCTGGAAATCGACAAACATATGGTGTAGGGCCCTGTCAAACTCCCAACTCTTTTCAAGGAGCTGTCTAATTGTGAACAGCTGGTCGGTGGTTGATTTACCTGGTCTAAAACCCGCCTGGTATTCTCCTATGCTATTTTCTACTAGAGGTGTTATTCTACTTAGTAGGATGTTTGAAAGTATTTTGTACGATGTGTTGATCAGAGATATTCCTCTGTAGTTGGAACAGCTCGATCTATCTCCTTTTTTGTGTATAGGCACTATGATGCTTTCCTTCCATTTTTCTGGTAATTTTTCTGATTTCCAGGTTTTAAGAATTAAGTGGTGTATGTGATTATGCAGGATCAGCCCTCCGCCCTTTATCATCTCAGCTGTTATTCCGTCTGTTCCAGGAGCCTTTGAGTTTTTAAGCTTCTTTATTGCTATTACAACTTCTTGCAGAGTCGGTTCGTCTGTTGGCCAGTCTGCGGTTTGGTAGACCTTTGGTTGGCCCGGATCTGGGCACTCCACGTTCAGCAGATCATTGAAATGTTGTTTCCATATCTGTAATATTTCTTCTATGTCTGATGTAAGGTCCCCATTCGTGTTTTTAAGAAAGGTTTTAGTTTTAGGTTTGAAGCCTGATTTTGTGTTTGATATTTCGGCGTAGAAAGCTTTAACGTGGTTTCCGATTCTATTTTCTTCCATCTCCTTCATTATTCTCTGCTCGTATTCTCTTTTCTTATTTCTTATCAAGTTTCTTGCTCTCCTTCTAGCAGCGGTATATTTTTGTACATTTTCGATTGAGTCTCTTTGTATCATTCTGTTTCTATACATTTGTCTTTCTTTTAGAATCTCTTGGCAATCACTATCCCACCATCCTTTTGTTTTCTTCTTGCCTTCTTTGCCAAGTATTCTATCTGCTGCTTTAACTGTCGCCTCTACAATATTTTTCCATGCACCTTCTACGTCATCTCGCGGTGCGTTTCTCTCGAGGTGCTCTTCTATCGCTTTTTCAAATTCTTTTCATTTTCTTTTCTTGTCTTGTATGTAGATATTCGTATTCTTACTTTGGCTCTCACCAGGATATGGTCAGTGTCTCCGTCCGCGCCTCTGAGACTTCTCACGTCCATTACGTTACTTCCGTGTCTTGCGTCCACTACTATATGGTCGATCTGATTCCTGGTTCTGCCATCGTTAGATCTCCAGGTTTGTTTGTGTATTTGCTTGTGTTCGTACATCGTGGATTTTATTAGCATATTATTCGTTGCTGCTAGGTCTATTAGTCTCATTCCATTTTCACTTGACAGGTCGTGTAAGCTGTGTCTGCCAATCGTTGGTCTAAAATTTTGTTCTTTGCCTATTTTTGCGTTGAAATCTCCCATATCATCTTCATATCGTGCTTAGGTATTCTTTCTATGGTTTCCTCGAGCAGCTCGTAGAAGGCATCCTTCGTGTCGTCGTTACTTTCTTCGGTTGGTGCATACACCGATAAGAAAGCATAATTATACCACGAGCCTTTGACTCGCAGCCAGCAGATTCTATCATTCACAGGTTCGAAACAAATTACTCTGTCCGCTATACGCTCATTTACCACAAAACCGGTTCCCCGTTCATGTCTGTCGCTATCTCCTCCACTGTAGAACACAATCGATCTTCCAATTTTGGCATTCCCGGTATTTAGCCATCTCATTTCCTGAATTGCTGTAATATCCATTTTATACATCTCCAGTTGTTCTATTGCTTGCTGGATGCCCCGTTCTGTGCCAGCTCAAAACATTCCATGTTCCTATATTCAAAGACCGTTTGCGTTGCTGGTGTCGTTTCCGTATTTCCGATGAATAAAATAATCTCATAAACAATTGAAAAAGCGTCCACAACTCTGTGTGATTGATCTCAATTAATTATTTTGAATCTTGTTAATCCATTGACGCGTTTGTCCATCCACCCACAAAAAGTAAAATTTAGTGACAAAAGGTTTTTGTCACTAATTTAGTGACTTTGAATTATGCGGATGGACGGACGGACACGAGCCAGATCATAAGGCTTCTTTCTATACTATGTATAACCTAAAGTAAAATTAACTACTCAACCCGGGGTCTGGGGTGGAACGCGTAGTTTTTTTATCAAAGTAAACTGACAATCTCTCGTTGGAAAGGCACTGGAGGTGTTTCACACCCCAGCCCCAGTTTAAATAATTTATTTTATTAAAATGAATTAAATATTTAAGCATATATCAAGTTTATTGAAATTTGCTAGACCAAGTAAATGTGTTTAATGTATAATCTGACAATTAATCATAAACTGCATAATTATAAATTCCGTACCCCCTGGGAGATAGATCTTTGCAACAGGAAATTTTCAGTTTACTTTTAATAAGAAATAAACTACTCAATCCGGGGGGGTCTGGTGATGTGGAAAACCTTCCAGTGCTTCTGTAACGGAAAATTTTCAGTTTACTTCTGATAAAAAATAAACTATTCGATACGGGGGGTGTGGGTGGTGTGAAACACTCTCTAGCGCTCAAATTTTGGAATCTCGGAAGTTTCTAAAATACCAATGAAGTACGTGAAATTCATACAATGAAGTATCGATGAATTAGGTGAAGTACCGTGAATTATTTTTGAAGTACGGTGAATTACTGCTGAATTATATGAAGTACGAAGAAGTATGGAGAATTATGATGAAGTACGTGAAGTGTGAAGTTACTTGTACACGATTTCCTCTAGCGGTTGACCCCTCGTTTATAACCAATATTTTTGATTGGTCACACTATATAAATTTTTTCGCTTATTTTTAATAAAAAATATTGTGGTAAACAGAAGACCGTAACCAATATGTACCAATACATACATATAATGCAGAACCGCTGGAATTTTTACCCCCTAGAAATTTTGGCTACCACCGACTACTACTGCTTTTCTATACCCTTGTTATTCCAGACATATTTTTCGTAAAACAAAGTTTGCAAATCCCAGAAAAACAACCAAAACGAACAATAACAAAATTCTATTGGACTTATAAAATTTTAAATTGCATCGAAAGTGATGATGGATTAAATTTTTTAACGTATGAATATTGGCTTGGGAGTGAAAGCTAAAGCGACTGTCGCTTTCTGCTTGATCAATTTTTGAAAAGTGGAAATTTCCAGCGGGGAAACTTTAGTGCAGTTTAGATGTTCGAACGCCCTGAAGCAACATGTAATAAATATATTTCAGCTCGACCCCGTAGTTCCAATGCAAATTTTGGGCCAATAAATTATCAATATATGAAAGCTACCAGTGTTACAGGGGCAAAATTACATTTCGAATGTTTTCGGTGAAATAACAGTAAAGTTTTAATATAAAATATAAATTTTATCATAAAGTTGGTAATAATCGTCCATCACATACTAAATAAAGTCCAATCAGTTCTTAAAAATCTCAGGATTTATGTAGAACAAGAAGTAAAATTAAAGCCAAAATTCTATAACCTGGAGGCTACTCGGAGACTCGGACCCCGTTTATCAGTAGTCAAACTTCCTTCAACCTACCTCGCGGGCTTCAGCTGAATGTAATCGCAAAAGCTGGTAGAAAATAACCAATTCGAAACATGTTTTTTTAAAGTTAAGTGATGAAAGTTTTGTAAATACATAGTTGCTAATTAGTATCGTAAATAATTTCTATTAAAATTTGTTTAACATTTAACGAAAGGTTGTAAGGCATTTTGTTACTACTAAATTATTAATTTGTTTTTGAGAAATTTGTGTTGCACTATGTATATTCCGAATTAAATGTGAATGTCTTGTATATTTTAGTAAATAAACGTTAAAAATGTGTATAAACTAAATCGTGGAATTTCAAAAAAACATTGACAATTAGGATAACACGTAAAAACCGCGAAAACAAAAACGGTGAAAATCAAAACGCCGAAAACAAAATCACCGAAAACCAAAACACCGAAAACTAAAATTTCGAAAACAAAAACACCGAAATTCCAACTAACTAATCTAAATCAGATCTAAATAATAAAAGAAATTGATGTTTTTGTTTTCGCTGTTTTTCGTTTTCGGTATTTTTGGTTTTATTGTCGGCGTTTTAATATGGAATCGCCAATTAGAAGCAATAACCGATACGATACCGAAACCGATAAGCACCAAGTAAGAACTTATATTTTTTATTGATTAATGTTATTTATAAAAAAAATTACTTTTTTTTAGTTTAATCCCAAAATTTGGCTGTAATTTTTTGTTTTTTCTATTCGAATTTCTGTTCGTACTTTTCGGTGAGCTAGAAGAACAGAAGCTAGAAGGTAGCACGCTTTTTATTAGTGAGGTTTATACTAGAAAAAATTATGTATTTTATACCCATTGCTTCACTTATTGTTAGATATATTCGAGGGGTCAACCGCTAGAGGAAATCGTGTACACTTAACTTCACACTTCACGTACTTCATCATAATTCACCATAATTCTTCGTATTTCATATACTTCAGCAGTAATTTACGGGACTTCACGTACTTCGCCAGTAATTCACCGTACTTTATCAATAATTCACAGTACTTCTCCTACTTTATCGATACTTCATTGTATTTCACGTACTTCATCGGTATTTCACAGACTTGACGTGTTAAAAATATTACCGATTTTACAAAAAGTAGTGTCGTTTGTGTTCGTCACAATTTTTAAAACGTAACGGGCACAGGTAGCGAATCCGATTAATGGGATAATTATTATGACGAATAATTAATAATAATTATTTGGAAATGTCAGAATACTCTCTTGACCGTTTCTATGGTAACGTGACATTTTTATAGTCATTATTGCGATACAAAGAAGTTGCATAAAATAAAAAACAACCAAACAAATGATAAATATGCTGTATTTCGTACCCCCTGCGGTACGGAATTTATAATTATGCAGTTTATGATTAATTGATAATGAATTAAACACATTCACTTGGCCATAGCTAATTTTAAAAAACTTGAAATATACTCAAATATTAAATTCACTTTTAATAAAAATAAATTAGTTAAACCGGGGGTCTGGGGGGTGTGGAACACCCTCCAGTGCCTCTGCAACGAGATCGTCAGTTTACTTCTGATAGAAAATAAACTACTCGGTCCGGGGGTTCTACATGTTTTGCAATGTTCTTCATTTCAAAATTTGTGCACTGGAGGGTGTTCCACACCCCCCAGATCCCCCGGATTGAGTAGTTTTTTTTCAGAAGTAAACAAAAGATCTCTCGTTGCAGAGGCACTAGAGGGTGTTCCACACCCCCAGACCCTCCGGATTGAGTAGTTTATTTATTATTAGAAGTAAACTAAAGATTTCCCGTTGCAGAGATCTACCCCCAAGGGGTACGGAATTTCAAATTATGCAGTTTATTATTAATTGTCAACTTAGCCATTGCTAATTTTAAAAAACCTGAAATATGCTTAAATATTTAATTCACTTTCAATAAAAATAAATTAGTTAAACTGGGTGGGTTGAGTGTGCCCCCGCACCCAATTAATTTTCTAAATAATTTAAAAGCAAAAGAAGTCCAACCTAAAACAAATAATGCACAATAGATTTAAACTTTTTTGAATAAAAAATTCGCCATAGAGGGGGCTGAGAACATGCACCTTATCCAATCCCATCTAATCAGACCACAAAACAAAAACAAATCAAACACCTGATTGGCTATTTCGTCAATTTAACTGTAATGTATTTTAACTGATAGGTAACAGTGAACAGAGAACAGATAGATAATCAATTTTTTCAACTTTAGTAAATCGGGGATAAGAAGATTAAATTACATTATCACATTCTGGAGCCGTCTCTGTAAAAGCGGGACAAGCGCGTTATTTTCGCTTCAATGTAATTAATTAATCACGATGAAACAATGAATTACCAAAGTTTTTTATTAAGCTATCATACCTCCATGATATTCAAGCAAATAAGCTAAAAAAATTACAAAATTAACTAAAAAAAATAAAAAAAGTTTAATTTAAGTAATTGATTACTATTAACTACCAAAACATTTAATTAGTAAAATAATTACCGCCAAAGGTCTATTCAACGTTTAAGATAAAATCCACTGATGTAAGTTAATTTGCTATCAAATAATTATTATTGAACACTTGTCGTAGCTATGATATACATCGACCGTAGCGCATGCGCATAAGCTAGGTTCAACTTCATATAATTCACCAAAAATTTACTAACTTCATGATACTTCACTTGTACTTCAATATACTTTGCACGTATTTCCCCTACTTTACACGTACTTCATGTATTTTACCAGTATTTCATGTACTTCATAAGTATTTCATGTATTTCACAAGTACTTCATGAGATGTGTACAAAAACTTCACCAGCGGTTAACCCCTAGGATATATCTATTAGTTCAGATAACTTATCCCATCTTCAATAATTTCAAACAAATCAAACATCTGATTGCTTATTTCGTTAATTTAAGTTTAAAATATCTCAACTAATAGATCTTTCTAGGTGAAGAAATATTGCATTACAGTTATACTTTTCCTAGAGAGGTTTAGAAGGTATTAAACGGGAGGCTGTTAACCCATTCTAACTTTATCTACTACAACGTAATTTTTAAGGAAACTGTTGATTTAACCTCTAACCTAATCTCTAACCTAACCTCTAACCTAACCTCTAATTTAACCTCTAACTTAATCTCTAACCTAACCTCTAACTTAAACTCTAACCTAACCTCTAACCTAACCTCTAACCTAACCTCTAACCTAACCTCTAACCTAACCTCTAACCTAACCTCTAACCTAACCTCTAACCTAACCTCTAACCTAACCTCTAACCCAACCTCTAACCTAACCTAACCTCTAACCTAACCTCTAACTTAATCTCTAACCTCTATAATCTCTAGCATAACTTCTAACTTAATCTTTATTCTTATCTCTAAACTAACCTTTAACCTTATCTCTAATCTAAACTCTCACCTAATAGAGGAATTTTTGAATCTTAAATCACATGATCTTGACAGCCTGTTGACGTAACAAAAACGTGAAAAATGCGACCTGGGAATTCTTTTCTGCTCGTGATCTCCAGTCTTAAGCTATTATGCTATCTGAATTTTATACGAATGTAGGTACAAGTGCAGATGAAAAATGCGCCAAAGAGAGCTATAAGAAGTACCCAACGTCGACAAATCGACAATTCCGATTCTTTGATCACATTTTCATTTACAACAGCAATACTTCCAATCTTTTCAAATGTTTTACTGCATTGCGAATGGTTCGTTCAGTAGAGCGATAAAAATGACCATAACCTTCTCATAAATAGCGATAAAACAAATGAAAAGTTTTAAGACATTGAACGATTGTTACGCGATTCATTTTGTAAATGTGTTGTTGCAAACTTACATTTGACACTTTGAACATGTGTGGGGTCGAGTCAGAAAACCCGAACTCGAAAATACACTTTTTTCACATAAAAATAGCTTCACCAAACGAAAGAGCATTAAAATAGAAGACCTTTAAAGTGAGGTAGATTTCGGTAGGTCGTTTAATAAGCCCACAAATTAAATTTGAAATTAACCTATTCTCATAAGACACACATGTAAGTGTATTATTGCGCAATATTACGTCATAATTGAACACATTGTATCATCCAGTACGTGCGTTGTGGGTGGGTCGACACCCACAACCGGAAATCACTCCCTGCTACTTTTTTCGAGTAGAATCGATTTAAGAGGATATTTTTAGTAATTAAAGTCTATGTCCAAACGGCTTGGAGCGGTCGGAGCGAAAGAGACCAAAGCGTAGGCCGTGGAAAATTTTTTGGTGTGCACAGAACAATGTTCTCTTTTATAATTCACTTCAAAAACCATGAAAATTCAAAGTTGGGATTTGTGAAAGCTAAACAGCTGCCTGATTTACAGTGCAGCCAATATTGGAAACTCAAATTGAATCACCGTTTATTATAATTCAATATTTTATCTAAAACCATGAAGTTTTCAGACTGAACTCTATCCAAAGTTTAAAAATTGCTACGAATCAGATGATCAAAGCCAATAAAAATAAAAAAACGACCAAATACCAATAGTGAAAAACCTCCTACCCGTTACTACTGAACATTTCTCGAAATCCCAACACATTTGAGACCTCGTCTACAAGTAAGGAGCTATTAGAAAGATAGCCTTGATTTTCGGATCGACAATAACGAAGGAAGAGGAAGAAGATTGGGATAAAACTCAAAAGTCCAAAATAAAAAGAAAAATACTCTAAAAGGAGATAGAGAATTACGGGGTAAGTTAAACTGGGCCAAAAACTACCTGAAAATGGTAAACTGAGCCAAATGCAAATTTTAATAAAATTATTTTTTTGTTGGCAATTAAAAAAATATTGGTACTAAAAAACAAAGAAATCTACGCTGTAGAGTAGGTCGGGCTGTAGGTTAGAGTTGGTTTTTGATATTTTCTCAGAAATAATACCAAAAAACTCTACACCACTTTCTTTACCTGTTTGCCTTTGGCCAGTTACCTTTAACCATTGGCCCTTTATATACTATACAACGCCAAACGAATGGAAACCTAGAAATTATCTCCGTGAACGACTCCTTGTAAAATTAAAGTAAACTTTTGACCGTCCGTGAATGATTTTAAGAATTCTTCTCAACAGAAAAGGATTTATATTCAAATCGATACAATTGGTCTTTAAAACTCGTACTTTTAACTATAGCATCCTTTACTATTACTCGCAAAGGAAGCTTAGAAAATTCAGAACGATCTTGAAATTGAGAAGAGCTTGGATATATGATTCATAAAACGACAACTATTGATGCCATCCTACTAATGTTAACCAACGAAAAACACACTAATCCTCAAGCTTGTGGTTTGGAGAAAACTAGACAACCAAAACAACAATTATTTTTAAAAAAATACAAAAATACAATTTGCGTACAAATATTAAAGAAACTGATAATGATTCGGATAACTACCAACGAGTTAGAAATATTACATCTGAACAAGAGTTTGTTAGATTATATTACTTTTGGCGATTCCCGCTTATTATTCATTTTCTAAGAATTAACCAACAGGAAATACTGCAATCTCGAGCATCTCATGGGATCACCAGTTAAGTTTTACACTGCTACTGGTTTGTCCTTTGGTAGCTCTACAGCATTTTGACCTGTGGAGTTACACTGAGCGAATATAATAATGCTTTGTCAAGATACGACGCAGCTTGCGGTTTTACTCTTGGCGGATATATGATTTATAAAGACAACCGACTTGGCTTACGGTCGTTATACAACAAACAAACACACCACCATGCCTCGGGGTTTGTTTATTTTTACAATAAGACAGTTTTAACTTCTTAAACAAAAAAATTATTTTGGTTTTTGTACATCTGTGATCAAAGATCCTCGTTTTTGTTGCAAACAAAGCCACATCAAAGAACCGTGTGAATTCCCAATAAAAGTTGCTTTGTGCTTTACCTGCTAATACGCATAAGGTCAAAAAGAACTCTTAGGTTCAAACGGTTAAAAAAATGAGCAATAATTTTCGAAGAGTATTATTTGTTGCATTTCATCTTTGTAAATCCATAAAACAATAGTTTTTAAAAATCACATTGATAGCTTTGGACATCATTATTTAATTAAATGTAATTTTTATTTTGTCTTGTTAACAAAGTTTTAACGGTTAGATAATGTTTCACTATGACAACGTTAAGATTTATGCACGAAGTGAAGAATTTCATACCATGAAGTAAGCAAGGATTTTAATACGCTTTTAACATTTGTGTTGATTAATTGTAAGACTAAAATGATTTTAAAAATTAATTGAAGTCACTTTTCTTGCAATTAAATTTAAAAAATTGGGGGACGGTAATGTGGAATTTGCTATAAAATTGAATACATTCAGATGTTAACTTCAACGACAATAAGGCACCAGACAGAATCTTTAATTAAGTTTTAACTAAAAATAATAAAACAAATAATATTATGTTTGTTAATTTGAAGTTTTCCCGAAGAAAAGAACCAAAATAAATAAAATAAAAATGTAAGAAAGTTGAAATCGATTTTACAAAATTAATATATTCTTCGTCTACAAAAGCTCACCCAAAACAATTAATAGTATATTACATAGCGAGGTGGAAAGCAAGTCATTACTAACTGAGGTCTGTTCTGCTGACCGACGGCGAAGCCGGAGGTCAGCAATTACCGAAGTTAGTAATGACGCTTTACGCCAAGCATGTATACTATTTTATTCGCAATCGCGAAGTTGGGGTTGGTTTAATGGAAATAATGCGTTTTCAAATTTATATTAAGTTATGTCATATTTGACATTTGTATCAGTGCCTCTACTTTTAATAGCTCATATCACGTTAGTGATAATTATTTTAGTAGGCGTCAAAGCAAAAATTACCGTGCGTTTTTTGACAATAATTAGTATTATTGTTTTTGTCGCTTTGTGATTATGAGTGAATTATCTTGTACTCCACCAGAGCTTCGAGAAATTGCAGAAAATGCAGTAGGTGATTTGTTACCCAACAAAAGTAAGGCAAGGTATGAAAAAGCCTACAAAGCTTACATGGATTGGCGTTACAATAAACAAGCACGGAATAATTCAGAAAGTGTGGTGCTTGCTTATTTTAGTGAATTGTCGAAAGACAAAAAACCTTCTACGTTAACTCTACGGGCAACTTATTCAATGCTACGAACAACATTCAATATTAAAGATAATACAGATATTTCAAAATTTGCGAAATTGAGAGCTTTTTTGAAGAAGCAAAATGTTGGGTTCAAGCCAAAAAAATCAGGTGTTTTACATAAAACTGAAATTGATAGATTTTTAAGTGATGCGCCTATAGAATTTCTTCTACAAAAGGTAAAATTATAAATTTTGTACTCACATACAATGAACATAATTGTTTAAACTTTCTAGGTTGCTTTAATAATCGGCGTTAGCGGTGCATGCCGAAGTGATGAGCTGTATAAAATGAAAATAGAAGATGTAAACTTTTTAGAAAATAAAATAAGTATCCACATTCGTGATACAAAACCTATCGTTCTCGATCATTCTTAATAACGCGCCCGGAATGGATTGTAATTGTTAAAGAATACGTAAATCTTCGGAAGAAAACTTGTAAACATTAGTTACTCTTAAGTAATCTTCTTATATTTTCAATAATTTTCAAAATTGCATAATATTCCATAATAAAATTATTTAAACTTTCTAGGTTGGTTTTTATGATAAGCTAGGCTAATCTAGGTTGCACTTCTGGTGTCATGTAGCAAATAAAGTGTAACGGTGTAGGCAATCGTCAGAAGACTTCTACGGTTCCAAACTGCGAACCCTGACTGTAACAAATAAATTTTAACAAGAAAATGAGAAGTATTATAGGACTTACCATAAATAAGTATTCAAATGTCACAATATGTACTTATACATCAATAATTTGAACGATAAAATGCCAGGAATTGTTAACAAAACTTTTCGATGTCGAAGCTTAAACTTATCGGATCATCCAAATATTTTTTAAACTAGCAACAAATAAATCTTAGCGAAAATTTAAAAAAGGGCTATCACTTGCAATAAGCAATTATTCTAATTAAAATGTTTTATAATTTGCACGCCCAATTATGATTTCTAATTATTGTTATAACCTAACTATATTTGACATTTGTATCAGCAGCGCTTTATTTACGTTAAAACCACGCCCATTTGTTCATTACTGACCGGCACGTGTATAACGAGTGAATAATTTTCATTACACACCGGTTGATTTTAGTAGTTAACAATATGCACTTTCAAACTTTTAAAAGTCGAAACGAGCAATTACCGACCGATTGCGAATAAAATTATATTAAATTCAGAATGCAACAATAAAAGCGATAACATTTTCATGTAAAAACGCCAACTGACTATTTAATTAGTGAAGGAGTGGGCGTAGGTATGGAAATCGATAAGTCGAAACACGTTACTTTATTAAATTTTTTTGCAAAAATATCATAAATGTTATTATAAATTCAATTTGGGTGTGTTTTTGTATCGAATTTTCTTTTATAATGTGGTATATGGCATCCAGAGGTCCGCCTTGGTACGTCTGAGCTAAACATTTAAATAAATTCTAAAACAGTAATTTGGAAGAAGTTTACCCTTTTAAATAATTTAACTGAGCATACATTACATTTCGGGTTATCTATAGATACTTGGAGAGATAAATTCTTATTGATTTGGACATGTTTACATACAGCAATAAGTCATTCACCTTCTTCGAGTTTTTATTCACCGACATGACATGGATTTCAAATGTTTTATTCCGAATAGAAAGCACAAGTAATCGATATTAACTAACCTAACCTAAACAAAAACGTACGGTTTAACGTGGAATTTAAACCACGGCACTAGTAATATGGCAGCAACTGAACATAAAGACTTGGAACAACGTGAAGACATATATTTACAGCTTGGTTGAAAAGTACTAAAAACGACACCTATTAAGCAGTAGAGGAATCAAAATTCATACGTCATTTTGATATTTGATCTTTCATATGAACCTACTAAAAATTTTATTTCGATCTGTCAATTCATTCATTGTTTACAAGCCATTTGAAGTCGACGTGTCGGTGTATTTTTTAACAATGGAAAAAACTGAGTATCGTGCAGTGATAAAATTCTTTGTTTTGGAAGGTTTATCAGCAACAGAAATTCATACAAAAATGGTGAGCGTGTTAAAAGAATCTGCTCCTTCATTTCCAACTGTACATCGATGGGTTTTAGAGTTTAAACGTGGTCGTACAAGCGTTGAAGATGAACCACGTAGTGGACGACCAAAACTGCAACAACACCAGAAATCATTGAACAAGTACATAATATTGTTAGTGAAGATCCAAGTTTGACTAAGCGTGAAATTGCTAATACCATAGGCATCTCAGACGAACGAGTACTCTATATTTTACATAAAGAATTATCTATGAAAAAGCTGTTTGGAAAGTTAGTGCCGCATTCGTTAACAATTCAACAAAAGCTCACACGAAAGCAAATTTCTCAGCATCATTTAAATCTTTTTAATAAGAATAAAATCGATTTTGTGCGTCGTTTTGTAACTATGGATAAGACTTGGATCTACCATCATGATTCTAAATTGAAACAAGAACGATTACAGTGGACTGAGGCTGGTTGTTCAGCTCCAAAACAGGTGAAATCAGGACGATCAGCAAAAAAGGTTATGGTATCAGTTTTTTGGGATGCAAAAGGGATTTTATTGATTGATTATCTTGAAAAAGGTAAAACAATTAACTCTGAATATTATTGTAACCTTTTGGATCAATTGAACGAACAAATTTGTGAAAAGAGACCCGGTTTGCAACATAAAAAAATCATCTTTCACCAAGACAACGCACCTGTCCACAAAAGTGTTTTAACAATGGCAAAATTCAATGAACTAAAGTACGAATTGCTTGAACATCCACCGTATTCGCCAGATTTGGCTTCCTAGCGACTACTACCTCTTCAGAAACTTGAAACAATTCGTTCGTGGAAAGCGTTTTTCATCGAATGAAGAAGCTGTTTCAGTCGTGGAACGGTATTTTGCAGAGCTTCCAGAAAATCATTACAGAGATGGAATAAAATTATTGCAGGATCATTGGAATAAGTGTATTGAAGTTGAGGGAGATTATATTGAATAAAAAAACTAATTTCATTTAAAAGTTTACATTCTTTCATTTTGCTTTAAATACTTTACAACCAACCTGTATGTCTCTGCATATAAGAATTTTCAGTTACATTTACCCAAATAAGTTTTGAACCTCGCCTTGATTGAATTTTATAAAAAAGCGATACAAACTAGTAATTTTCTATCGCTAGTATTTAATTACTTTTTATATTATGGGAGTTTAATTATTTATGACTTTTTATTTCCGTTCAGGGTAAGATTGTATTTTAATATCAACTTCGGTGAACTTTGTTCGACATTTCTTTTCGAATTTATTTGTTTTCAAAAAATTGGGTCACAAAGTGTTGTGTAACTTCTTGATTTTAAATGGATTAGCGTTGAAGCATTATTTAAAATTAACTGATGTTTATTTAGATTCACTTGATCAGTACATTCTATTCTACACTCACATAGAGAGTAAGTGCAAAATCATATTTACGGTTGTTAATTGAAAGCCCCACGTTGGGCGCAAAATTTCTACCCACACTTAATCGCTACATTTTCCATCCACCATTTTGCAAAAGAAAATCGACCAGGACGATTTTCATTCAAAGGAATATGTCTGCAGATTGAACTGAAACAAAGAACTGGAAGTGTTACTGTACGTAACGATTCAGGATTTTTTAATCGCTAAACTTCGTCAAATTTTTTAACTTTGTTTAAGAAGTTTTTGTCTCCAACTTTGTTAGATTACTAAAAGTTTTATATCGACTTGGATTAATCGGTAATCGTTAAGTCATCAATTACAGCTGTCGAAACTTGTCCGTCATCAAAGCTAAATTAATTTAAAAAAATGAAGCAATAAAACCAAAATAAAACGACAGAAGTTTAAGGTTTTACATTTTGTGTTATCGATTGGGGAACATACGAGATAAAGTTGATTAAATTGAAAAAATTGGGTTAAATTGGCACAAGCCCAAAGAAGGCTTTCCTTTTTGCTTTTCTCCCATATTCGTACAGAACAGTGTTCGTGCACGCTCTAGTCGCATCGATTAAACTGCTTTATCCAAGAGCTCATTTATCACCGAGTTTTGGAAATAGGGCAAGGGCGGATGAATTTGCGATTATATTTCTTTTAGTATTTGCTTCGCTTCCCAATTGTTCATTTTTTGCATACTATTGTGTGCTGATTTATGGTAACTAAACTTCCGCAATTTTACAAAAATATTATTAACGCCGCTCGTAATTACTTTTCATGTAGGTTACAGCACCGTAATGATGTTAAAAATAGCACTGCAAAAATTTGTCAAACTTTATTGTTCGAATTTTTCTTTTAAATCAAGAACAACGACTGTTCGAGGCATTTTAATTACAATTCATAAGAGTATTTGATTATATACAATAAAATTTTAATTAAAAGATTACTAGGGATTACCTTAAAAGAGAAATTTTGGACTAAATTTATCAAGGGTTAAATTCACCACCCCTTTGCACTCAAAGTGAATTAATTATGGCAATCTATAATTGGCACTACCATAATGGCTTCTTAACGTTCACTTCACAAGTACAAAATTAAAAAATTAATACATTTTAAAGATGACAAAATATCGTAGTTTTAGTAGGTACAGGGTGGTTCTTGAAATAATTTAGAGAAGTAAATTTTGAAACAAGTTTAATTAGTTTACTCCCTTCTACATGATTAGGGATTCGTTAGTATTTATGTTGGTTTCTAATTTTGTACCTTGTTAAGGCCCTTTTCCTATTTAATATAAAGGAGGCGTAGATGTTGTGATTAACGTCTTCTCTTCCTCGACATACCACTTACATCGTTGATAAAATCTGCTGTAGGTACTCTTAATTGTTTGAGGAATGCAAATTGCGGAGGCTATTCCTATTCAAATTAAAATTTAGTAATTATACCATAAAAAAACTTAATTATAAATTAATTACAAATTTAATTGATTAAAATTTATTTGTTAAATAAAGTAAAGCGTAATTCAATTTGATTAATTCGACTTGATCGATGTGTCTGTATTTTGCAAGTTTAAAATTCTTGAAATTTATAATTTTAACAAATGTAGAAATAGAACTTCTCTAAAGTAAAATGCAGAATTGGCAATTTTTAGGTCTGCATTTAATTTCTTGCAACGTTTCTGCTCCCCCAACTTTAGTACTTTATAACTGTGACTTTATACATTACGAAGGTGAAGTAATGGTTTACTTAACCAACCCTTTGACGTGAATAAATTTAAATTTTAATTTGCTACAAATTATAAAATTTTAAGATGTCGCAAACATTTAATTTTATTTATTCGTCATTTCAAATGGAATCATTGTTACCTATCAAAAATCAGAATTGGTTTACATTATCCAATTAACGAGCCACTGATAAAGTAACGAAATTTCAATTTGATAAAAAAAATTTTAATTAAATTTAAATAGTGCCTTAGCCAGCTTTTTCGAAGAGGGGGGCTCTCACGGTTTATACTATGTGAAATTTTCTATATAATAAAATTTATTGCTATGGTTCCAAATGATATTTGTTACTGTCTTAATTGAATTCTTTGGGCGCCATGAACCATATACTTACCACTACACTTTAGTTTGTTGATTAAAATTTTCCTAGGAACAAACCCTCGGTGCCATAAGCTCTTAATTTAAAATGTTTTTTGTTGAAGGGAAAAATTAAAATTCTCTATTTGAAATTTACAATGACAATTTAATGGTTGAAACCATTACCACGAGCCCCAAACCATGAAATTTTTTATCAAATAAAATAATTATTGTTATTTTAAATTTGTGTGACCCCTGATGTTTTTATAATTTTGTTGTAATTATTATTTTTAAATTTTTAATTTTAAATACAAATTTAAATTTTTAAAGTTTCGAATTTTTTACAAAGTTTTCAAATTTCTATCTTGTTTGCTGTTTTTGTTGATTTCCGGTAACTGTTATTTTTGAGTCCCATTCACCTTTGCTTTTCCAAAATTTTGTTCCTTTTTTAAGTTTTTCGGTTCGTTTCGTTTTGTTTTCGTAAATTAATTTTGCGCATTTCGCTTGATTTGCAAATTTTTTAATTATTTTAAAAAATTATTTCCACTTGCTCTGGAAACTTTTCTTTTTTTTAATATTTCAATTTTACATAATTTATTTATAATTTTTATAATTGTAAATGATTTACTAGCTTGTGAAATTATGATTTTAAATTTTTACAAGTTTAATGAAATTTTAATCAAAAATTTTTAAAATAGTAAATTTTCCGATTAAGTTTCATGTTTTTATTAAAATTACAATAAACTTATATTTAAACTCTTTTTTTAAACATAATTTATTTATAATCTTTTAGTTTTTAATTTATTTATTGTCGACCTAACTCTGTCCATTCAAACTCATGGAGAACTCCAACTTCCAAAAGGAAACTTTAATCCTTCCAATTAATTCATGGCAATTTGTGTCAACCTGTTGTTTATTTTATTTTTGTTGTTTTTTCAATGTTGTTTTGTGTTCGAATAAGTATAGAATAGTTCAAATAGAAATACTAGGACCAGAACTTCAGTAGACAAAGCATTAAGGATGTTGAAACATTAACAATGTTTAAAATTATGCAGAAGCTTTAGCTTCTGATGCAGCTTTAGATTTCTTCAAGGTAATGACAACGGCGACGATTCTTTGTTTTATCTTTCATTTTTTTATTGCAGAAACTTTTCTTCTGTTTTAATCAGAAGAATAGTTACCATAGCAACGAAAATATTAAAACATAACATTTTTTGTTCAAGCAACTCAATAAAATAAAAGCTTGAAGTATTTGTAGATTTTAAAGCAATGGAATAAATTGGATTGCATAAAAAATTGAAAGTCAAGTTTAAGGATAATTTAAATTAGTTTGATCCTGTATAATACTTAGCTGTAAAATTATCTCCGTATTTTGGAACAATAATAGGTTTATTGCCGTTTAATTATTAATATTGATGAAAATTGGTATCAAATTTAAAAATTGTGCCAATAAACAAGATCAACATTTTTGTAATATAAATAGGATAAATTGTTCAGCTGTCAAATTATGCTGTACAAGTACTAAAGCCATAACAAACACTTAAAAGTACATTTATAAAATTTACTAAAATCCATTTTAATTATAATTTGCGCATATTTGAAGTCAACACATAAAATTTAAGGTTAAGGTTAAACCAATTATAAAATAATAATATAAATTTATTTCAGCCGTAAATAATATAATACTATAGAGTAAGTCAAAAATTAGGCATTGTGCAACTTTAGGTCAAAAGAAAATCTTTACCACACGACCTAATTTTTGGTTATGAGATATGAAGGTTCTCAAACTTTACACATGAAATAATGAGCAAATATTTTTGAAATTTGAGCAACATCTTTATAGCGCATTTCAGATTAGTAAAAGTTAGTAATTCTAATCTTTGTAAATTTACAACGGTCAAAATAATTTTGTTCAAAATTAGATAATTTGAGATACATTTCGTCGCCCCTTCTCCCATTGCTAATTTTTTGGTAAAATTGGTATCAAATGTTTGAGTTTCGTTTGAGCTTTAACGAGTATCCATTTCCATCGATTGAACAACAACTATCGTGAGTTATTCAAACTTTTTAGTTTTCTTCTAGTTAAATTTTTTGTAGTTTTAATAATTTTAAATTTTAAATTTTGAATGAGTCTTTATTATCATATTATATACCTTTATTTCAGTTCCATACCAGAAATTACAATATTTGAATTTGCAGTAACTGCAAGCAAGTGACGCGTATCATTCAACTTTATTCCATTTTATCAGTTTTAACTATTTTGAAAAGTTAAGTTTATCAGTTTAAAAGTTTTTAAAAATTTAAAAATATTTGAAAAACTTTTATTATACATAAAAGTATACTATTATTATCGGGAGGTTAACACTAACAAAATTTGCACAACTTTGTATTTACAATAATTTGCAAACAATTTCAGACATTTAAACATTTGCAAATTTCAATTCAAAATTTGCAAACATTTTCAAAATTTACACAAAAATTGCAAACAATTTCAGCATTTACAAATTTGCAAAATTACACATTTGCCAAAATTTACAGACATTTAAAAATTTCAATTTGCAAAAATTTCACAGACATTTGCAAAATTTACAAGCATTTGCAAAATTTAGACATTTGCAAAAATTTACATCAGATTGCAAAATTTCACAACAATTTACAGAATTAATTTACAACATTTGCAAAATTTGCAAACAATTGCAAAATTTACAAAATTTGCAAACAATTTCAGACATTTACGTCATTTGCAAAGATTTACAGCATTTAAATTTGCAAAATTTGAACAATTGCAAAAATTTACACAGATATTTGCAAACAATTTCAGACATTGCAAATTTACAGTCATTTGCAAAGATTTACAGGCATTTACAGGCATTTGAAAATTAATACACATTTGAAAATTTTGCAAAATTTGCAAACATTCAACATTTTTCAAAATTTAAAAATTCAAAATTTGTAAAATTTAGTCATTTGCAAGATTTACAGGCATTTAAAAATTTATAAACATTTGAAAATTTTGCAAAATTTGCAAACTATTGCAAAATTTTGCAAAATTTGCAAACTATTGGAGAAAGTAAAAATTTGCAGTCATTTGCAAGATTTACAGGCATTTACAAAAATTTATAAAACATTTGGAAACAATTGCAGTAATTTGCTAACAATTGCAAATCACTTACACAATTATGTATACCAAATATACTAGGTGATTAACCCCTCGATTACTATATAGCACTATCGGTCTAGTAGGTTCTTGGCTTGTTTTATCATTCCATTGCTTTCTATCCTTTGCCTTCGACTTCTCCCCATCACTCACAACCATTTCGTTCAAATGCTGCTATACCTGGCTACTTAATCTATTCCTTGGCCTTGCTCTTCTCGAGGGGTCAACCGCTAGAAAATCGGTACAATTAACTTCACACTTCATATACCTATAATTTCCAATCTTCGTACTTATATAATTCACCAGTAATTCCGACTTCATCAATAATTCAGGTACTTACCTAATTCATCGATACTTCATTGTATTTCACGTACTTCATCGGTATTTCAAAGACTTACCGAGATTCAAATTTGAGCACTGAGGTGTTCCACACCCCAGACTGGATTAAGTAGTTATTTTTATTTTGTTCAGATATTTCCATACGAATTTATAATTACAGTTTATAATTAATTACAGATTAGAATTAAATTTATTAGCCATAGCTAATTTTAATAAACTTGAGATATGCTTAAATACAATTCACTTTTAATAAAAATAAATTATTTAAACCGGGGGTCTGAGTTGGAACACTTCCAGTGCCCTGCAACAATTTCAGTTTATTTCTGATAAAATAAACTACTGGTCTGGGGTTCTGCAATGTTCTTCATTCAATTTGTGCACTGGAGTGTTAACCAGACCCCCGGATTGAGTAGTTTATTTTATCAGAAGTAAACTGAAGATCTCCGTTGCAGAGATTTACTCAGGAGGTACGGAATTTATAATTATCAGTTTATGATTAATTGTCAGATTATGAATTAAACACATTTACTTGGCCATAGCTAATTTTACAAAACTTGGGATATGCAATTTTTATAAATATTTAATTTTCACTTTAATAAACTCAGATTACTTTATAACAATAAACTGATATGGTGTGTGGAACAATTCTCCAGTGCCTCTGCAAGGAGATCTTTAAGTTTTTACCTCTATAAAATTTTTAAAATAATTAATCCGAAGGGCTGGAGGTGAAAACAATTCAGTACCCAAATATTATTACAATGCAGGCAAACATTTAAAGGTTTTAAAATTTAGTCGAAGCATCGTCACCATTTTATTTTGTAAAAATTATGACAATTAGGGGACAAATATGGTAAATGAAAATAAATTATGTACAAATATGCACAAACGATTATTAAGATTATTTTCAAAATCGGGAGGGTGGAGCTAGCAGATCTCCAGCCTCTCCTCAACTAATTTTCTAAATAATTTAAAAACAAAAAGTCCAACCAAAATAAAGAATGCAAATAGACTTTTTGAATTAAAAGTCGCAATGGAAGGGGCTGATGCTATGCACCTTATCTAATCCCATCCAATCAGACCACAACGAAATAACCAAACGCACAACTAAACAAATCAAACATTTCATTGGTAATTTTGTCAATTTAACTTTAATGTATTTTAACTGATAGATAACTATAGTTGAAGAAATCGGGCATAAGAAGATAGTTTAAATTGTATTATTACATTCTGGAGCCGTCTCTGTAAAACCAGGATTAATTAATTAATCACGACGAAATATAGAATTACCAAAGCTTTTATTGAGCTACCAAACCTCCATCATATTCAAACAAATGAGCTAAAAAAAATTACAAAATTATCTAAGAAATCTAAGTTTAATTTAATTAATTGATTACTATTAAACTAGCAACTAACAACACTTTTTATTAGTACAATAATGACCGCCAAAGGTCTATTCAACGTTTAAGATAAAAAATGTTAAGAAAATCTACTGATGAAGTTAATTTTCTATCAAATAATTATTATTAATACACGTGTCTTATCTATGACTACAACCCAGGTTGACAAGCCGCATCGCACAGCTAGGTCTACAACCCCGGATTTGTGTTCACTCAAGACATGTCTAGACTCAAGAAATTTTCTTACTAGACTTCCGGGATCGAACTCAGGCCTTTGCATCAGTAGTTATCGCTTAATTATGCCAAGCCCTCAACTGTCATGATACTTCACTTTGCCATAGGCTTAACACGTATTTGCACCTACTTTCACATAACTTCCTGTCATTTTAACAGTACTTTACAAGTACTTTATGCATTCACATGACTCTCACGTACTTCACATTGAGTGTAATGCTTCAGGATGTTCAACTCACCAAGCAGTAACCCCTCGATTCTCCTAGTTCCGATTTCCATATCATTTTCTGGTTTTTGTTCCACACTTGCTCACTAACAGCCACCATTTCACTCTCTGCGTCTTTATTACGCTCACGATGCTTTGGTTTTCATAAAGTTCTTGGATTTTCTTGTTTGTTCTTCTAAGCATCATCCTTCCACCATTTTCCACCGTAAATTCTCCGCAATATTTTGCTCTTCCATATTTCCAACGTCAATGTTCCTGATTCTTCATTGACCAGATCTTGCATTCATATTACTGTTGGCTTTACTATGGTTTTATAAATTCTTAACTTCAATGATGGGAGAAGACTTTAGTGTTCAACATCTTAACACGTATTTCACCTACTTTACACGTACTTATGTTTTTACCAGTACTTTACAATACTTTTGTATTTCAAAATACTTCACGTACTTCACATGAGATGTAATGTCTTCATGAGATGTGTCAAAAAATTCACCAGCGGGTTTAACCCTCGATCTTCTCCTAGTTTCGATTTCCATATCATTTTCTGTGTTTTCGTTCCACCCTTGCTCACTAAAAGGCTCAGTCGTTTCACTCTCTGCGTCTTTATTACGCTAACGATGCTTTGGTTTTCATAAAGTTCTTGGATTTCCTTGTTTGTTCTTCTAAGCCATCATCCTTTCACCCGTTTCCCACTGTAAATTCTCCACTATATCTTCCTTTCCTATATTTCCAACATCAATTGTTCCTGATTCTTTATTGACCAGATCTTGCATTCATACTTTACTGTTGGCTTTACTTTGGTTTTATAAATTCTTAACTTTAATGATCAGAAGAAGACTTTAGTGTTCAACATCGATTTCATCGTCGCTGCCGCCAATCTTGCTTTTATCTCCATTTCATTTCCAGGTTTCTTTGAAATAACGGTTCCTAGGTACACACATGTTTTTAATTCCGTAATTTCATCACTATGCTTTTACTTATCCAGGCGTCCAATACTTCACTTTTGTTCATTAACTTCCAATCCTATTTTACTTGCAGCCAATCTTTGTAGTCTCTTGGATTTTTCTTTGTTTGATCTTGTGAGTATAGTAACGTCGTCAGTAACAGTAAGACACTGGTGTCTCTGTTCATATATTGTACCTTTTCTGTTTAGTTTTGCTTCTTTTAGTACCTCTTCAAGAGCTATATTAAACAATACTGACGATATAGGGTCTTCCTGTTTCAAACCTACCATTACTTCAAATTCTTGAGACATTCGACCATTTGCTCGTACTTTACTTTGGGTATTATTCAGTGTTATCCTCGTCAGTCCAATTAACTTTGCTGTCATATTCTGTTCGTCTATTGCCTGATACGGCTCGTTTCTTCGTTTCTTTCTTGTTTGAAATCCAGAAAGAGTGAGTTCTTTTTTAAACTAAATTTATGGCTTGTTGGTTGGATCTCTTTCAATAAAAAATCTGATCTGTCACCGATCTATCTTTTCTGAATCCGCACTAAAATTCTCCTAATGCGTTTTCCGTGTACGTTGCTAATATTTTACATAAAACATTCAGTAATGCTATTCCTGGATAATTTTCGCATTCAGTTCACGCTCCTTTCTTATGTATCGGATAGATAATGGCTATTTTCCATGTTTGAAGCATTACTTCACTACACCAGACTTTCTGTATCAACGTCACAATCTTCTTATACAGTTTTTCGCCACCATACTTTATCATTTTTGACTGAATTCCGCCAATTTCCGCCCCTTCTTTGTTTTTAAGCTTTGCAATTACTTCCTATATCTCTTTTTCACTGGGCATTTCATCTTCAGTACTACTTATTTCAGCGTCATAATTTTCGTTTTCTTCTTTATCAGCAGGTTCTGAAAGTATTCCATACATCTTAGTATCACTCCTTCCGCACTGCCTACTAATGTTCCATCCTTGTTTAAAACAAAGGTTATTTTTGGCTGGTATCTTGTTTTAACTTTCTTTACTCCTTGATAGAAGTTTCTTATTTCGTTTCTTGTGTATTTTCCCCCTATCTCATCTAGTTTTTTGGACAGTAAACTTTTGTGTTTTCTCTCTAATTATCTTCTTACATGTCGCTCTGTTTCTTAACCAATATATTTAGCCACTACTTCTGTTATTACTGATGTTACATCCATCCAATCCGTCTGATAAAAGTTGAATGGTAGCGCACGTCACTTGCTCGGAGTTACTGCAAATTCAAATACCTGTAATTTCGAAAAAAATGAAGTCTACGGTATGATAATAAAAGCTCATTGGAGCTCAAACAAAACTCTATCGATTGACACCAAAAGAACGGAAAATAGAAAAATCATTTCTCCCCCTCGCCCTTCGAGGGGGAACAAAATTAGACATTATTAAATCATATCCCCGATACAATCTAATTAAGCAACTTAAGCAAAAGTTTTTAAAATTTAGAACAAACTAAGAAACTTAGTAATCTTTTATCATTGGTAAACCAAAACTTATTGGGCCAGCACTAAAAACATCAGGCAGGACTGAGAGATCAAATTAGGACAAATCGAAGCATATTTACCACTAACCAGAATAAATTAGGACATAGTACATTGGAATCGATAGTAGTTATCGTTAGTTAAAAGTATCACTGCAATTTATAACATGATTATTGGTTTTTATAGCATAACTTAATGGCGCTCAACGTGGGGCTTGAGAGTAGGATTAGTAGATTTTTATAGCAGTAAATTGTTATAGAGTACTTATAAACACATTAAATATATCCACATTTGGATTTTAGTATTATCAGACAGTTTATAACTTTATAGATGTAAATTTGTTGTACATAATATGAAGAAAGACTTCAACAACATTTTCTATTAATAGATAATTGAAGTGTTGCGGCACGTGGATTTGTAGTATATAAAAATCTTGTAATAATAAACCCAACCTGCTGTAGCATGTGATTTTACAATTTTATTGAATAAGATATTTTTAAACCGTATGATTTTGACATTTAATTATAAATTTTAATTGATTATGTATATCACTGCGTGTACGTAATGAATTTATAATAAAATTATATTATCATAATTCTCAAGTATGACATATCTCCGTGTTTTACAAAAATTCTTGCTTCATTGTTTACTAGTCACCATTATTGATGGTAAAACCAGCACAATTTGCGGAACATAAACTTCATTAAAAATTAAGAAAATGCCGCATCCTGTATCAACTAATTACACGAAAGCTTTTATAATGCCTTTACATTGAGCAAACGTTCGGATACAATTGCAGATACTTATTTTTAATTGTTGTCAATTATTCCGTCGCACCATAAATTATAAAAATTTAATTTAATTAAGCTAATACATAATTTGAATTGTTTACATACTACGACGTAAAATAATATCAGTCCTTGGCAATGTTATCATTTAAGATTATTGAATAAGCGCTTATTAACTTCAGGGCTAAACCTATTTACAAGTTGATGTTATAATTGCATAAAATGCAATATTTACACACAAACGTAAAAACAATGCCATCAAAAATGAAAAAAAGAAGGAGCTAGATAGTCCCACATATTTTAGAATCCTTGAACTTATCGATTCTCCATATTATACAAATTTAATGCAACACCCAAAACCAAATAACACAATTTCTAGTTCTGTAATTATTAAGCCGTACTTTCATTACAAGCACTAATTTAATTTATTAAATACCACAGTAATCAACGACATTATCCATTTTTTGTGGTGGTATATAATTAATACGATTGGAAATTTTTATTATTGAAGCATAGGTAGCCCATCGTAATGTAAATAATTGAAAAACGGTATTGATTATCAAGTATCAAAATAACTAAATTTATTTTTAATAAAAGTCGTGTTTGAGTTTAGTGGGTTAAGCTGTCGTTCCAACTTGAATTTTTCTGTCTGAAGGTTTTCAGATGTTACAGAAAAAATCAATTGCTTTTGGTTAATTAGTTGGGAAAAGCTAAATAGTAACACTAAATATTTAATGAGAAAAAATAAAACATAAATATGCTAAATTAATAAATATGAAAGGGAAAGTAATTGCTGCTAATGGATTGTATAAGTATTTGGTCGACATATTGGTGGATTACTTCGACAAATACGAGTGCTTACATTGGGAATCTTATTGGAGCAAATAAATCATAAGTGATAAGTACTGTTCTACAGGGGAAAACTACTTAAACTTAAATAACTTGCTTACCAGAACGACATACTTCAATTTGGACTACTTACTAAATGCTAAAGAAAATTCATTGCAAAATTTTAATTTTAACCACGCTAGGAAGCAGATGGGCCAAGGTAGTTTTGATTGTTGATGAGCTTCTAGAGAAGTTCAGTAATAAAAATAACCTCATTATTTTTACTCCATATCTTCCAGAGATCTTGCGAAAAATTTTATACTTTCGTTCCTGTTCATCGAGTAGGAGTAGGAAATCTTCAGAAAGACACCAAACTCGATCCCTTTAAAACCATCACAGAGCACTGCTAAAGTATGCCCCGATGGGACCTCGTATACCATACTTTTAATGTTGCCTATTAGTCTCTAGATTCATTTGCCTTCCTATCTTATTCCATCTTGTTTGAGATAGAATCTGTACATTTCTACCAATGCTAGAAAATCGATTGAAACTTATTAACAATTTATATGCGAAACAGAGAGTTTAAGACATTTTTATGAATATACTACAATTTTTTTGGTAAAATCACATCTGGTGTATTTTTTGTAAAACAATATTTTCTAATTTGATGCCCTTTGATTTTGTTAAAAAAATATAATATATAACATAGTTTACTCCCTGATTGAAACTCGTATTTCATTCTGCTACAGCCAAGAAAAACATTGATTCGATTAATTACGTGACGAAAAACATCATCGAAATCAAATCGAGATGGTGAGGTTCAAGGGCAGATCTACTTGGGTAAAGATTGGAATATCCAAACCGAGGGGTTAACCGCTGGTGAAGTTTATTGTACACATCTCATGAAGTGCATGACATCTCATGTGAAGTACATGAAGTACTTGTGAAATACATAAAGTACTTGTGAAGTACTGGTAAAATACATGGTAAAATACAAGTACTGGAAGTACGTATAAATTAAATAAAATACGTGTTTAGTATATTGAAGTACAAGTGAAGTATCATGAAGTTAGTAAATTTTTGGTGAATTACATGAAGTTGAACTTGGCTTATGCGCATGCGCTACTGTCAATGTATATCATAGATAAGAATCAATAATAATTATTTGATACCAAATTAACTTACATCAGTAGATTTTCTTAACATTTTTTTATCTTAAACGTTCAATAGACCTTTAGGGTCATTATTTTACTAATTAAAAGTTTTGGTAGTTGCTAGTTTAATAGTAATCAATTAATTAAATTAAACTTACATTTTTTTACTTAATTTTGTAATTTCTTTTAGCTCATTTGTTTGCATATCATGGAGCTTTGGTAGCTCAATAAAAAGCTTTGGTAATTCATCATTTGTCGTGATTAATTAATTAATCCCGGTTTTACAGAAACGGCTCCAGAATGTAATAATACAATTTAAACTATCTTCTTATGCCCGATCTCTTCAACTATAGTTATCTATCAGTTAAAATACATTAAAGTGAAATTGACGAAATTGTCAATGAGCTGTTTGATTTGTTTTTGTTTGGTTATGTGCTTGGTTATTTCATTGTGGTCTGTATGGATGGGATTGGATAAGATGCATATCATCAACCCCCTTCCATTGCAAATTTTTAATTCAAAAAAGTGTAAATCTATTGTGCATTCTTTATTTTAAGTTAGACTCCCCAGACCCCCCGGTTTAAATAATTTATTTTTATTAAAAGTGAATTAAATATTTAAGCATATCTCAAGTTTATTAAAATTAGCTATGGCCAAGTAAACGTGTTTAATTCGTAATCTGACAATTAATTATAAACTGCGTAATTATAAATTCCGTACCCCCTGGGAGGCAGATTTTTGCAACAAAATAAAAAATAAACTACTTAATCCGGTGGGTCTGGGGAATGTGGAACACCTTCTAGTGCCACTGCAACGGGAAATTTTCAGTTTACTTCTGATGAAAAATAAACTACTCAATCCGAGGGGTGTGGGAGATTTTCAGTTTATTTTCAATAAAATTAAACTACTCAATCCGGGGGGTCTGGGGGGTGTGGAACACCCTCCAGTGCAATGAAGAACATTGCAGAACCCCCAGAACGAGTAGTTTACTTTTTATCAGAAGTAAACTGAAGATCTCCCATTGTAGAGGCATTGGAGGGTGTTCCACACCCCCCAGACTCCCCGGTTTAAATAATTTATTTTTATTAAAAGTGAATTAAATACTTAAGCATATCTCAAGTTTATTAAAATTAGCTATGGCCAAGTAACTGTGTTTAATTTGTAATCTGACAATTAATTATAAACTGTAATTATAAATCCGTACCCCTGGGAGGCAGATTTTGCAACAAAATAAAAATAAAAAATAAACTACTTAATCCGTAGGGTTTGGGGGGTGTGGAACACCTTCTAGTGCCACTGCAACGGAAAATCTTCAGTTTACTTCTGATAAAAAATAAACTACTCAATCCGGGGAGTGTGGAACCCCATCCAGTGCTCAAATTTTGGAATCTCGGCGAGTCTTTGAAATACCGATTAAGTACGTGAAATACAATGAAGTATCGATGAATTAGGTGACAGTACGGTGAATTACTTGTGAAGTACGTGAAATCCCGTGAATTACTGCTGAATTATATGAAGCACGAAGAAGTATGGAGAATTATGATGAAGTACGTGAAGTGTGAAGTTAATTGTACACGATTTCCTCTAGCGGTTGACCCCTTAATCTAAACTATTTGATACTTTATTTAGAGTCCCAAATTGCTTTAGGTTAAATCAGATTGCTGTGCCCTCACGAATACGCTCTTAGTGTGAGGTTTTTTAAACCGATAAACATCGTTTTCGGTTATTAACATTATATTTTTCAATGATAATGCCGAAAAGAGCTAATTGAAGATAATCATGTTAACGTCCTGAAAACTTCAATTAATTATCCCCTTCCAGGAGTTGGCTTGAAAATGCCTATTTTCAAAAATCTTTCCGAGTGGAAATCAGTCCATAGATAAGCCATTTTGAAATAAACACATGCGTATATCATTTTAAACGCCATATACGATCGATTGATGAAAATTCATTACCATTCATCTCAAACGTAGTTGGAAAATTTAGGAACAGCCTGGATACAGGTGGCTTTGACGTTATTTGTTTAAATTAAAGTTTTCTAGTCATAAAGTTTTACAGGTAAAATAATTTATTCTGTACTTTAAAAATAACAAACCCTAAAAATTTTATAGCTTCTAACATTTTACATTTTCAATCTTAAGTGTAACGTTTCGTCCTGTCAAGAAGATATTGTGATCTTCGATATGGCAACTGTTTTAAAAATTTTTTGCTGAATATTGTCTCATCCTGTATAAAAAATAGATCATATTGCCTTATGATTTTGCATAAAATTGTATTTTATGAAAGAAACACGAAAGAAGTGAACCAAGACTTAATTTTGAAAATTAAAACCGATTTTAGTAAATTCTAAACAACTGAAGGGTTTCTTGCAAGAATTTGCAAAATTCCTGTAAGCTTGGCCCGGCTATAGCAAGTTGAATAATTATTTATAATCAACTAAAATTTATTTAAAAATAATAAATGCCACTCACTTAGTAGCATATCAACGTCTGAAGTTATGAAGGTTTAAGTCCAAATTATCAAAAACGCAATTTATTTTAATATTGGCCATCATATAATTCTTTTTCGTAAAATGAAGCTTAAAAAAATCTTAATGGAAAATAAAGTGTGCGTCGTCTGGAACCGTAAATCACTAAAAAATGTCTTTGTAAAGATGGCGTCAATTTTCTCAAAATTGATTTATTTGTCTTTGAGATCGCATTCTGCTGAAATCGCTGACAATATTAAATGCGAAAATAAAAATCTCATCAGAAAACATTTAATCTTGCGATTATTAAATATAGAAAACTATCCTTAAGCGCGTTTTAACCAACCAGTCGTGGGTTATTTTAGTTCGTTTGGTCAGTTCGACTGAAATCTAACTGCAAATTCATTGTACTGTGGTTTGGAATCCACGTTCAATAATAGACAATTGTATTGAATAATATTTTTTATAATAATTAGATTTCCCCGTTGGTAGTCAAACTGAATTTTATTATTATTATTATTTTAAATTAAACTTCAAGTTTACTCACACCAGTTTCTTTTGCAAAGCGTTATAATTAAGCACCGCTTCTTGTTCTTATTGTTTTATATAACTTTTAAACTTAAAAAGCTTTCTATTATATTTTTATTAAAAAAGCTGCTTAAAATTCAAAATTCTAATGTACGAGCTTCATTAAAAAGTAGTTTAGCCTTCTTGAATTTTTCATTCATTACGTGCGCGGTTTTACCTTTTTTTCAATAAAAATCAAAAAATGAACCAAAAAAGCTTTTATAAATGTTATGAAAGAAATTAATCAAATTATGCTTTTAATATGCAACACCATTTATTTACATTTTTGGCTTCTATATACACAACACGCCTTTAACATTAAACTTTTAAAAGTATCAGAATTTACTGAGTGCACTTTGAAAGTCTTGAATTTTTGATATGTGCTTTAAGGAATTTAAATTGAAACTATGAAACAAAGCGAAACAAACGTAAAAATAAAATTAAAAAGTATTTTAAATACATTCACGTTTTCGCGGTCCTGCTAGAGCAGAGCAAAGCAATCTTTGGCTTTTTGGTTTCAAACTGCATATTTACATGGCAGAATCACGTCAAGTTAAACCACAAAATTCCAAGATAAGCTTTCATATTCTTTTTTATTGTCTATTTTAATTTTTAATTCAATAAAAACGAGTTGTTTGTTATTCTGAGTTATTGACTGATGAGGTAGATAATCAGGGCGACAAGTCTGATAGTTATCGAGAGAACCGAAACCGTTACTAATACAACACAACAAATAAAACGTTTGTTTTGTAAATGTGTTTACTTTACCCATAAAATTTTAGAATAACAACTACAAATGCGTACTTTTTTAACAAAGCATATCGTTTGGGCAATCATGGTACCCGTACGTACCTACCTGTCTGTATTTACCTGTATCGTACACACGAGATTTGAACGGAAAACGCCTACCTACTACCTACGTAACATTTTCTACCCTAACTTATTGATTTACAACTTTCGGTACTTATGCATTCCGTTCCCCTGATCAATAGTTCTAATTTTTCATTAAAGTTGTTTACCAGAAAAACTTAATGACTCGTTCACAAAACTTTACCCAGATAAATTATAATTTGCCGATAATTACAAGAGAGTTTTAAGTTACAGCGCAAAAACACCTTAATGTGTTGAATTGATGTCGGATTATTTTGAAGATGAAAAATAATTAATGGTCGAAACTTGTTAATAATCCGTTGGCGATCGAAATATCCACATGTCCACCCGAGCTCATTACTCAACGTTTTTATGTTTAGAAACCCAAAAGAGCACTTTGAAAGAGCTTTTTGGTCTTCCGAAACAAGCGTCGATGTTCAAAAATGAACCAATGCAACGCCGTTCTAATCTAACACACAAAAACACTTTCATAGCTTGTACTTGCTTCCAGGAATGACCATCGATTCAACAAATATTCCTTAATTAATTAATTTATTGCAGTACAAAAGGTAACTTCTGGTGGAAAAATGACGAATAGGCATTTCAAATATTAATTTGAAATTGGTCTATTATTTTGTAACACTCGGTACTCTGTGCGCAGTATGCTTTCTTTATAAAAGTGTCCCCTGTTCATTAAATTTCAATATGGTAGGAGCCTACTTCTATATTCCAGTTAATTGGCTGTCGTTCCAGAACTTCTAAATCAACAAAACTACCTGATTGAATTTTTTTTAAAAGTTTCTTTTTTTATTCTCGTGCTTTATCTCAATTTTCAGCTCATTCTGTCTAAAATGCTAGAGTTATTTTAAATTTCAACCACTTTAACACCAACTAAAATTCAACCAATAAAAGAGTTTGATTTATTATGTAGTATAAATACTAATAATAATAATCAGAAAGTTTAGATTAGCATGCGGGCCAGAGTCACGACTTATGTTGTAGCTAAATTTATTTGTTTGATTTTTTTTTCGAGCACCACTTTTTTCTTTCAACTATTTAAATAAATTTTAATGTTTTGTACATTTAAATATAGTAAAAAAAAATTGTACGTTTGGAAGGTTTCCAAAAAAATTGAAAAACATTGGTCTATAGCTTTGAAAATACAATAACCTATGTAATCAGACTTTCAAAATTTGTTTTTGCGGTAAGAAACCACAAATTATTAGTTATTTGTGCAATGCATCTTGTTTACCACGACGTTTCAGTGTTAAAAACAAATTCCAATTTTAATTTAAACGAAGACATTTTATTTATTACAAAAGTACATTTAAAGTTGCTCAATTTTATATCGTGTACTTACACTTCAGCTTTGTAAATTGCAAATGCTGACATTCCGTATAAGTAAGTACTCCCAAAAGTAATAGCTTTGTGGCGTTTGTTCTTTTGGATATAAGTAAGTAGCTTTCATATCTAAGCAATTTAGTTTTAAGTAGATATGTAAAGGTACGACAATATAAAAATGCATCATCTTGGTTATATAATTTATAAACAAATTAAAATGAAATACGTTTTACTTGAGAGTTTGTTGAAACTGGATTTATGGAACCAGGCTGCTCGTGACAAAAAACTGAAATTTGTAATCCGATTAAACATCCGTATTACAGCAAAGGTTTGTATCTACCCAAGTCGGATAATTTTATTCTCCTTCAAAGTAATTTTGTCTTAAATTAGCTACATAAATTTTATAAAATTAACTTAACTGATAATTATTTGTTCCTTTTGTTAATTTTGTACTTGGATATAATGAAGATAGAGAGAAAATGACATCAAGTTAATGCCAAAACGTATAAATAACGAAAGGACTGAACAGAGTCCATCATCATAAAAAGACCACCAGGAAAAAGAACTATCAAGCAATTAATATTCCATGCCGCTAAGATACTTCTATTTGTTATTAAAGAAAAACTATTAGTATAGCCTGCAGAGAGAGGGACAATCTGTAGAAGGTGGTGATCTAAAGAAGGATTGAGAGAAATAGACTAAAAAAAAGATTCCCAGAGCACTGGACTGTTCAAATGCAGAAGCAGCGTTACAAAAATGGCGTATATGGCGCTTACGAGTATACGGCGTAATATAATCCAGGAATGTATGAATGGAAATGAATAAACTATGACCACGACTCCTCTGTAAAGAACAAAACAGAGAAGAAGAAGAAGATAAGCCGTTAGCCGGTAATGACTAACTTAAACTTGAAAATGGTACCGTTTGAAAAATTTTTCGTTCTTAATTATAATAATTTTTTTATTCTGCAGGTTTACATAAAAAAATTTGGTTAGGTTTATTCAAATTTTCAAATGTCATATTACTAACTTAGGCAGATTTCTGTGAAAGTGAAAAGACCCAACCTAATACTCCGCACGTGGGGTCAGTTTAACTCGAGGCCCCTTCCATTACGAATTTTAATTAAAAAAGTCTATTGTGCATTCTCTATTTTCGGTTAGACCTTTTTGTTTTTAAATTATTTGGATAACTAGTTAAGAGGGGGACCTGGTAGCTCTACCCTCTCGATTTTGAAAATAATCTTAATAATCGTTTGTGCATGATTGTATATAATTTATTTTTGCTTTACTGTTTTTGTTACCCCCTTCCTCCAAGAAAATGTCATAAGTTTTTAGAAAACTAAAACGGTAGCGGAGAGTTTCTACTAAATTTTCAAACCTTTTAAAATATGTTTGCCTGCATTGTAATATTTGGGTACTGAAGGGTGTTTCACATCCCCAAATCTCCCAGATTAATTAGTTTATTTTTATCAAAAGTAAACTGTAGATCTCTAAACACTTGGGCACTGGAGGGTGTTCCACCCCCCAGACCCCCCGGTTTAAATAATTTATTTTTATTAAAAGTGAATTAAATGTTTAAGCATATCTCAAGTTTATTAAAATTAGCTATGGCCAAGTAAATGTGTTTAATTCGTAATCTGACAATTAATTATAAACTGCGCAATTATATATTCCGTACCCCTGGGAGGCAGATCTCTGCAATATAATAAAAAATAAACTACTTCATCCGAGGGGTTTGGGGGTGTGGAACACCTTCCGGTGCTTCTGCAACGGGAAATCTTCAGTTTACTTCTGATAAAAATAAACTACTGAATCCGGGGGTCTGGGGTGTGGAACACCCTCCAGTGCACAAATTTTAGAATGAAAACATTGCAGAACCCTCAAGACCGAGTAGTTTACTTTTTATCAAAAGTAAACTGAAGATCTACGTTGAAGAGGCACTGGAGGTGTTCCACACCCCAGACCCCTGGTTTAAATAATTTATTTTATTAAAAGTGAATTAAATGTTTAAGCATATCCCCAAGTTTATTAAAATTAGCTATGGCCAAGTAAATGTGTTTAATTCGTAATCTGACAATTATAAACTGCGCAATAATATATTCTGTACCCCTGGGAGGCAGATCCCTGCAATATAATAAGAAATAAACTACTTTATCCGACGGGTTTGGGGAATGTGGAATACCTTCCGGTGCTTCTGCAACGGAAAATCTTCAGTTTACTTCTGATAAAAATAAACTACTCAATCCGGGGGTCTGGGGTGTGGAACACCCTCCAGTGCACAAATTTTGGAATGAAGAACATTGCAGAACCCCAAGACCGAGTAGTTTAATTTTTATCAAAAGTAAACTGAAGATATACCGTTGAAGAGGCACTGGAGGGTGTTCCACACCCCAGACCCCCGGTTTAAATAATTTATTTTTATTAAAAGTGAAAATTAATGTTTAAGCATACCTCAAGTTTATTAAAATTAGCTATGGCCAAGTAAATGTGTTTAATTCGTAATCTAACAATTAATTATAAACTGCGTAATTATATATTCCGTACCCTGGGAGGCAGATCTCTGCAATATAATAAAAATAAACTACTTCATCCGAGGGTTTGGGGGTGTGGAACACCTTTCCGGTGCTTCTGCAACGGAAATCTTCAGTTTACTTCTGATAAAAATAAACTACTCAATCCGGGGGTCTGGGGTGTGGAACACCCTCCAGTGCACAATTTTAGAATGAAAACATTGCAGAACATGCAGAACCCTCAGACCGTGTAGTTTATTTTTATCAAAAGTAAACTGAAGATTTGCTGTTGCAGAGGCACTGGAGAGTGTTTACATCCCCGACCCCAGTTTAAATAATTTATTTTAATATAAAAATAAAAAAAATAAATGATAAAATAAACTACTCAATCCGGGGGTCTGGGGTGTGGAACACCCTCCAGTCTACAATTTGTGAATGAGAAACATTGTAGAACATCGAACTCAGAGCGTGTAGTTAATTTTTATCGAAAGTAAACTGAAGATCTTCTGTTGCAGAGCCACTGAGATGTTCACCTCTCGTCGCCACCATGTGAACACCTAGCGTTCAAATTTTAGAATCTCGGTAAGTCTCTGAAATACCAATGAAGTACGTAAATACAATAAAGTATCGATGAATTAGGAATACCGTGAATTATTAATGAAGTACGGTGAATTACTGGTAAGTACGTGAAGGCCCGTGCATTACTGCTGAATTATATGAAGTACGAAGAAGTATGGAGAATTATGATGAAGTACGTGAAGTGTGAAGTTAATTGTACACGATTTCCTCTAGCAGTTGATCCCTCGGTTTAACTACTATTTTGAATAGTAATATATTAACATGGAACGATGTGCACTTGGAAACATGGGAAGGTCTGAATATATAACGATAATTATTTCCGAACACTTTGTAGATTTAGTGTTTGAATTAGATACCTAGTATATGTCTTGTGTTGTTGCTTCGCGAAGCACAGAAATCGTTTATTTGCTTTGCTTTGTAATGCCTCGTTTCCTATTAAAAGCACATGGTTCTCCATATATTTTTTCAAGTTGATACCAATAATTTATTTGTCGGTAAACCAATTTAATTATGAATTCAAAATTTTAACATGACCGTAACAGCACTAAAATATTTAAATTTATACTTGGTCTAGTATAAATATGGAGAATTTTAATTAAAAAAACAGTTTAATAAATATAAAAATTGTGAAATTTCTCTAAAAAAGATCAAACATGGTGAAATAAATTGAGACACTGTATAGATAATAGAATATAACGGCATTTTATGGTTATTTTCTATCATCAGTTGTAATTAATCATAAATAAAATAAAAACTTGAAGAAATTCATCGCGAAAAAGCTTTATAAAAAGATATAAGCTATGCCAAAGAAAAAAGTTGTCAGGATGATATTTGACATCTTTTTAATATTTTTGCTCAACACTTTATTACGTAATTAATTAAGAAATAAGCTTCATAACTTCAAACCAAATTATTATTTTCATTAAAAGTTGTGCTGTCACAAAATGATTCCTTGGTTCCTTGTATTTTTGCCAATAATTCAAAGCAAAAGTTTCCAAAATTAAGATAGGAAATACTTTAATTAAAAATGTGATTTGAAAATATGACAATGAAAATTAAATTTTTGTGTCATATTTTTTTTTTATTGCAGTTCGGGATGCTAGTAATAATTCTTTAAAATTAATCATCTTTATTCTGAAAGTATCACTTGCTTTGAAATTTTTAAAAGTTCGGTGTTGTAAAGGAAGTTTACGGCAGTGGCTTGGTGTGATCAACTGCTGATTGAGTTACAAAGCAAAGATTCTAGGTTCATCAAATTTATTAGTTTAACTTTTCAGTACAGTTAGCCGTTGTTACACGATAGATTTAAGTAGCAAAAAGTAAACATAGCAGTGCCGAAGTCAGGTTGATTTTTCGGAGATGGGCGTACTCACGGTTTACAAACATCTCTTTCTTTACTCTCTAGAAAGATAAAAACACAAATATACTAATTGCAAGTACTTGATGAGTTTACAGTCAGAATTAATCAATGCAAAATTGGATTTTAACGTCAAAATTAAGAGCTTATACGACCACGCTCGTTAGAAGCCGAAGAAAAGTTTTTCAACCGAAAATTAAATTTAGAGCTAAATCGATGGTATAAAACAGTAGCAGTAATAATTTTAGCACATAGCAATACATAGAAATTTTTTTATAAATATTTTGCTGAAATAGGTGCATACATGATTTTCTACTATTCGTTCAGAATCGGTAGAAAACTCGGGGTCTATTTAAGCACAATGACTTTTGATGATGAAGTACAAACAATTGATTCTTAATATCATACATTTTTGAAAATTATCCAAATTTTACCACAAAATTTGGTAGGTATATTTTCAACAGATTATTGGTCACCGTGGTGTACTCCTTCATTCCTGTTATGCCCGAACTAAAATAATAATTCGTGTATATAAAATTATGAGCTTCTTCTTAGAATATAAAATTTGGATTTGGATTATGTAAAATAATACTAGCAGCTATTGTATTTTTGAGAACACACCTAACAATTTATATACGAGATTAGCAATGTCATGACTCCCCCTCATTGAATCTACGACTAAACAAATGGATTAATGCAATAAATCAGTCTATAAACAAATTTTGCGTTAACTAAGGTTCATTTTCATAGTTCCTTTGGGTAATTAAGTAATTATCAAGAACACCACACGTATGTTAATGTTCTCTATGGTTCTCCGACAGACGTGTTTTCTTGTGTAAACAAGAAATTATTAATTACAGAGAAGTCTGCTATTTTGGAGTTAATTATAAACTGTAAACATATTTACGAAAACATTTTAATTATTTTTAAGTTCATTAAGTAAAAACCAGCAAGTTCATGTAGAATTTTAACAGATATTAAACCATTCATTAGCACAAGCGTTTTCGTATCATAAAATATTTATTTTAAATCAAATTACAGGATTGGGTGTCTGAAAATAATATATGTAGGTAGGTAGCTGAGCGTTGCGTTGGTGGGCAAAATTAGATTTTCCTTCTTTTCCCAAACTTTAAATTGCAAGTCACTACATTAATCAAATAAATTTAGGGCCAATAATTACATTTTTTTAAATCGAGGGGTGTTAATTGGTAGTCGTCGTCGACGATTAAAAATCAATCAGTAGATATTCAGAAAATTTTAGACAGCCACAGTTGTTGCACAAGTTGAAACTGAACTGAAAATTAGTGAAAAATTTTTGATATCAAAATTATTTACCCATTGTGTAATTAGTTTGAGCCTACTTATTAAGAAAACTGTGTTATCTAAACAGTTTAAATTTTTTAAGTAGCCATTTCTATTATTGCATTTTTAAACTGTAGTAGCAACTTACGGTAAACAGTAATTACAATTTTTTATCTCTCAAACAAAAATATTTTTGGGATAAATTAAGAACACACGTTTTGGTTTAATTACTTTAGATTACTGACATTTTAGGTTGAACCGCAGAAATTTAAGTTTTAGATAAAAACAGGTCAAGTGCCAACTTCATTGCTATATGGACGGTTTCGAAGGTTCCAAAATTCAGGTAGTATGTACATATTTTCCAGGATAATAATGTTTACTGAAATGATCATAAAAACACTAAATAAGTATACCTATCGCGTGTAGCACTAATTCTGCAAATATTTGCTTTTAATACAGTAGAATAATAAAACTAACGAAACACAAGAACTTCGCATTAAACATAACTCATATCTTTGTAAGCAATAAAACATTGTAATAAGTTTTTGTTTAATCGGTTACTTGCAGCTTTTTGTGCAGGGTAGTTTTGATCCCTCCCCGTATATTCCATTTCGTGAGAGAATGCGCAGGGCTTTTAGGTCTGAGAAAAAATATATAAGAAGGTGTTCTGCAGATAAAGCTGACACAGATGATTTGAATCTCTGTTTTAGATTTACACTCAGGATTGCAAGCGTTTTGGTATTGAAAAAGAAATGCTACTGATTTCGAATGGTATCTGATATAGATGAGTAATTACTGAACCGTAACACTACCGAATCTTGGTGAGTCAACATTACAGAGAAGCTTTTGCCTTATTTGCAATGATATTTACTGTAAAATTCAAATTTTATTGTCATTTGTTTGCCGAGAATTTCAATTCTGTTATTACTATAACCTAACTTTTATTTTTATTGGTGGTTCTTCTTCGGGGTCATCAATTATAAATTTTATTGAATTTTTGCTTTATCAATATCTCGGTATGTTGAATAAAATATTTTAAAAATTAAAAGTTGAATAAAATTTGAAAATTTTCCAACTTACATTTTAGTCTAAGACCTCGTTGCGCATAAATGGTTTCGTCTTTTCAAGAACTCATCAGCTAAAATCCCAACTAAAATGTAAGTTGGAAAATTTTTAAATTTCATTCACTTTATTTTTAAAATATTTTATTCAACATATAATTTACAAGTTAATAAACATTTACTATGTTATCAACTTGTAATATTTTTTTGTCTTCTCGAGTTTAAATTAGAACTATAATTAACAATTATGTTGATTTTTAACTAATTATTATTGATAAACATGTTGACAAATTTTTTTTGTCTATTTTTATCGGAAATAAATAAATAATCTCTTTAATCTTGTTTGTTTTTATCTTAATATGCAAATTATTCCTGTACAATTTTCTCGTGATGATATGGAAATGAAACTTTAATATAGAAGGGGATATATCAGTGAGATGGAATGAGCAGGCAGGGCTTACAGACATATTCGAGTATATTAAATATTAAGTGAATATAAAGTGATTTTTTATTTATTAGTTGATAACTCATATTCCTATTAGAAATTCCTATTAGCTGATGAACTGCATCTAATGGCCATAAAAACTTAAATTATAAAAGCTCGGCAATGTTTTAAAACTTTGTGTATTTCAGTACCACGGGAAACGGTAAACTTCTTAATTTAAGCAATATATCAAACCAGACCGCATATTTCATAATCAAATTTGCCTCAACGTGGGGCAAATAAGGGTCTTTTTTGTACTTAACCCTACCTTTATAAAATCGCTATAAAAGCAGTGCTATTTTTATAAAATATGTTCAATACTTAAACAATCAACTCATGTAAAGTCTAAACTGTCAATTAGATGAAATTAAATTGACAAAATACTCAAATTGCTTAGCTTTTCTTGACCCACCGGTAATCTCAAACAGTTTTAGATTAACTGAAATTTGCTAAAAGCTTTCTTTGCTGATTAAATGTTTTAAATCTTGTTTTAAATAAATTAAAATCACCATTTATTTTTACATTAAAATAAGCCAAATTTTAAAATCAATTAATTTTAAAATGCGACAAAGTAGTGGCTTTATAATAATTGCTTAATATTAAAATTAAAAACCTTTAATTAAAACAAACGAAGGAGGTGGGTAAATCCTAATTAACTTCTTATACAATATTAAATATAAAATAATATTTCCTTATCACAACGAAAATGTTCAGATTTCTCAGGTAAATAATTAATTAAAACTACCCTAAATGTTTACAATAATAAAATTTTTACAATTAAATAAATATTTTATGATCACTTTTTGTTTGTTTTAAATTTGTTGCTTTCAAGTTTTTATTAATTAGTTAATTATTTCAACAGTTATTATAATAGTTTAATTAGTTTTAATTAATTTTAAAATTTAAAAATTTTATATTTAAATTCAAATTTGTATTGTATTAAATTTTGTCGTATTTGTTGAATTTTCTTTATTTTTCGATTGTTGGTCCTTTTGCGCAACTTGCCTTTTAAAATTTTGCTGAGTTATTTTAAAACACTTCCTTTTCCAATCATTCAAACAAAAATTCTTTTTGTTTTTGTTCCCAATTAATTTAGCGCACTTCGCTTGATTCACAAAATTCTAATTTTTAGCTGATTTTAAATTTTTACTACAACTTGCAACTTTTCTTTAATTTAAATTATTTATAATTTCAATTTATTAAATTAATTTTTTTTCAAACTGATTCGGTTCACTCAAACTTCAAACACTAAATTTTAAAAAAATTTCAATTACCCAAAACCAATTGGCGTTTGTTACAAAACAAACTAACTTTTTCGAAATTTGGCTGGTGAGTTTGCTTTTTTTTTCAATATGCCAACTTTTAAAACTGAAATTTGGGTTAGTTTTGAAATTTTTGTTTGCACTTTCATTATTAAATTTTTGTAGCTTCGTTTTTAAATTCACTGTTTGATTAGTGATTAGGATTAAAATTAAAATTTTTATGGGAAACAATTCTCACAAAATCCAATTTTTAATTTGTGATTGCCGCCAAAATTTAAATTCGTTATAGAGTTCAAAAACCGGCACTTTTTATTTAGACAAGCGTCCATTACGGACTGTAGGTTTTTGGATGTATAGAGTAAAACTTAAAATATTTAATACAAATAATCGAGGATTTATTAATGGCTACTTTCTATGTGTGTTAAGTGTGAAAGTGAAAAATTGGTAATATCTCAAACAAAAAACCATAAGCTTCGAGTCAGGGGTGGGCAGAATTAAAATACATGTATTTGAAATATTTTTTTGAAATTTTGTATTTCAAATACAAATTAAAATGTATTTTGTATTTTTATTGTGAATTTTAAATACATAAATACAAAATACAATTTGGAGGAAACCAATGCAACTTGTTCTAATGCAGAATTGGAAAAATTAACACTTTTGAACGACCAAAGTCGATGCTTCTCTATTTTTGACAATTACCCAAATGTTAAAAACACTTTTATTAAATTTAATACAAGTTCGTGTTCTTCTATACCTGCAAAAAGATTATTTTTTCTTGCTAGATTAATTTATTCTTCAACTAGGAGAACATTGAGACATACAATTTTGAAACGCTTCTATTTTTGAAAGAAAATCACTTATTTAAAAATTGGATTGCTCTATATTGTATTTCAAATATTGTATTTTGTATTTAAAACACAGGATTTTATATTTACAAAGATGTATTTGTATTTGAAATACTATACAGTATTTTGTATTTACAATGCTCTATCTTGTATTTTGTATTTCAAATACAAATGTATTTTGTATTTTAAATACTCACATGATTATAAATATGTTTTTTGTAATTTGTATTTCAAATGCATTTTGTCATTTATTTTGCCCACTCCTGCTTAGAGTTCGAAAGGTCTGGGGGCATGGAATACCCCCAGCCATACAAATTGAATTAAATAAAGAGAATTTATAGCCTTTAGTATGAAGTGATCAATAAGAAAACTTTTGAAGATAACATAAAATGTAAGATAGTGAACGAAAATCCAAAAGGGGAAGCGTATCTATAAACGGGATGGGAAGGAGGGGAGTATATACAGTTTTTTTGTAAAAAAACTGAAGTGGATAGCATAACACTTCTTCATAATTTGTAAATATTTAATATTCTGCCTGATACTACAGGATCGGCACTCGAAGTGTTACCAATTAAAATGCTGTAATTTTGTCAATTTTGATTTTTTTTATTTAAAGCTTCAGTATAACGTAAAAAATTTCAAATTAAAAAAAAATGTTATTGTTTGAAGTAGCCATCTTCAGCATGGATAATAGCACTGAGTTTGTCCGAGAAGCCTTCGCGCGCTGCACGAATGTGGTCTGATCGAGGGTTAACCGCTGGTGAAATTTTTTGTACACATCTCATGAAGTACATGACATCTCATGTGAAGTATGTGAAGTACTTGTCTTCTTCTTCTTCTCTGCAACGGGAGATTTTCAGTTTACATCTGATAAAAAATAAACTACTCAATCCGAGGTGTCTGGGGGTGTGGACACCCTCCAGTGCACAAATTTTGGAATGAAGAACATTGCAGAACATTCAAAACACCCAGACCGGGTATGCAGTTTATGATTAATTGTCAGATTATAAATTAAACACATTTACTTGGCCATAGCTAATTTTAATATACTTGGGATATGCTTAAATATTTAATTCACTTTTAATAAAAATAAATTATTTAAACCGGGGTCCGGGGTGTGGAACACCCACCAGTGCCTCTTCAACGGTAGATCTTCAGTTTACTTCTGATAAAAGGAAACTACTTGGTCTAAGAGTTTTGCATGTTCTAAAATGTTCTTCATTCCTAATTTGTGCACTGGAGGGTGTTCCACACCCCAGACCCCGGTTTAAATAATTTATTTTATTAAAAGTGAATTAAATATTTAAGCATATCCCAAGTATTTAAAATTAGCTATGGCCAAGTAAATGTGTTTAATTTATAATCTGACAATTAATCATAAACTGCATAATTTAAATTCCGTACCCTGGAGGTAGATCTCTGCAACGGGAGATCTTCAGGTAACTTCTGATAAAAATAAACTACTTAATCCGGGGGTCTGGGGTGTGAACATCCTCCAGTGCACAAATTGGAATGAAGAACATTTGAACATGCAAACTCCAGACCGAGTAGTTTACTTTTTATCAGAAGTAAACTGAAGATCTACCGTTGAAGAGGCACTGGAGGGTGTTCCACACCCCCCGGTTTAAATAATTTATTTTTACTAAAAGTGAATGAAATATTTAAGCATATCCCAAGTTTTTTAAAATTAGCTATGGTCAAGTAAATGTGTTTAATTCATAATCTGACAATTAATCATAAATTGCATAATTTAAATTCCGTACCCTCTGGTAGGTAGATCTCTGCAACGGTAGATCTTTAGTTTACATCTGATAAAAATAAACTACTCGATCCGGGGGTCTGGGGTGTGGAACACCCTCCAGTGCACAAATTTTGGAATGAAGAACATGCAGAACCCCAGACCGAGTATTTTACTTTTTATCAGAAGTAAACTGAAGATCTACCGTTGAAGAGCACTGGAGGTGTTCCACACCCCAGACCCCCGGTTTAAATAATTTATTTTTATTAAAAGTGAATTAAATATTTAAGCATATCCCAAGTTTTTAAAATTAGCTATGTCCAAGTAAATGTGTTTAATTCATAATCTGACAATTAATCATAATCTGCATAATTATAAATTCCGTACACCCTGGAGGTAGATCTCTGCAACGGAGATCTTCAGTTTACATCTGATAAAAATAAACTACTCGATCCGGGGGTCTGGGGTGTGGAACACCTCCAGTGCACAAATTTTGGAATAAAGAACATTGCAGAACCCCAGACTCGTGAAGATCTACCGTTGAAGAGGCATTGGAGGTGTTCCACACCCCAGACCCCGGTTTAAATAATTTATTTTTATTAAAAGTGAATTAAATATTTAAGCATATCCCAAGTTTTTAAAATTAGCTATGGCCGAGTAAATGTGTTTAATTCATAATCTGACAATCATAATTTACATAATTATAAATTCCGTACACCCTGGAAGGTAGATCTCTGCAACGGGAGATCTTCAGTTTACATCTGATGAAAAATAAACTATTCGATCCAGGGTGACGGGAACACCCTCCAGTGCTCAAATTTTTGAATCTCGGTAAGTCTCTAAAATACTGATGAAGTGCGTGAAATACAATGAAGTATCGATGAATTAGGTGAAGTACCGTGAATTATTTTGAACTGGTAATTATTTTTACTGGTGAAATACGTCAAGTCCCGTAAGTTACTGCTGAATTATATGAAATATGAAGATGTATGGAGAATTATCATGAAGTACGTGAAGTGTGAAGTTAATTGTACACGATTTCCTTTGGCGGTTGACCCCTCGGGTCTGATGGTATCTTGTCCCATTCTTGGCCAAAAGCAATCTTTAAGGTGTCGACCGTCCTATAATTTTTAGTTGATACTTTGGCCTCCAGAATGGACCATATGGAAAAATCCATTGGGTTTAAGTCCGGGAAATGTGGTAACCATTGTTGTGACTAAATGAAGCTGGGAACTTCTTGTAAAGAACTTTGAGTTTCACGGGCTTTATGGGATGGTGCTGAGTCTTGTTGAAATCTCCAATGGTTCCTATCAAATTCTTTACGTACCCAAAGTAACAAAGCATTGTTTAAAATCTTTTCACGTTACGCCTTGTTTAATAAAAACGAGTGGCGAGCGTTCTGGGGCAGTTACCGCGGCCCAAACCCTTACAGAAAAGACCAAATTGTCAAGCTCGCCACCAACGTGCAAGTGTTTGATTGTAACACCTTTCCTCTTGCCAGCCAAACTGCCTTTTGTGCAAATGTTAAATCTTGCACTTTTTGTATTTTGTAAGGCTTCAATCGTAGTTCAATTTTTAATATGCGCCCCATGCTACGAGCAGAAACGTTGAATTCTGGCCTTCACTTTTCGCACCATCTCTGTCGATGTTGCTGTTTTTGGATGTCTATCTCCATGGTTTGCTACCAGTATCATTGTAAGGTGTAATGAAACTGCGACGTAAACCGATATGTTCCGTAGGATTATAAACAACGTAACAGACTGACGCATGTCAAAATATGAGTGCGCTGTGATTAGCCGTTTGGTTGCTACAGCAGCGGTGCCGACCCCTGTAGATCCCCTGGTCTATGGCAGTTAATTTCTATTTGCTTGGCCGTTGGTAAAATGAAATTCTTAGTCACTTTTTTAATTCTTTTTGTTGGGATTAATTTAGGTTAGCTTGAAGATTGCAGGAGATGAAGAAGACAATTTCTTCAAAAGAAATCTATTCTTCCATCTTTTATTTCAGTTTTGCCTGTATAGTTGTATTAATTTTCTTCTAGTTCCTTGATTTAACAATTGAGTTAATTTAGTTTAGTTGAAAAATGCAGATGAAGAAAGGGATCGTTACATTTTATCCAAATAGAGATCACTAAACGATCCATTAATGACTAAAGACTTGGAAATGCGGAGATCAGAAAAGTGTTATTTACGAATATTTCGGGAGGGGATTAATCACTATCTGTTTTTATGTATCATAAAACCGTCAAACTTTGCCCACTAAGGGTAATTTTGTATCAAAAAACGTGATGCAATAACGTATATGACCTACGTTAGATGTGAAAGTGGTAAAATAATTACTTTATCTAGTTCTGGAATTTATTTAAAACACACCGAATACCTCGCTTCCCTTCCGTCTATTTCTTGTGAAGGGAGACGCATTATTGTTAATAATCCATAGACGACAAATATCTTAGGACGGCCCTGATAATACTTCCCACACTGCTGCCACTATGCTGTCTATGTTATAAGAACCATTTCTAAGCGTTTCTTTACCACGTAACCCTTCAAAATATTTCATTCACCCACGGATCTCTAAACTTAAGTAATTATAAACATTACTAAAACATTTTAAAGAAAAGATTAAAGAAATCTGAAACAGACATTTCCCACGTTTATTTCATGTGTATGGGTGTAAAGTGGTAACTTCTCAATCAGTTTATAATTATTTAATATTTGTTGGGGTTTTACGGAGTTTCTAATGTAACATTTCAATCACTTCCAGATGATGCGAGATAAACAAAATTAACAAAATTACTTAAAAAAACAAAATTAATAGTTCCATTGTAATATAAGAGCGAAAAGTAGATTATTTACGAGCTTGAAAATTGAGGTCGAATTTAAAATATGAAAAATGTTGATTCTGAATGAAATTGTTTGTCAATTTAATGTTTTTGTGAAATTTTTTATAAAATTATCTCTTAGCTTTTCGTACATTTTTTACACTACAAAATAAACAACAATAAATTAATTTATATATTATGTAAATTTCAACAATATACGACTATTAGTTTAGGAGTTAGAAAGCTGCGACACACTCGAAAAATTTTCAGGTATATAAATCAAATCCTGGCAAGTATTTACACAATTGTGCCCTACATTCAACATTGGGCAGACCTAATTGTGACAAAATTAATTACATCGAGATCGCTTTCATTTCAATTGTGTTACTAAAATATTAATACGAATTTAGGGACCTAAGCAGTCCCACTGCAAAGCTGAAAATGTAATATTTGTTCTAGGGCTCCAAAATGGCTTACAGGGGTAAATTATTCGGTTTTAATTTAAATATTAAATTGTGACTGACTTAAATTTTAATTTTAATTACCCCAAAATTTATTTTTGTATAATTTCCTGAGCATGAAAAAGATATGGCGACGCGTTATTACGAATGGCCTTTAATAATTTATTAAGTTTGTCTGTTATACTTAGATGGTATCATTAAATGAATTTGTTGTTTAACTATGCGCCTTTATTATTGTTATCATCTCTCTCACTATGTACGTAATATTGAATTTAAGGAGTAATAAATAACTTTAGGTTTGTTTCGAACCTTAACGATTATCCAGTCCGGACAACAAAATTGTTATTACAAAAAGATAGTAATCATAATTTAAAACCTGTTAATTTAGTTAATTATCGCTTTTTATGCAATAAGTTACGTTAAAGTGAGATATTTTCTTTTTAATTTGTAATTAAGTGCGATAACTCAAACCATTATTATTACAGGCTGCATTATGTAATTTAAACAATTACAAGTTAAATTCATCTGTTAATGAACTTTGTTTAGATATTAATTAAATAATTATTTAATTAAATAATTTATAATTGCAGATAAACAAAACTTTAAGGAAATTAAAATGCAAATTGAGTTATTCAAGCGTTCAAAATTCTCAAAGAATTTGAAAACTAAGTTAAGACCCTCGAGTATTTCCTAAGCAGTTCGTAAACTACCAAAGTAAGAAAATAAATTAAAATTTGTAATAATAAAATGTAGAATAACAGAATTTGTAAATGAAAACAACAAAGTTAATTTTAAAATTAAACCTTGTAATATGTACTTATTACATTCACATTATATTTTTGGCAAACATAAACTTTACTGGTATTCCGTAGAATAGAATATTCGTCGAGTACTTTATCACCAGATTGGGGTTTTTACCTTCACCCTCAAAGATTCAAAAATCGGTAAAAATATAAGAGGGGTTTGGTAATTATTTTATAAAATTAACTGAAATATTTTGTTTCAAAGATCTCAAATGAGAGGTCATTCCACAGCAACTATACCGAACCTACTGCTTTACGTAGAACTTGAACCACAGCACAGGAAAGTCAAACAGCCCGGTTGGGATTCGAACCCATGTTGGGGGTTTAGTAATCAAAATATTATATCTTGAAAACTTTTTTTTCGATTCAAGTTAGGTAGATTCAATAAATCGTATTTTTAGACAGGAAAATTAAATTAAGTAGAGGCTCACTTCCGTCAGAACGAAATATACAGAGATTCGGCCAGCACTTAAAATTCAAAAAGGGTTTCGTTTATAAAATCTAAGTAGTTAAAATGGAACAATCGTTTTCAAGTCTGACGTTTTCAAGTTATAACCCTTAAATCATAAATTTGAATTATATTTGTGCCTTTCTTTATTTAAATTTCGTAGACGCAAATTAATTATTGGTTACCCAAAATAACTGAACAGTATACCAACTTTATATACTACTCCAATGCACAGGGTAAAACAAAACTAGTAATCTAATTGCTAAAGCGATTAGGAGTTTGTTTGACCTATTTTGTTACATTATGAATTAATGAATCACAATTTTGGTTAACTGAGTCCAAGTGGAGAATAAAATTTAAATCGCGATTATTAATTTCTATTTCTGAACGTATGCTGGTCCTCGCGATGAAGATTATCGTTCATAAATGTTAAAACTACTTTTCAAGATTTTGAATTCATGCAGTTTATTCATAATATAAATTTTAGCGTAGTGCCGGATACCCGGTCATTATTCGGAACTATCAGATTTTTTTAATGTCCGGCAATAACTCGAATCCGGTACAGTAAAAATATACCTAGCAATTTTGTCGAATGATTCTGTAAAGTAATATTTATCAACAATTTAAATTGAGATTTTTAAAACACAAACTGCATTATTATTTTTTCGAGGATAAAAGACACCACTTTTGGGTAAACCTAACAACTTTTTGAGATAATATCGTTATAGCTGCGTAATTAAATTAGTTAACAAGAAAAGCCACCAATTTAAATCAGCAGCCATTATAAAATGAAAAATAAAACTGGATTGGTACATAAACCTAATTTAAGTATTGTGCGTAGAGTTTACAATAATTTTCGCAGCTTTAAAAATTTTGGACTCTCAACATAAAAGCTTTTTCGTACTAAGTCAAAATTTCAATCGAGAGTTTCATTGCATTTTTATGGCGCCCAATTGTATGGCTAAAAAATTTTGTACAGAAAACGTTTTTTTTTTAATATTAGAATTAACAATCGAATCATGGCTGTTCATGGTGAAACAGCTAAACGCAAATCATCTCGGTACCTCGTACTTATTGATATTCCATTATGTGTTTATACTTTCATGGGAAATAAAGTTTTTATTGTTATGTTTATGCATAACTTCCACTATATCAGCACAGAAACAATTGATTACATTATATCTATAGATATTTGATATATGGAATAAATATAAATATGTATTCGATAATATATTATACATATGTACATAATAAAATATCATCGACTATTCGGTATTTTTTCAATATTGCTCAGCTTTTTATTCTTACGTGGAGAATATATTTCTTTACGCATTTTCCCCAAATGGAAGGGTAACACTTTTCTTTTAAACGCTCTCTAATCACAATGGCTCCACTTAAAGTCAAAAATAAAAAACTACGCATATTTGTTAAACAGCCGTGACATACATAATTTATATAATTTTTTCAAATGTTTATGTTGATTATATGGGCAATGAATTGTAAATATGGAAATTTAAACTCACATTAGCAATAAAACTTATACGCTTTGCAGCGTGTACCCTAAATACAGTGCGACGCCTCAAAATTAATGGCTCATATTTCTGTTTTGTTTGACGAAAAATTCTTTGATATTTTTTTCTAACGCAACTTCAAATTAAATTCAAATTTGAAGAAATTCGTTCTTCTGCACTACCGGCAAAACTGAGCAGTAAATAATGGCTTCCAGTAAAAAGCGTTTAGGGACAAACATTTTATAATGTTATTGGTGGTGTAAAAACCTACTTTTTCACTCTCCTTGATCCTTATCCCTTGTATGTTATTTAGAACGAAAAAATTCAGATCAGACATTTGCGGAGAATTGAGAATCCGTCTTTTGTAATTTGAATAAAATAGATGATTGACTAAACCTTTTCGTTTTTTTTGTCGAGAAGTCAAAATTCTAATCCGGGCTTTTCGTGCTCTATCAAGCTGCTGCGGAAATCCACAAAAAGGTAATTTTTTATTGGAGGAATCTCTAAATTTCAACATGTCACTTTATTTCATTTTTTATTAAAAGTCCTAATGGACTTAAGAAATTCTCACAACAAAAAAGCGTTATTTTTAATTTAAAATGACGTAAAATTTTTAAAAAAACTCGAGATGATATTGCTGGTTTTAAAATTCATTTGCCCTCAAAAAGCATCCCTTTGTCGTTTCAACTTAATTTCATATATTAGTAATAAAATATAAGCGGAGTCTGCATTGTGGCTTTTAATGTAAGAGCATTAAATTTCTCGAATCGTTGACGTTCCGCAATTGTAACAAAGCCACTTTTAAACATCGACGCTGCTTTATGTGCAAAATTATGATATAATAAAGCAGTTATTGTTTTTATCAATTTATATACATTTTAGTACCTAAATCAAATTTTATAAAAATAATTTTTTATGGTTTCTAATTATTTGCGGTCGTGTCGATCAGGAGTCGATGAATTTGGTCTTCAAAATTAATTTAAAAACTTTATTTTTATTATAATTCGCACTCTTAAAGTGAGATAATTTATGTAGCGATCGTCAAGAAATAATCCCATGATGTACGATGTCGTAGACAGGAATTGCTTAAGTAGCCATTTCAAAGTTTGTTACTTGAAACCTAAAATAGGGGAGAGAAAGTTACATTAGACATTTGATAAGATGCTTCAAAATCTGATAGGGACGTACCAAATTGGTTTTAGAAATCAACTTGAAACTTCGCTAATAAGTCGAATTTGCAATAACTTTTGGGTGGATTACAATAATTAAAACTTTTTAAGATTTCTCTAATCTTGATAAGATTTTGACCAATTTTTATGAATATTTTAAGCAAAATAGCATACTTACAGAGTGTTCTACACATATACATTTTATATTATTCACGCATATCCAATAAACGTGGATCAATTTTTATGACAGCTTTAGAAGAGTAATAGCGACAACCGTACACTAGCAGAGCTCAAAAGCTCGCATATTCTTTTATTTTGATGATTGTGACTAATATTAAAAAAAAGGTGCTAATATTGCTTATAAAAATTAACATAAATTTGGTAAGTTGTTAATGGAATCGCGTAAGATTGGAAAAAAATAAAAACATATGCGAAGGGTACTGGGATCGCATCCAGCTCCTGCCATTTTTTTTTATTTTTTTGATTATGAATTTCCCCCAGTATAATATATCATCGTTCTCAAGAAAACCAAAGCGCTATAATAAACCCTACTCATAATCTGTAAACATTCAATGTTTATCTCAACATATATTCAACTCATAATCTGTAAACATTCAATGTTAACAGATTATGAGTAGGGTTTATTAAAGTGCTTTGGTTTTTTTTGAGAAAGATGACATATTATACTGGGGAAAAGCCATAATTCCCCCCTCGATTCTAGGTTACTGCTTTATATTTTTTGTGCTAAAAACTTTCACCATTACCGCTTAATACTGATAACAATAAGTTTGCAAATTTATCTATTACAGTTTGAGTGTTTCTGGGGTGCTCACACCCTCAGACCCCCGGTCTCGAGAACTTTGGTTTATAATTTAGGCTAATTGGAATACTAGTTACTTGAGTGTGACTTGTTAAAGTTAGGATTAATTAGTATTTTAGAGATTTTTCTAGATCTGTTATGCTGATGTCTTCAATTTATTAGTAATAAAAATAAATTGCACAAACCGGGGGTCTGGGGTGTGGAACACCCTCCAGTGCCTCACTGCTGAAAGGTAAAACATTTAACGTTTACAGATTATGAGTAAGGTTTATTATAGCGTTTTGCTTTCTTGAGAACGATGACATATTATACTGGAGGATTTCGTAATCCCCCTCGATTCAGGGTCACTGCTTTATATTTTTGTGCTAACAACTTTCACCATTATCGCTTAATCCTGATAACCATAAGTTTGCAAATTTATTTATCACAGTTTGAGTAATCCTGGGGTGCTCCACACCCCCAGACCCCCGGTCACGACAACTTTGGTTTATAATTTGGGCTAATTGAATATTAGTTACTCGAGTTGTTACTTGTTAAAGTTAGGATTAATTAGAATTTCTAAAGATTTTTTCTAGATCGGTTATGCTGATGTCTTCAATTTATTACTAATAAAAAATAAACTGCACAAACCGGGGGGTTAGGGGGTGTGGAACACCCTCCAGTGCCTCATTGCTGAAAGGTAAAACATTCAATGCTTACAGATTATGAGTAGGGTTTATTACAGAGCTTTGGTTTTTTAGAGAACAATGACATATTATACTAGGGAAAAGTCATAATCCCCCCTCCCTCGATTGTATGTCACTGCTTTATATTTTTTGTGCTAAGCTTTCATCATTATCGCTTAATACTGATAACCATAAGTTTGCAAATGTATCTATCAAAGTTTGAGTAATCCTGGGGTGCTCCACACCCCAGACCCCAAACTACAATTCATACGGCCCATATGCCTATTAGACCACGTCGAAAGCTTTTCGAACGACTCATCCTACATAGACTCCAGCGAAGATCGATAAAACCGGGGTCTCTGATAGCAGTTCGGATTTAGAAAGGAAGATCCACTATTGATGCAGTCGATGGCATGGTACAACAAATTAAAACGGCGAATCGTGGAACCAAAAGGAAGAAAAAGTACGCGGTTCTGGTTACGCTCGACGTCAAAATGCCTTCAACTCCGCAAGATGGGAGCTGATAATGTCGGAACTTGAGAGAAGTACCACCGTACCTCCTGAACATACTTGCAAGCTATTTCCATGGAAGAACGTTAATGGTCGACGAAAAGCTCTGGCAGCACACCCTACCGGTTAACAGCGGGGTCCCTCAGGGTTCAGTACTGGGCCCACTCCTATGGAACTTGATGTACGACGGCGTCCTCAGGCTCCCCATACCACCCGGGGTGAGCATTACATGTTTTGCGGACGACATCACAATCGTTGCAGAAGCCAGCACAGAAAACGAACTGGAGGGCCTAGTAAACAGAACGGTGGCTGACATACAAGACTGGATGGCGGCTAGGGGACTCCATTTTGTCCCCGAGAAGACAGAAGCAGTTGTGGTCTCGGGGAAGAGGAAAATCAGACCCGTACAATTTCTGGTGGGTGGGCAGAACATCGCGACGAGCGAACATGTCAGGGTGCTGGGCGTCGACATCGATAGGTGCCTGACATTTAAGCCCCACATCTCAAGGGTTGCAGTTCGGGCTACAAATACCATGGAGGCACTAGGCAGGATCATGCCAAACACAAGTGGCCCAAGCCAAGCCAGGAGAAGACTTCTATGCACCGTGGCAGAGTCAGTAATGCTGTACGCCGCCCCGATATGGGTTTCTGCGCTTGAAAAGGTGACGTACAGGCATTTGTTAGAAGTATCCCAGAGAAGGGTGCCCTGAGGATCTGCGGGCCTACCGGACGGTATCCAAGGATGCGGTCCTTGTATTGGCGTCCTTCTGCCAATCCATCTCAAGGCGGAGATGCGAGACGCCAAGTACAGATCGGGGAACAAGACTCTCTACAACAACCGGTGCATAGAGATACAAGAAAATGGCAAACCTTATGGACGGCGTCGGACAAAGGCAGGTGGACGCATCGCCTGATTCCTGAAATCGCTCCATGGGTTAACAGAAAGCACGGAGAGCTCAGGTACGAAACCTCCCAGGCTCTGAGCGGACATGGATGCTTCGAGCATATCTGCATCGCTTCAAGAGAGCTAACACCCCAACTGCCTCTTCTGTGGGAAGAGGATGATGCGGAACACACCATCTTTTTCTGCATCAAATGGACCGACCAACGACAAGTCGCCGAAACGCAGTTGGGGCAATATCTAACTCCGTTGAACATGGTGGAGCTGATGCTGGTCAGCGAAGAGCACTGGCAGGTGATCGAGAAGATGTTGGTGGAAATTCTGTCCACCAAAGCCAAGCTTCAAGACGAACAAGAAGAGCAAAGTCCCGAAAGGGCAGAAGCACGATGAGAGGCAGGAGTGTGTGCGGAAGTAATGCTACTTGCGATTCCCGGCACCTCAAGGAGTGGGGTTTTTGTCGGTAAAATCCGACACTACCACCCAAACCATCTGGGTGGTGTCTTTGAAGATTTCCCACTCCCATCGCACGCAAAAAAAAAAAAAGACCCCCGGTCACGACAACTTTGGTTTATAATTTGGGCTAATTGGAATATTAGTTACTGAGTTGTTACTTGATAAAGTTAGGATTAATTAGTACTTCTAGAGATTTTTCTAGATCTGTTATGCTGATGTCTTCAATTTATTACTAATAAAAATAAATTGCACAAACCGGGGGTCTGGGGGTGGAACACCTCCAGTGCCTCATTGCTGAAAGGTAAAACATTCAATGTTTACAGATTATGAGGTTTTATTACATGAGGTTTATTACAGCGCTTTGGTTTTTGAGAACGATGACATATTATACTAGGGAAAAGTCATAATCCCCCCTCCCTCGATTGTATGTCACTGCTTTATATTTTTTGTGCTAAGCTTTCATCATTATCGCTTAATACTGATAACCATAAGTTTGCAAATGTATCTATCAAAGTTTGAGTAATCCTGGGGGGTGCTCCACACCCCCCAGACCCCCCGGTCACGACAACTTTGGTTTATAATTTGGGCTAATTGGAATATTAGTTATCTGAGTTGTTACTTGTTAAAGTTAGGATTAATTAGTACTTCTAGAGATTTTTCTAGATCGGTTATGCTGATGTCTTCAATTTATTACTAATAAAAAATAAATTGCACAAACCGGGGGGTCTGGGGGGTGTGGAACACCCTCTAGTGCCTCACTGTTGAAACGTAAAACATTCAGTGTTTACAGATTATGAGTAGGGTTTATTATAGCATTTTGAATGCAATCCTAGTACCCTTCGCATATGTTTTTATTTTATTGCAATCTTACGCAATTTCATAAACAACTTACCAAATTTATGTTAGTTTTTATGTAGTTCATCAGTAATATGTAATTATTCAAATTCAATTTTCTCGAAATTGGCAAAGAAGCGTGCCCTTATACTTGCACCTTTTAAAGTCCAATACAAGACCTAGACGCACAATAAAAATGAATCAATTCAGTGAGGGAAAGTTTCCGGTCTCCCCTTGTAAGATTCTCAAAGTCAATAATGTAACCCAACAAGATGCTGGCAACATTTTTGGGATATTAAACGCGCCTATAATATCTTCTCTATAACCATAAACGTCGAAACCACAGAGGCTTTGAGCACTCAGACAATCATAAAAACTATTTAATATGTCAAAAATAATATTTTAAAAATAACAAGTTGAAAGAAATTTGAAAATTTTCCAACTTACATTTTAGTCTAGGACCCCGTTGCGCATAAGTGCACTAACCTTAAATAAATGAAAATGGATTAAAATCTATTAAAATTGAAATCAAAAACTATATTGGAAAATTTTTTAAATAAAATTAATTGACATGTGTTTTGACAAACTGATATCGGCATAGTATATTCTAAAACGAAATGTCATTAAGTAAACAAAAAATTATTCAAAAAAATTTTAATTCATTTTCATTCATTATGGGTTAATTTAGCTGATGAGTTCTTGAAAAGACGAAACCAGTTTTGCGCAACGGGGTGATCCTAGACGAAAATGTAAGTTGGAAAATTTTCAAATTTCTTTCAACTTGTAATTTTTAAAATATTTTATTTAGCATATAATTTCACGAGCTAATAAACATTTACAACTAAAAACTATTTATTGGAAAAAAAAGATTTTTGCTCAAAAGTTCACTATTTTTAAACTCATAAGTGTAGGTTTGATTTTTGACCAAAAATCACAGCACAGAAAATCTTTTTAATGCTTTTCTCACATCTGGAAACAATTTCCTTCGTATTGTCCATTTTATTTTTATGATTTTATCTATGAGTTCAGTTTCATTTCTTTTGTCTTCTCAAGGAAATGGAACATTTGGATTATTTTCGAATCGAAATTTCACAGTTTTATTATCTGCTAATAAAGTTTTTGGGATGCAATAATTGAGACTTCGATGGCGAGAAATTCTGTCTGCTATACTTGGTAAATTACGAAAATTAGCTTGATTAACTTGTATTATGGTAACCAAATTATTTCTGACTCTGCCAAGATTTTGCAATAGACGGATACTAGTTTTTGTGAGAATTCAGTTTTAATTAGCAAATATATTTCGTTCGCATTATTGTAATAATTAATTACAACGAGAAATACCTTTGGGTATACCGTTATAATATATTGTATAGGTATATAGTCTTCGGTTTCTATAAAACTTTGATAATGTAAAATCAATATTATTTCATTTTCAACTTTGTTTGCGAATTAATTTATAATAACAAACTCAATTTCAGCAATATATTAAAGTTTTCATAATAAAATTCTAACGAAACGATGAGTGATTATTAAATGTTTAATTATCCAAGCAGATTTAACATTTGTGCTCCAAATTAGAGGTTTTTAATTTCCAACAGTAAAAAAAATAAATTTTTGAGCCACGGGTCCGAGAAGAAGTTAAACTTTTTAAAATGTCTCTGGGGCATAACAAAAATCGAAATTATAAATTCTTGATCATCCGGATCCGAGAGTCAGCTGGTAGTTCGTCCACCTGGTAAATGGTCTTTTTCCTTGTTATGTTTATAATGTTCATTGGAAGTTTCTTCATATAACACAACCAAAGGAAACTTTTAATGAACTGCCGAGAGACTATTCGATAAATATTGACAAGCTATGCAAGGAAAAAAAAGACACATTAGTGATAAAAGTGAGTACTTAATTTCTGTTTACATCCAGCAAAAACCTCAACCACAAAATAATAATATCCTGTAAGTTTATTTATTTGTTGTTACCAACTGGAAATATAAAAATACGAACATCAATATTGAGGTTTAGCCCACGTCCAAATATCGGTAATCGCGCATCAACATTTGCTTTTACGGTCAATTTTTCCAGTCATTACAAACCAATTTGATAAAATAAATAATAATAGTACAAAAAATATCGTCAACATGTTTACCAAGTTTTTTATTAACGAAATTTATATTAAAAGGAGCTTTCAATTTAGCTTTCATTAAGTGTTGGCCATAAAAATGAAAAACTTGAAGAGTTTTGTAGATTTTTTAACAAGAAAACTTTTCGGTTTTTTAATGTGGTATATAATTGGTTATAAGGAAAACAAAAAGTCAGTCGCTGGCGGGGTATTTGCGAGAAAGTTTGCCTACATCAACACATCAAGCATCCATAGATTCTGAACATATTTTGAATAATAGGACCAACTCGATTATATTATTACGTAGGAGTAATTGTTTTCATTTTGGATTTCTCGAGGCAAATATGATGCTAAAATTGTATTTTGTCAGTGATTGGCATATTTAAAAAACCTGACAGGCCACAAATTTTTCCTGAAATTCAGAAAAAATACTGGAAGCTATTCGGTTATTTTAAACAAAATTTAATTTTTTATAGCATTCCATACTCAAAAATGTGACAGGTAAAGATTAAGTAGTAGAATTCAAAAGTATAATACAATGGAATTCTGTGGAAAATGCGTTTATCAGTACTTGACATACAAAGTGATAAGGGAGAATATATATTATTAGCTGTTCCCTGTAAATCTACGGTGAAGTATTTAAATAGAAAGTAGGACTTATCACAAGATATAAAATCCTGTTTATATGTTTTATCGAATTTATTGGCGATAAGACTAAGTAGGTACCTCAGTTAAAATAATCACAGCAGTTTATATTTTATAAACAGTTTCCTTACAATATATTTGTTATTAACAATTGTATAATATCTTTTGTTGATAATTAAACTTGAAATATATACATCAATAAAGTAAAACCTTTATTTTATCCGCTATTTTCCATGCATCAATTGGAATAAAAAAATTGCTCGCAATTTAGGTAATAACCGCTTTTAGAATTGAAAGTTCAAAACTGACATTTTCAAAGTGTGAATATTTTAAAATATTTGATTATGATTTACTGATAAAAAATGAATATTTTAAGCTACTGAGATATGTACAGATATACTACCATGTTTGAGATTCAAACCTCTCGTATTAATTTACAGCGCCAGATGATCTTAATAAAACAAAAACGAAGACATTTACTTCACTTGTGTCTAACTGCTGACCCCAGGTAACATAATAAATGCTTACCTTTGCTTTATAAGTTTTTTTCTGCAAATAAAAGCTAACCAGAATAAAATTTCAAGATTGACGATAGTACAGTTGGTTGTAAAGTATTGAAAGCAAAAATGAAAGAATGTGAACTTTTAAATAAAATTAGTTTTTTTATTCAATATAATCTCCCTCAAGTTCAATACACTTATTCCAATGATCCTGCAATAATTTTATTCCATCTCTGTAATGATTTTCTGGAAGCTCTGCAAAATACTGTTCCACGACTAAAATAGCTTCTTCATTCGATGAAAAACGCTTTCCATGAACGAATTGTTTCAAGTTTCTGAAGAGGTAGTAGTCGCTAGAGCCAAATCTGGCGAATACGGTGGATGTTCAAGCAATTCGTACTTTAGTTCATTGAATTTTGCCATTGTTAAAACACTTTTGTGGACAGGTGCGTTGTCTTGGTGAAAGATGATTTTTATGTTGCAAACCGGGTCTCTTTTCACGAATTTGTTCGTTCAATTGATCCAAAAGGTTACAATAATATTCAGAGTTAATTGTTTTACCTTTTTCAAGATAATCAATCAATAAAATCCTTTTGCATCCCAAAAACTGATGCCATAACCTTTTTGCTGATCGTCCTGACTTCACCTGTTTTGGAGCTGAACAACCAGCCTCAGTCCACTGTAATCGTTCTTGTTTCAATTTAGGATCATGGTGGTAGATCCAAGTCTCATCCATAGTTACAAAACGACGCACAAAATCGATTTTATTCTTATTAAAAGATTCAAATGATGCTGAGAAATTTGCTTTCGTGTGAGTTTTGTTGAATTGTTAACGAATGCGGCACTAACTTTCCAAACAGCTTTTTCATACGTAATTCTTTATGTAAAATATAGAGTACTCGTTCGTCTGAGATGCCTATGGTATTAGCAATTTCACGCTTAGTCAAACTTGGATCTTCGCTAACAATATTATGTACTTGTTCAATGATTTCTGGTGTTGTTGCAGTTTTGGTCGTCCACTACGTGGTTCATCTTCAACGCTTGTACGACCACGTTTAAACTCTAAAACCCATCGATGTACAGTTGGAAATGAAGGAGCAGATTCTTTTAACACGCTCGCCATTTTTGTATGAATTTCTGTTGCTGATAAACCTTCCAAAACAAAGAATTTCATCACTGCACGATACTCAGTTTTTTCCATTGTTAAAAAATACACCGACACGTCGACTTCAAATGGCTTGTAAACAATGAATGAATTGACAGATCGAAATAAAATTTTTAGTAGGTTCATATGAAAGATCAAATATCAAAATGACGTATGAATTTTGATTCCTCTACTGCTTAATAGGTGTCGCTTTCAATACTTTTCAACCAACCTTTATATACCTTATTGTATCCTGTACTTAGAAATTGGGATGATTGATTATTATCTCTTAACTACTATCTCTCAAAATCTTATCATATTACGTATACCAGGACTACAACGCAATACATAATTGGAATTAAAAAAAGTTTTGGTACCTATCAAATTTAATTGAACGGTTGCTTTTGTTGAATTTCTCAATAAAGTGCTTCAAATATCAAACGTGATTAATTGCCTCGACAAGATATAATTAATAAAAATAATATTGATTTTGTGACCATTACTTTGTATTTAATTGTATCTCTGGCCTTTCGAGTAGAATTATATTAAGTTTTGTGTGAGCTTAAGGCAAGCAATTAATTTAAAGTTTCGTTGAAGCCATTTGTGTTAGGTAGGTATTTTGAGGTATTTACAATAAATTGCTTTCAATAGAAATTTATCCCTATTAACGACGTTTGCGCTTTGAAAATTAATTTTGTCTCCAAAGTTAAACTAATCTTATCATGACGTTTTATTGTATATGCAGTGCATGTTTTGTCCATCGATGCTGCAAGCTGCAATGTAAAAACAAACAAACAGGAACATTGTTGCAATTACACCAACTTCAGTTAAATGTACACTAGGGGAAAGTGGGTCATTTTGAGACAAATTTTAGTTTTTTGTTCTATGAGAGTTTGTAGTTTGGCTTCACCATATTCATGGTGAAATAGTTTCAGGGTGAATTGAACCGACACCTGGATTAACTAATTAAAGTTAACTAACTCGTGCAAGTAAATCATGGTTCAAATTTAATCTACAATTAAGTTGCATCTATGAGAGATGGTAGTATATCTACGTAGTAATAAGAAAATTAAATTTTATCATGATCGTGGAAACCTATTCTAAAGTTGAGCAATCAGTGTTGTTCCTTTGTTTTGTCCACAGGAGTTGATGTTGAAGAAATTAAGGATATCAAAATAATTATTGTTCTCTTAAATCTACGTAAATAGAGAAACCTTGAGACGGTCTCACGGTAGTCCGAAAATCTTGTCTCAAGGTGGCAACAAGTACAACAGACAACAACCTTCCTCAGAATCTTCTTCAATGTAAACAATTATATCCTAACTTTGTTATAAAATCCTAATAAATTAAATTATAATATTCTAGAAGAAAAAGCTTACCCTCTCAAAATAAACAGATTTTATCCCCAAGTGCTCCCCAATTCAGATTTACAAAATTTTTTTACCTTAACTACTTGATTTCATTTATTGAAATGCCTACCAATAAAATTAATTTAAAAAAAAATTATTTTTATTTGAAAAAATTAATTTCGGTTAGCTTCATCACAAATGCAAAAAAATTGATGACATAGCGCAAGGAATTAACAATATGCATTAGTTGCAATACAAAATTAGAGATCAACGTATTGTAAGTTTTTCTAAGAAAGTGTCATATTTACAGCAATTGACAATAATTATTATAAAAGATTTCTGATTATAATAATTATCACTGACTTAATCTTGAACATTGAACAAATGCATTTATTTTTTAATCTACAACGTCATTTGAAATAAGAATGCAGTAAAAATTGGTACTAAAATATGACCTTGCAACGTGCTTAGTTAAAATTTATACAAGTTTACACTGCTGATATTTCATTTGCGATGGTTATTTCACAAATAGAATATTAACGAAATAAAATTTTTAATTTTTTCGAGTTTATCCATCCCAGATGTGGAACAAAAACGAAAGAATTAGAGAATTTTTGAGAAACAAAGGGCTAATAACGACACCTGCAACTCGAAAATTTAAAAAAACCCACAGCAAAAATTTTAAAACTTAAACAGACTTTATTCTTAAAAAACAAAATTTTAAAAACGTCAATTAATAATTTACAACAAAAATTGTACGAAACTTACTAAAGCAAATTTCATTAAAAAACCAAATTCAAAATTAATTACAGCAAATTTAAACAAACAGTAATCACAAAAATTTCAATTATTATTTTAAGTATTAAGAAACATTATTGTAAACATTTTTGGAAAGTGTTAATTCTCTCCCCCTCCACAGAAAACATTTTATTCATAATAAATATTTAAAAGTATGGAAATCTGATGTAAGCCTGACGCCCAATTTTATCAATTAGAAAAAATAAAACATAGCAAAGTTTAAAATTTGGCAAACTCCGAATGGAGTTTCCAAGTCATTGGAGAGTCAGAACGGAAAGTATTTCCGGCATTATTCACGGTACTAGGTCATAAAACCCGAAATACTACCCTAAATACGAACAATAAATTTTTGGCGTTTTCAAATAACCTTTACGTCACAAAATCGTGTTTTTAAAAAATAATTAATTACATAGTAATTAGTTGCGCTAAAATTTAAAAAAAGATTTTCGTAATTCCACATCATCCACGTACTTCACGACATGTTTAGGCACTACTTCATTCATGGACGTCCATAGAACATTTTGCAGGAAGCGCAAAATTACATTATTGCACCGAGTATAAACACGGGCTTCGAGCAAAGTTATTGCGCCAAATGCAAAAGTTATGATTATGTTATCACGTTCATTCAAAAATGTCGATAAATAATATAAATAAATAGGTAAAAAATTGGTAAAAAAGCTTTTTATCTCTATCCATTAGCAAAATTGTGGTAATAAAACAGGAGATATATACCTATTTATAAACATGAACCAGCAATAAAACGTTGAAAAATTCCAAATATGATAATAATGCATTATACACATAATTGCAGAATAGAAAAACTTTTGGATTTGGATATCTTCTAAAGGATTTGTTGTTTTCTATCATCTGTTCTACGGCAAATTGACGATTTTTTAGGAAGGAAGCAAATAATTGAATCAGGGCTAATTGGATGCCAGCCTGACTCATCTTAAAAAGTAGACCTTCGTAGCAGACTTTGCCAAAAACTTGAAATAATTAAAAAAAAAACTTTTAAGTAACTACAGCGCAGGACTAATTTAAGTCAGTATGCTTATATACCTATGAAGATGACAACTTAAATATGAGTTAGCTGTGCCAACTTTAAAAAATTAAAAATTAAGTTGTGCTGAGTTGTGCTTCTTTGTGTCGTAAATAAAGAATTTTTATTTTGAAAAATAAAATTTTTGTGGCCAAAAATGTATTTTATGAATAGGTTGGCAGTGCAATTTTCGAAAAATTAAAAATAAAAGTTGTGCCGAATTGTGCTCGATTTGTGCTCCTTTGTGTCGTAAATAAAGAATTTTTATTTTGAAAAATAAAATTTTTGTGGCCAAAAATGTATTTAGTAGATAGAAGTTGGCAGTGTAAATTTGAAAAATTAAAAATAAAAGTTGTGCTGAATTGTGTTCAATTTGTGCTCCTTTGTGCCGTAAATAAAAAAATTTTATTTTGAAATATAAAGTTTTTGTAGCAAAAATGTATTTTGTCGCTAGAAGTTGGCAGTGTCATTTCTGAAAATAGAAAAAGTTGTGCTGAATTGTCCTTCATTTGTGCTCCTTTGTGCCGTAAATAAAAAAATTTTATTTTAAAAAATAATATTTTTCTTGCCAAAAATTTATTTTATCGATAAAAGTTTGCAGTGTAATTTTTGGAAAACAAAAGTTATGCTGAATTGTACTCAATTTGTGCTCCTTTGTGCTGCAAATAATAAAATTTTGAATTTTATTTTTAAAAATAAAATTTGATTTTGAAAACTTTTGTTTTGAAAAATAAAATTTTTGTGGTCAAAAATGTATTTTATCGATAGAAGTTGGCAGTGTCATTTATGAAAAATAAAAAATAAAAGTTGTGCTGAATTGTGCCTGATTTCTGCTCTTTTGTGCCGTAAATAAAAAAATTTATTTTGAAAAATAAAATTTTTTGCGCCGAAAATGTATTTTATCGATAAAAGTTTGCAGTGTAATTTTTGAAAAATAAAAATAAAAGCTGTGCTGAATTGTGCTCGATTTGTGCTCCTTTGTGCCGTAAATAAAGAATTTTTATTTTGAAAAATAAAATTTTTGTGGCCAAAAATGTATTTTATCGATAGAAGTTGGCAGTGTAATTTTTGAAAAATAAAAAATAAAAGTTGTGCTGAATTGTGCTCCATTTGTGCTCCTTTGTGCCGTAAATAAAATTTTTATTTTGAAAAATAAAATTTTTGTGGCCAAAAATGTATTTTATCGAATAAAGTAGGCAGTGTCATTTTTATAGAATAAAAAAATAAAAGTTGTGCTTCTTTGTGCCGTAAATAAAAAAATTTTATTTTGAAAAATAAATTTTATTTTTGCCAAAAATGTATTTTATAGATAGAAGTTGGCAGTGTAATGTTTGAAAAATTAACAAATAAAAGTTGTGCTAAATTGTTCTAGATTTGTGCTTTTTCGTGTCGTAAAGAAACGAGGGGTCAACCGCTCTAGAGGAAATTATGTACAATTAACTTCACGTACTTCATCATAATTCTCCATACACTTTCGTACTTTATATAATTCAGCAGTAATGTACGGTACTTCACGTACTTCGCCAGTAATTCACCAGTAATTCGCCGTACTTCATTTAATTTGTCGATACTTTATTGTATTTCACGTACTGCATCGGTATTTCAGAGCTTACCGAGATTCCAAAATTTGAGCACTGGATGGTGTTCCACACCCCCCGGATCGAGTAGTTTTTTTTTATCAAAAGTAAACTGAAGATTTCCCGTTGCAGAGGCACTGGAAGGTGTTTCACACCCCCCAGACACCCCGGATTAAGTAGTTTATTTTTTATTTTGTTGCAGAGATCTGCCTTCCAGGGAGTACGGAATTTATAATTACGCAGTTTATAAGTAATTGTTAGATTACGAATTAAACACATTTACTTGGTCTAGCTAATTTTAATAAACTTGAGATATGCTTAAATATTTAATTCACTTTTAATAAAAATTAATTATTCAAACCGGGGGGTCTGGGGGGTGTGGGAGGTGTGGTGTGGAGGGTGATAAAAAGTAAACTACTCGGTCTGGGGGTTCTGCAATGTTCTTTATTCCAAAATTTGTGCACTGGAGGGTGTTCCACACCCCCCAGACCCCCCGGATTGAGTAGTTTATTTTTATCAAAAGTAAACTAAAGATCTCCCGTTGCAGAGTGTGGAACACCCTCCAGTGCATCACTTCACTTGTACTTCACTTGTACTTCAATATTCTTAACACGTATTTTACCTACTTTACACGTACTTCATGTATTTTATCAGTACTTCATGTACTTCACAGGTACTTTATGTATTTCACAAGTACTTCATGTACTACACATGAGATGTCATGTACTTCATGAGATGTGTACAAAAAACTTCACCAGCGGTTAACCTCTCCTAAAGAAAGAATTTTTATTTTGAAAAATAAAACTTCTGTGGCCAAAAATGTTTTTTATGAATAGAAGTTGGCAGTGTAATTTTTTAAAAATAAAAGTTGTGTTGAATTGTGCTCTATTTGTGCTCCTTTGTGCCGTAAATAAAGAATTTTTATTTTTTGAACAATAAAATTGTTGTGACCAAAAATGAATTTTATCGAAAGAAGTTGGCAGTGTCATTTTTGAAAAATGAAATAATAAAAGGTCTGCTGAATTTGCTCGATTTGTGCTCCTTTGTGTCGTAAATAAAGAATTTTTATTTTGAAAAATAAAATTTTTGTGGCCTTAAATGTATTTTATCAATAGAAGTTGGCAGTGCAATTTTTGAAAAATAAAAAAATAAAAGTTGTGTGAATTGTGCTCGGTTTGTGCTCCTTGTGCCGTAAATAAAGAATTTTTATTTCGAAAAATAAAATTTTTGTTGCCAAAAATGTATTTCATCGATAGAAGTTGGCAGTGTCATTTTTGGACATTAAAAAAATGAAAGTTGTGCTGAATTGTGCTCAATTTGTGCTCCTTTGTGATCCTTTGTGCCGTAAATAAATTTTTTTTTTTAATTAAAATTTTTGTGGCCAAAATTTGCCTTAAATAAAACAAACTATTTTCTTATTATTTATATATTGAGATAAAATTTTGTAATTAAATTAGAAAAAAATAAATTAAAGAAATATAGGAAAAGGCGTGATGAGTTTTATCCGTCAGTTTAGGCTTTAATATGATTAAGTTACGGTTATGTGAAATGTTGTCGATCAAAAAAGTAATTAATTTACCAGAAACTTCCTTTTACTCTTTAATATGTAATTTTTTCTTAAAGGTATATAATTCAAATAATATTCTAGTTCAAATCGACTGCCTGGCTTTATTTTAGTTTTAATTTTTAATTATAATTTTTGTTTTTCAACTATGATTTGGTCTTTAAAAGTTTTCTACATTAACATCAGTCAATATTGCAATTTTTACTTTCACTTTGTGCATAAAAATTAGTGTTGGCGGTGAACCCAAAGTAGTACCCAGAGTACGGTCTGTTTACCTCCTGGCTCTAAACAATTCGCTACCCTTAAACTTTGGAACCTGAAGAAGTCGATTTATGGTAAAACTAAATTTGTAAACATAATCTACCTTAAATATCTTTAAAAATCGTAACTTTTCTTTCCAAAGTCCGTTTAACTTGTTCGGTAAAATCGCCTACGACTCTTTTCCGTTCTGATACTTAGCAATAATAATTATTTTCTCGTTCTTAAATCATGTTTTTTGCATTGCACCAGAATTAGAATTTAATTCTTTTACCTCAGCAGTTCAACGTTTTACTATTGGAAACACACACTGTCGTGTCTATATTGTATCTATGGTTTAGCAAAAGTTTTGAAGCATATTATGATTAGGGACATTATCTCGTTGATTAGTCATTGTCTTCTTAGATAATCGTAAAAAATAATGTAAATTTTCTATTAGAAAAACATTTCGTGTTCTGGTTTTATAAACTTGTTGCTTCAGCTTCATCGCATGACCTTGAAATGAGTTATCTACACTTAAAAAGCATAGATGAGATACATGTTGGTTAAAAGTACTGAAAGCGACACCTATTAAGCAGTAGAGGAATCAAAATTCATACGTCATTTTGATATTTGATCTTTCATATGAACCTACTAAAATTTTATTTCGATCTGTCAATTCATTCATTGTTTACAAGCCATTTGAAGTCGACGTGTCGGTGTATTTTTAACAATGGAAAAACTGAGTATCGTGCAGTGATAAAATTCTTTGTTTTGGAAGGTTTATCAGCAACAGAAATTCATACAAAATGGTGAGCGTGTTAAAAGAATCTGCTCCTTCATTTCCAACTGTACATCGATGGGTTTTAGAGTTTAAACGTGGTCGTACAAGCGTTGAAGATGAACCACGTAGTGGACGACCAAAACTGCAACAACACCAGAAATCATTGAACAAGTACATAATATTGTTAGTGAAGATCCAAGTTTGACTAAGCGTGAAATTGCTAATACCATAGGCATCTCAGACGAACGAGTACTCTATATTTTACATAAAGAATTACGTATGAAAAAGCTGTTTGGAAAGTTAGTGCCGCATTCGTTAACAATTCAACAAAACTCACACGAAAGCAAATTTCTCAGCATCATTTGAATCTTTTAATAAGAATAAAATCGATTTTGTGCGTCGTTTTGTAACTATGGATGAGACTTGGATCTACCACCATGATCCTAAATTGAAACAAGAACGATTACAGTGGACTGAGGCTGGTTGTTCAGCTCCAAAACAGGTGAAGTCAGGACGATCAGCAAAAAGGTTATGGCATCAGTTTTTGGGATGCAAAGGATTTTATTGATTGATTATCTTGAAAAGGTAAAACAATTAACTCTGAATATTATTGTAACCTTTTGGATCAATTGAACGAACAAATTCGTGAAAAGAGACCCGGTTTGCAACATAAAAATATCTTTCACCAAGACAACGCACCTGTCACAAAAGTGTTTTAACAATGGCAAAATTCAATGAACTAAAGTACAATTGCTTGAACACCACCGTATTCGCCAGATTTGGCTCCTAGCGACTACTACCTCTTCAGAAACTTGAAACAATTCGTTCGTGGAAAGCGTTTTCATGAATGAAGAAGCTATTTCAGTCGTGGAACAGTATTTTGCAGAGCTTCAGAAAATCATTACAGAGATGGAATAAAATTATTGAGATCATTGGAATAAGTGTATTGAGTTGAGGAGATTATATTGAATAAAAACTAATTCATTTAAAAGTTCACATTCTTTCATTTTGCTTTAAATACTTTACAACCAACCTGTAAGTTAATAATCTCTAGGAAGATCAGTCAAGTTCTGAACTTGTGTGTGTATGACCAAAAATTCGTTTTCTGCTTCATCTTAGAGTAACTCTTGCATCCTTGGTAGTTGGCGGTGTGACTGCCTCTACCGTTGAAACATTCTGAGCATTCAACATTGATACTCTGACAGCAAGATTGGCACTAATGCAGGTATATTCCGCCTGTTGATTTTCCCCACTACTGTTAACACATATCGAAGAACTTCTTGGCTTCTATAGATTTCCGAGTTGTCACCGTGATAAAAGGGAGGAATCTTTCTTTCCTTTCCGTAGTGCATTCGAACGGTTGATTCAGTCTCACTAGGTGGTTTTTTTGCTGGTATTCCACCTGGTAAGGTTTATCATCGGTTATCTGGTGGAAGTAATAGTGTTTGTCTTCAGGTTTGCAGTCTGCCTGCAGACGTGATAACAATCCACTGGAACTGTTCTTCACGTTGATAAAGTTTCTTGCAGATAACGGCTACTTGGCAGTGTCCTTAAGAATTTTGTTTTTGGTATGAGGCGTCGTTGCTTCTTGATGGAACTTTTTCCTTGTTATTTTTTCAAGTTCGGGATTTTGAGTCGTAGTCCTCTGTTTTATCATCCATGTTACTGTCGTCGCTACTAATTTTGCTGAAGGTTTTTCCAACGGATTCCAAGCTGTTGAGGGGATTGTTCCTTTGGTCTTCAGTGAAGGATTTGGAAGATTCACAGTTTTTTTTCTTCTGCTTCTTTTCTCTTCTCCCTGATCTTTGTAGTGTCTATTTCTTCAGTTGTAGTTTGAACGCCGAAAACTTTAAAGTTAGTTGATCAAGACGTTGAACTGGAATCTTTTGGTGACAGTAATCGATATGCGATAAACCTTAATACATTTTAAAGTTCTTGAGAATGTTTTGCAAGATCTTGTTCGTTGCAATTATGATTGTTCTATTATGGTCTTCAAGTTGAAGATTTTGAAAGATTTCGTTTAAAAAATTCAAACTTTAATTTTCTTGTTTTGAAGAAACTGTAGATCTTGGTGTCTTACTGAAGATTTGAAGTTTTAGCTTGGTCTAGCTTTAACTGAACTTGATCTTTGTGGTGACATGTTTCAATGGTATTGCCAAAACTTTATAGCAGATTATATAAGAGTACAGATGTGTTAAAGATAAAGTTTTAATAAAGAAAGTTTGTGACTCATAATCTTGTTCGTTGCAAAATTATTTAATTGGTATCGTAATTAATGAGATTAAATCACAAAATTAAATATATTGCAAAATTTCTATTAAAAAACATGATTCAAAACTTTAATTATTCAAATTTTTATTTGAAAAAGAAAGTAGTCTAGATACGGCCTAGCCCTACTACTGAAAGTATTTTGTTAGCTGGTTAGCCTTAACTGAACTTTATCCGCCAGTTCGGTCAGCCACAGCGTTTCAATTGAATTGGCAAAATTTTTTACTGCAAACGCCGAAGATCTATAACGCCGGTCACACGCAGGGGGTGGGGTCAAAGTTTTTAATAAAATTACATGTGCTGCTTAATGAAATAATTAGGTGGATCGCTCTGTATACTTTATATAACAGCTATTATGTATGTAAATCTTGATGGGCTGTGTGCCAAACTTACAGCTGGCGTGTTAGCCAAAAATTTTGGTACCACAAAAAAATGAATGGGTTTGGGGAGGGAGTATTTAGAGAGAGGCCCTGTTAATCGGTAATATTAGTAATTTTTATTACTTTCTCTTTTTAATTTGCACGCTACAAAATGGCACGGTAAACCCCGCGATTACAAAAAAAAATAAAAGGATATATTGTTTATACATTTAAAAGGTGGTCTAAAAAATTAAATTTATTTTTTATAATTATTATTGAAAAAATTGACATATTATAAACAATTAAAGTTTTGATTTGCTTTTTATTTTGGGGAAATAAAATGGAAGCAGGTAATACTCCGCCCGTTGAAATATTTAGTTTATTATAAATAGGTCAGCTAGCTCGCATATTAAGGAAAATTAATTTTAAGCGTGGATCCGGGGACACTACCTCGGTGCACCTGTGACGCAATTGGTAACGAGCGTCCGATCTAAACAAACCGTTACCCCGGTAACAGGCAAACGACGTCAGATGTGACGTCAGACTCGGGACGCTCGCAGAGTTATATATCGACGGCGCTATTCACGAGCGTCACTGTGCTGCGCTAAGCACGAACGCGAGTGCGAACGTGAAACTGCTAGTCCACACTTTTATATTTTTGTACTTTTATATCTCTAATATTGTATAGTTTGTTTACTTTTATTACTTAGAAATATATTTTCTCATCATATTATAAGCTTCTGGTAAGTACAAATTTTTTTATATATTTCAAAAAAAGAATTCCTCCCTGTTCGATTAAAAAAATCGCGTAGTGTACAAATTTTCCCGAAAAATTCCGCTTTTTTGAATTTTAAAGCACCAGATTATTTTTTAAATAATTGTACGTATTAAATTTAGAATCACATGTATATCAGCTGAGAGCAGATGATCGAGCCGTGGGGTAGGGATAAATCAGCGGTTTTTGATTATTTTTGGAATCGAATCCGTGTTTTTTGCCATTTAATTTCAATTTTCCAAAATTCCATTCGAAGTCTTTTTCTTTCCCGAAAAAGCAATTTGCGAGTTTTTTGCAAATAATTCGTAACTGCGTATTTCGCACTTGAATTTTGCGTTAACTATTCGAGATTTGTGTAATATGGACTTGATAAATAATTTTATACGTCACAATGCGGTTATGTGTGTCAATTCGTTTAGATAATTTGATTAACATTGCGACTGATCGACGTGTTTTTCTAATTTACCACTCGATTATAATAACAGTGGTTTCAAAAATAATTTCGTATCCTACAATGGATTACATAAGTGAGCCAGTTAAAAATTGTATAATCCACTTTAAAATAAATCAGGCGTGTAAATAGGTAAATTATTGTCTAAAAATTTGGAAATATTCGAAAACGCAGTTGTTCGTTTTATATTTTGTGCATGTAATTCTTATCTACGCTATAAATTACCTAACAACGTAACGATAACAGGTTAATGATAAAAATTATTATTCTACCTACCGGGCACCGTAGTTGCTTTTAATTGGTTTAATCAAAGTAAGTTTATCATTCGGGTACTTAAAACAAAAAATGTCCCTTAGTTTTAAAATTTTTAATTAGACTGCATTTTGTAACGCAATTTTAGAGCGACTGTGCAATTAAACGCTCAGAAATGCAATCAAGTTTTTGATTGCGCCCTTGGCTTCCAAAGTTGACGATAATAATCATAATCCTTGATCCTGAACACTTGTAACACTTGCTCTTTAACTTTCCACAAGGAAATTGCACATAATGGACTGCATTCAAAATAAAAGTGCCACTTATCTCTTCATCAGCAACTGAAATTCGAAAAGTCCGCCACTCCTGTGACTACTTCCAAGATTGTCCTTTTGTCCTCCAGCGGGAGTTTCCTTATAAAAAAAAAAGTCAATTTAATTTTTATCGTTTTGTTTTCAATCGAGCGAAGCACTAAACAGAGTGTAACGATTTTTACTTTTAACGAAATTTTATTTATTGTTCGCTGTTTAGAAACAAAACAACCTGCAAAAATTTCAACACCGCATTTCTATTAAAAAGCAATAAAAAGAGAATAAATATTTTAAATAAACGTAGTTGCTACACGTTAGATTCCTCTTACAAATTAATATTAGGAAAGTGTACATATGTAGTATTTATAAATAATTTTTTAAGTGCGAAACTTATAATATAGGTCAAACTGGAAGAGCCGTATCATTTATTTTATACGTCACTTTTGAAAGATTTTGTGGATTTCAACCAATTATTCACTTTTATACTGCAATTTTGGTGACACACGAGTCGTATCTAAAATATTATCAGTTAACCAGTGACCATAAAAAAGAGTAATTAATTCGTTAGGTAATGACACCCTTGGGTGATTTTTTCTTTTTTGGTAATTAATTGTACAGTAGGTTAAATCTAATTACTTCAGGAAGGTTTCCCGATATGGGTTAGATAAAATTTACAAAATTAAACATTTAATGTTAATTGGGGTACATTTATTTTGCAACACCCGCCTACAGTTACCCCGTTCGATTATTTTTTGAAATTTCAAATTAAAATGTAGGGCAGCCAACACGATTTAAATTATTTTTTTTAATTGAATTACAACGAAGTTATAACAAGTTACAATTACATTAAACAATTTGTTTGTCTGACTCGTGAGTAGTGGTGTCTCAAAATCACCTCGTAATTGGGTCAAGTTTTTTTACCAGCACTCGTCTCTACTTACCTTAAATGCTAAGACGCTTTTAGAATTTAAAAGAATTAAAATTGTAACTGTTGCAGGTTTACGTAATTGTTTAGTTAGGTAATTTTAAGAAGATTCAGTCATTCTGGGTTTTAATGAATTATTTGGGCGGTCGTAGCGTATTTTTAAACGAAAATACAAAAGTTACGTGTTATTAACGTTTTTTCAGATTAAATTGTATATCTTCATATGATTAATGATGTGCCATGTTGTAGACCAATTATATGCCGAGGTAACTCGATTTGAACTCGGAAAAGTAAAGATTTTGTTTTGATCGTTTCTTCTTCGAAAGTATCCTTGAAATCCTTTCACGAAATGAAATACGTTTGTCGCGATCCGAAATTCACGTTAAACAGTAGGTTTCTTACGTACATGGGAAAAATGGATCCGTATTAACTTCCTTTAAAATACTTAAGAAAGGGAGTTTGAATCCAAATTAAGAAACAGCTTCTCTTTGACATAGTTTCAGGATTCATTTCGCATACTTGTCACATCTTCTTGGAGTTCCGAATACTACGCAGTCTGTACAAGATTAATTTGACTGAATTTCAGATAATTTACTGGTATAGAGAAAATAATCAATCAATCTTAGACTTGAGATCACTGCAATGAACCTTAGGATTTAAACCGATTCTTAGTCGACTATGGAACTCTCCTGATAGGTCACCGATACTCTTCTACTGTTTGTATTTTGAGGGGGCATGTAGCAGTTTTACAAAATTATAAAAAATACTGAGTCATAATTATTATTTTGAATAAAAAATGATAAACGACGGACAAATGTTTTTATGAGTAAAGAGAGAAACTCAAAATGAAACTACAATGAAAAATCAACCGGAGAATACAAGAGGGAAATACAACCACAGTTACGTAAAACTATGAATCGAGTATAATAGAAGAACAAACAAATGAAAACTTTAATTCGTTTAATTGGAAAATCCAATTGTCCTCATAATTAATCAGTTCTGCTGAAATGTGGTAAAATTTTTGTTAGTATAATTTATTATTACCGCAATAACTTTTATTATTAATTGGGCTTAGGTATTCATGTATCTCTCAGCAAATGCAAAAAACATAAAATATTTCATCATTTTCCAAGACTGAGTCATTAAATTTTGCATTAAAAGTGGAAGTTAGCCGTGTGGCCTGACCTTACTGAGCGAGCCAGATAAGATTGTTTAATTTCAATTATAAATACAATGTGGTATTGACAAAATAATTATAATATTTAATAGCAATGGTTGCGCAAAGGGAGATTACAAATATGTAGCACTTTGTAATGTGTTTTCAATCTTGCAGTAGATATTTTTAATTCTTGGCGAACACGACTAGCTTTTCTTTGATATTCATCCCAAAATTTACTATTACTAACTTTTTTGTGTAATTTTAGAATTTGAATGTGGTTACGATAACGTTTTTCTTATCTTCTGTCATTGTTTGTAAATGTCAGTAATCTCTCAAAATGGAGTTTCTAAACGATCAATAATTACGTTTAATCGTTCCAATTATATCATTTTAATTCGATTGCAAAAGTTGTGCGGCCTGAAGGCCGCACTAATTATTTTGTTTTTAGTGTATATGTAGATTACAAATAGTTAAGGGCTAAAGGCAACGTGGGTGGGTCTTTAAAAATCAAGCTTTATGCCATAGATCAAATTCCATCTTAAAATTGAAGTTTTTTTACTTACATTACTATTGACTTCTTATTCGATCATGCGGGTGTCTTTCGAATGAGAAATAGTTGTCCCATAAATTGAATGTGTAACGATCAGCTCCAGACAGTTTTCTAGGGTTTTTACTCATTTTCTTTGCTTTTATTGTCTTACTTTCTTAATTTATGAAAACTTACGGAATCTTCGCGGAGAGCTTCCGTGAACTTTAAACTTCTTGTTTCCTAAGGCTTAATTTTCCCCTTTTTTCTCGAGCTAAAGTTTAAACAAATTTTACATTCCGCTTCGAGAATGTATGGCTGCAGGCTTAGAAAATTTTATTTGGCCCAAAATCAAGTAGTAGTGATATTAAAAAACTTCCTTAACTGTGAAATAATACAAAAATAAAGGTGCGTCCGCATTGCAATGCCATTTTGTATTTCGCTCACTGGTAAAAATCAAAATAGGATTTTTGAGTTGTGCCATTATTGCACCCGGTAAGGATTTTCAATTCAAATTTTTTGACGAGTTTAAATCCTATTTAAGAATAATCAAGCATAAATGATCGATAGCATTTAAATCCGCCTCTTTTATAAAAGGAATTTAAAATAGCAGCCCGAAATGTTAAAGTAAACTGAGGAAACTCCAGATCAAAAAATGACGGTCTATTTTTACTTTATTGATTTTCATTCCGGTGTGTTGTGTAATTTTCTATCGAGACTTGTCGAAAGTTTAAGACAACCGCAGCTTTATGAAAAAATTACCGAGTTTGTTTCGGAATTTTAAAATTTAAATTTTAATCTACATATTTTGCATTTCCAATTTCGATGGCTGTGAAATTTAATCTTTTTGGAAAACAATAATTGGGCGTGCTTACATTTTAAAATTAGGGTGGATTTCCGTGTAAAATATTTATTTAAAGAGAGGGCGTCGCTTTATATGCTGGGGTGAATTTATTAACTCATCAAAAATTTTATTTTAATTTAATTGACATATCACACACACACGGTTTTCTTCGTTACGTACACACTGTTACGTAACATTTTAAATTTCATTGAAAATTCGCGATACGTGTTCATCAGATATACCAAGCAGTCAAGGTTGTTGTTATTATTGTTCGTTATAATACATAAACAACGAAGGGAAACCTCGGCGGTTATGTTATAATAATTTTTCTTTAAATTAAATATTATTTGTTTAACACAACAAAACAAACATTGTAATTTATAAAACGGCACGTTGCGATACACAAAAGGTAAAGTCACTTTAAGTATCATCTAATTTATGCCCTCTCATGGATTAAACGTAATAAGGTCGTTTTTGTTAATGCGTTTATTTATTAATAAATTTGAATTTGTTTTATTATGTTCAGTTGACATTCATAACTATTCACCTTATCTATCTATCTATAGATTGTCTAGATATTTCATGTGTTCGGTATTTTGGCAAGCGTTTGCATCAGCATTTCAAGCTTACGAATTGTCAGTGGGCCAAAACTTGGCACATTTGGCAGTAACATATCTTTTGTATAATATTATTTTAAATTACTTAAAAAAATACAATTTCAATTTACTATATTACACAATTTGTTTCTCAAGTTTGGGTCTGGACGCTTTTTCGTGTGGAGCAGGCTTCTCCATTCCGTACTGGGTTGTAAAGTAAGCGCGCGTTCCATCGATTTTGTTCACTAGGTCAACACGGATGTTCAATTTAACATGGGGCGTGCGAGCTCTTGAATAGCGATTTTTGCACATTTTTTTGTAAATACATAATTATATGATCCTACCAAAAATGTTATCCTTTTTTGCAATTTCCAAACTTGGTTTACAAACATTGCTAAAAATAGATATAATTTTTGTTTACCATGATAAAAGGTGATCTCTTATCACCGAAACTTTTTATATGCTTTAAATTTTTTTGCTGCTGGAATTTTAAAAATAATAATAAATAATTCACCTTATTATCGCATTTTAATGTTAAAATAATATATTCAAAAATATTTTTTTGAGGGAACGAAAATTTAATGTACGAGGGGAGATCAATAAATTAGATACTGGTGACCTTTAAACAGGCGATAGATCAGTCACTGGTTTCACCTTGACTGGAGGTTGGAAGTCTACCTTACGTAAATTTGTCATGCTGCTATAAGTGATATTTATCCATTGAAAACCAAAAAAAAAAATCGAAGTTTTTCACCAAGTGGTACCACTGATACGAGTGAGGTTGAAGAATTTTAAACCGAAAATCAAATTTTTTTAATAATAACTTTTCGTTGTCACAGTTTTGGTTCTGCAAAAAAAAATTACCTATGTGCATTTTTGAGGTAAGGCCACACTTTGGTTCATCATGGGTTCATAAATATTGAAAAACTTAATAATTATTTTTTATATTTGAAGCAAAAGAAATATTTTAGCAAGTCAATAACTCTTTTAATATTCTTAGATTCGTAATATTTGAAATAATTTAAAATTTTCTTGTTGGTTATTTTTTTATTTACAATATTTTTATTTGATCGATGAATTTGCTGTCTTTTAAAATTTTCAGATATATTTGCAATAAAAGGCTTTCCTCGAGCCGGCCCTGACGGCTACGTACAGATAAAGATTAGATAATTATTATACATATTAAACAATATATTATAACCTGGGAAATTAATATTAAAATTTTAATAATTAACAGTAGGTGTTGTTGGTACAATTTTGAGACAAACCCGGAAGCTTATACACGAAAAACTAAAAAAATAATTAACTTTGTGAATAGAAGTGGAATTTAAATATTGTGAATCATATGTGGACGACAGAATAATATTTACATAAATAATTTTGAAAACAATCAAGAATATGTTCGTTACAGACACACTTTGGGCCATATTTTGGTTGTGTTTAACAAGAAAAGGCCGATCTTAAAAACAACATAGGGGATTTTCTGAAAATTTTGAAAAAATACATACAACAACGTAGGGAGTACAATAAACTATTTTATATTTAAAAAATGCATATATTAGATGACAAAATATCCAGCTTTTAGACAAAATTTTGCAAAACTAGATTTTTTGCCTTAAAATCGTATTTTTTGAAACAAGAATATAAAATATCTCAGTGTGTTCCTCATTTTGTTTTACAATTTTTGAAAATATTAAGTTCATTCATCAAGCCGTTTTTAAGATGAGTATTTTCTAGTGAAATACTGAAAAAGTTTAGCCTTAAGGAAATAATTTTGAATTTACTTTATATGTGCATTACAGACAGACAGATAGATGAGATAAGATTTTATAAATGCAGGGTGGTGAATTTTTAATGTTGAATTAATAATTCGAAATTTAACATATAAAAAAAAGTAAAATTTTCAAAATTAACAGGTTAAATGAACAATAAAACGAAATTACTTGTGAGCTTTTTTGTTATTACGCGTCTGATGCGAGGGGTCAACCGCTAGAGGAAATCGTGTACAATTGACTTCACACTTAACGTAATTCATGATAATTCTGCATACTTCTTCGTAATTCAGCAGTAATTCACGGGATTCCAAAATTTGAGCAATGAGGGTCCACACCCCCGGATCAAGTAGTTTATTTTTATCATTATAAACTGAAAATTTTCCGTTGCAGAGGCACTAGAAGGTGTTCCACACCTCTAGACCCCGAATTAAATAGTTTATTTTTATTTTGTTGCAGAGATCTGCCTCCCAAAGGGTACGGAATTTATAATTAATTGTCAAATTAAGAATTAAACACATTTACTTGACCATAGCTAATTTTAATAAACTTGAGATATGTTTAAATATTTAATTCACTTTTAATAATAATAAATTATCTAAACCGGGAGTCTGGGGGTGGAACACCCTCCAGTGCCTCTGCAAAACTTCAAGGAGTTACTTCGGTTTGACTTGCATAGCACTAGTAAAGTCACAACTACGGTTGAGTTTATGTTTATTTTATCATACTAAATTTGTGCACTGGAGGATGTTCCACTAGACTTCATGTTTCATAGTTTATTTTACAGAAAACTTGCACAGGTTCTCCTGTTGAGACATGAGTAACACTGCAACCCTCCGGATATTAGTTTTATTTTTATTTCATAAGCTAAACTGAAAGTTAAAATTTCTCATTTTAGAGAAACACTGTGCATCGGATTTTTAAATCACACGTGATTTATTTTGTACTTCATCAGAGATTTGTACAAAAACTTCACCAGCGGTTAACCCCTCGGTCTGATGACAGCAGTAACCACTGCTGAAAGCTCACAAATAATTACGTTTTATTGTTTATTTAACCTACTAATTTTACTTTAATATTAAAATTAATATTTCCTCTAATTATTTTAGAGAAAAACTGGGTATCAGTTTTTTTTAAATGAAGAAAACACTGCATCCGTATTGCTTTTAATTTTTCTACTTCCATAAAGACAGAAACAGAAACTTAAAATTGTTATTTTAAAAATAATCAGCTTTGTCTCGGATTTTTTTTAAATCAAAATAAAATACAAAAAATTAATTTAATGATATGTCAAATCAAATTGAAAATAAAACAAAATAATTATATTTAATTTCAAAATGGCACGACAAAGTTGATTATTTATGTAAAATAGCAATGTTAAGTTTTCTGTTTCTGCCTTTGTGTTAAAAGAAAAATTAAAAGCAATAACATGTACGGATGAAGTAATTCTTTCTCTATTTAAAGATTTTCTTTAAAATAATTAGGTGAGATCGAGGGGTTAACCGCTGGTGAAGTTTTTTGTACACATCTCATGAAGTACATGAAGTACTTCACGTGGAACATCCTCCAGTGCCTCTGCAACGAAAGATCTTCAATTTACTTCTGATAAAAATAAACTATTCAATCCGGGGGGTCTGGGGAGCGTGGAACACCCTCCCCAGTGCCTCTGCAACGGGAGACCTTTAGTTTACTTCTGATAAAATAAACTATTCAATCCGGGGGTCTGGGGTGTGGAACACCCTCCAGTGCACAAATTTTGGAATGAAAAGCATTCCAGAACATGCAGAACCCCCAGACCGAGTAGTTTACTTTCTATCAGAAGTAAACCGAAGATCTCCCGTTGCAGAGGCACTGGAGGGTGTTCCACACCCCCCAGACTCCCCGGTTTAGATAATTTATTATTATTAAAAGTAAATTAAATATTTAAACATATCTCAAGTTTATTAAAATTAGCTATGGTCAAGTAAATGTGTTTAATTCTTAATTTGACAATTAATTATAAATTTCGTACCCTTTGGGAGGCAGATCTCTGCAACAAAATAAAAAATAAACTACTTAATCCGGGGGGGGGGGGTCTAGAGGGTGTGGAACACCTTCTAGTGCCTCTGCAACGGAAAATTTTCAGTTTACTAATGATAAAAAATAAACTACTTGATCCGGGGGGTGTGGACCCTCCATTGCTCAAATTTTGGAATCCCGTGAATTACTGCTGAATTATATGAAGTACGAAAAAGTATGCAGAATTATCATGAATTACTTTAAGTGTGAAGTCAATTGTACACGATTTCCTCTAGCGGTTGACCCCTCCGGTGAGATATTATCTAAATTAAATTAAATTTTTTATTTAAATTATATAAAATATTATAAATTGCTGTATACGCATGTACTTTGTAGATACACACATAGATAGATAGATTATAATATTAGTACCAGATTACTAATGTTATGCGGCCTGCAGGCCGCATCTAACGAAATGCATATTATGTATTTTTTCAAAATTAAAAAAAAAATGGTTTTGTTTCTCTCGAAAATCAATTAATATCTATATAACATAAATCACAACCATTAATTTGCGATTATTACGGTTACTGGTAATTAAATCTGCACCCTATTTTCGCCATTACATTTGTAATTTTTTGCTCCGAGGTTAGATCTTTAACGTTATTGCGTATAAAAACGCAAAGTGAGCTTGCAATCGATCCCCCAAATGACGGTATTCCATCGATTCAGTATTGTGCTGGCTGAAAACATTGACAAACTGAACACTAAAAATAATTTATTAATTACTTCGTTATTATGTGTAAATCTTGACAATGTTAATCAGGGGGGAGTAATTTAGTTTGGCTCTTGAGTGATAAATTTATCAAAAGTACGCCAAGATGACATTAGTGATTGGTAAAATTTATATTATCTGACAATTTATTCAACTGTAAACCTGTAACCCATATATTGTTAAACAAGGAATACATATATTTTATGCAGCTCGTGGTTGTCTATTGAATGGATCCCTTAGGAACATTTTAAATCTTACAAACACTACATTTATTCCACCGGATAAACTTATCATGAAAACTAAAATTTATAGACTGATTGTGCTATCTTACCTTCTTTTTTAAATGTCCTATCGCTATCGGTTTGTTCCGGTGGTTGGGAGGGGGGGGGAGATGTAAGTTATCGTATCTGTATATTTTTCTCAATTTTGGATTTTTAAAAATTGTCCCTCTTCGAAATTAAGCATAGGACCGCATTTGGACATGACAATTTAGAACGATGATTTTCATTGATAGTAACAGTCGTTGATAGTAAACTTTTTTGTCATCGCAAAATGACTCCTACTATGACTATGTTTACTTTAAATTAAAGATTTAATCTTAGTTTGACGTTGTTACTTATGTATGCTTTGTCATGAACTACAATCAATTATTGATTCATTATTATTAAAAATTGTGGTTAAATGATACGGATACTGCCCAGGGCCATATAACTTAGTCCATGGAGTAAAATATTCTGTTCTTTAAATCTACATGGCTCGGTCTGTAGCCTCGCTGTTGTAAAAATAATTCTGATTTGTATTTAATTTCACAACCAATTAATAGATTTTTCATGTTGTTGTTTACGATATTGTTCATTTTATATTTCCTTACAAATTTTTTTGAGTAAATTGATAATGTTTGGCAAATATTTGAATTTCTAAAATTTTGCTAGACTACGTTTTGTTGGCCGAATACTTGTACTTTTTGCACATTGACCGATCCACCTGGTCAAAGTGAATAATTGAACCCCAATTAGTGTTTAAAAATAACTTCAAAACAGGAAAAACCTAATAACTTTTTATCGTGCAGGTACTTCAATTATTGCGTTTCAAACTGTCATTTGATTACAGGAACACATAAAATATATTATATATTACATAGGTATTATATCAGATAAAATAAAATTTATCTATCAACTAATTATTTCGACTTTGATTTGAAATTATTGTCCTATATACAATGCGTGACCTATTTTTAATCCTTGGGAACCTTTACACCATGATAATACAAATAAAACCACATTTTTAGTTTAAGTAATAAAAATTTGTTAATATGTTTACGTGTCCTTATGACCCAGTTAATCAAACTAAATTCGACACGGCAGATCCAGCAGCATGAAAACGGAAAATTTTTATCCGATTGACTTATATAACTAAATAGGTAGCTACGATCAGACCTGTTCAATCGCAATTGTTCTAATGAACTTCACGTGGTTTTTTTAGTGACGTAATGAATATGACCTTGCTGATTAGCATTATTTTTTCGAAATATCACTTTAGTTCAAATCAACCTGCCCTGAACAGACCACACTATAAAACGTCGAAATATTTTTTCTGCAACCATGACTTTTATTGGCAAATTATTTCGATTGAATAAATGAGTGTTAGGTAAACTTGTGATGCACATGTAACCCTGAATGCGTTTCGACTTTGAAACGATTACATTCAATTACGTAGTATAACTGTGCGTTATTATCATAATTTTAACGTTTCCGTTATTAGCGTTGGTTGTTTAACACATTACGAAATTTTATTTTAGTTGTAAAATAATTAAAATGATTTAGTAGCAATTTTTGAATCCAAATGTTCCGGCATTTTGAGAACCACTGGAGTGACAAATTTGGCTCGAAACAATAAAAAAACAGAATGACAATCTTTTTCTGATCCATTTCCAAAATTTGCACTTTGGCAATTGTATTAGATATTTTCGTACCCTCTTTTTACAAGTAATGGAAATAGAGAATTTTATTTTTTAGACCACCTCTTGCTGCTTTAAAAATAACAATTTGTCAAAAGACTGGTGGCAAATAGAAAAACTATCACCAAATCTACTAAAGTGAAAATCATGGTTCGTATTTTGAAAATGTTCCGGAAATAAAAAGCCGATTTGGAACCCTTCCAGGATCCTTCCTTCTGGATTACTGATTAATTGTTGGAATAAATACGATTCGCGATGTTTGTTGTCTCGGTCTTCTACCGACTGACTGCGCCACTTATTTACGTTAAACTCGCATCGTGTAAACTTGATAAGTTTATGGTTCATGTTGCTCAATAGTAAACAGGTTAACTTTTTGGGATGTGCGGAAGTTGTTTCCACATGCGCTTAATTCTTCGTTATTTTCTTATTCTCCTAGCCACTTTGGCAACTTTTGCGAGTAATTTAAATCTTTTACGTTAACTTAGGAAGCCGTTAGAGCTCGATCAAATGAAAGGATCGAATTGTGACGTTTTGGGCCTTTTGTTTTCTTAACTCTCTCCGGTTACGATGTTCATTATATTGTTCCCTTAACTGCGGTCCCTTAAAGAACTTTTGTGTCGTTAATTAGAACGAGCGGATGGATCCCGCAGTCTAGTTAATCGAATTGTTTCAAGAAAACCACATGACTGTGAGTATGGGGATGGAAAATTTGATGTAATGTAGTTGACGTGTGGGGGGGGGGTGTTACTTACCTTCTTCCTTTCTTGCCTCTAAACTCCGAGACTAAAAATATTAATCGGTTAAAGTTTTCTAAATTCTAAACCTCAAGTGGTCCTTTCTTAGTAAAATTGGTTTTCCAGATACGCTGATATAAAAAATTGTGTGCGGCACTTCTTGCAAGTGCAGACGAAACGAGAAAACGTACTTTTGATAATGCCAAATGATAGGATTTTATAAGTCTGCTGAAATCGTCCATGTCGAATGAAATAAAACCAATAATGTGAATTTCTTTTTACCACTTTGTAAATCATATCTCTTTTGTGGCAATCACAGTTGCTGTTAGAAGAAATAAAGTTTTTCCTTCACAGAATTCGAAATTAGCAGTCATCCACTGAACCGATAGAACTGAAAATGGCAGCCAACTTTTCACAGTTTTGTACCTCTGGGAATCCCAGGGTCCACTAGAAAGTGGCTTTCGACAGATATGAAAAAACAATCGAATACAGTAACTGTGTGGTGATTGGTCAGTCTATTGATAATATAAAAAAAAACTGTGTGTCAGCTCCGACGCACGACTGGAGTTTACTCAGTAAAAATAACCAACTTTAAGAAAATTGATAAAAAATGTTTTTATAAACATTTTTTAAAACTATTATAATTATTTTTATTTAAAATATAATATTATCTTAATAACTAACAAAATATGGTTATAAAAGATAATTGTCACTAAATCTTTTACGTACAATAATAAATAGTACATGAAAATTATTTAAGTATGCTAAAAATAACTTTTCGAAAGAAAATTTTATAAAAACATTATTATATATAATCATCATTATAATAAAGAAATATTGTTGATTTTTCAGATAATATTATCGAATTATTGACTTGAATTATTGATATTTAAAATTATTCATAAAATAAATCATAATAACCTGGAGGAATTTATAGACATCGAAAATAATTTTTGGTTAGGTTAGAAATTGTCTAAATTGGATTAAATATCGAAATATAATGATAAAATTATAACTTCACAATAACAATATTAATTATTGATATGTATAACAAAAAGCGGGCAGGATTTGGTGCGGTTGCGCTAATGTAAAGATACGCCTCTCATTTTCGTTTTTAAAACGTACCTTTTTCCCACGTGGTTGTTAGATGTTCCGGCAATATTATCTTGCGCACCATAGGTGCGCACTAAAAAGTAACGCGGTCATTTCTTGCGCACCATAGGTGCGACTAAAAAGTAACGAGGTCATTCATCAGTAGATTTTACACCTCATATTTTTATCATACCGGGCGCCTTATATATGAAAATCGATTCTTAAGGAGTAAACTCCAAAATACAAATAAACCCTAATATCGCACAGGGTGTTCCTTGTATAATTTTCAATATCAAGTTGCCAATGAAAAATGGAGATTTATGCCCGATTTTTTCGCTTAGCGAACTTCAGGTTAAATTGACGAAATAACCAATCAGATGACAAAAAAACAAATAAATCAATTATCTGATTGGTTATTTCATCAATTTAACCTGCAGTTTGCTAACTTGAAGGTAACTATGAGCAAAGAAATTGGGCGGCATAAGTGAAGAATATAACCCGAGTTTTGGCCACATTTCCTGACTCTGATTGGTCTCAAAGCGCTTTTGTTTCAAATCCAGGTATACTACTTTGTTTTACATCTCATTTAGGCATCCCATCATTTTAGCCTAATAGCTACAGCTACTTTTTCAGAAAAAGCTATTTATATAATTTGTAACTACTGATGCTTAGTTAGTTGTAGTTTTCTTTTGGATTTTGGCTACTGAAATTTTTCAAATATCTAAAATTTTAATCAGTAAACTCTTATTCAAGCAAATTTAACTAAATAATTTATACCGGTGAATACCGACGACGTCGCATAGGAAAATAACCAAATAAATTAGTTTTTTAAATTTTCTGCTTCTCAACGAATTAAAATGAAAGCAAATACTTGATAGGTATTTTACGAGGGGTCAACCGCCCAAGAAAATCGTGTACAATTAACTTCACACTTCACGTACTTCATGATAATTCTCCATACTTCTTCATATTTCATATAATTCAGCAGTAACTAAGGGGACTTTACGTACTTCACCAGCAACTCACGGTATTTCACCTAATTCATCGATACTTCATTGTATTTCACACACTTCATCAGTATTTTAGAAACTTACCGAAATTCAAAAATTTGAGCACTGGAGGGTGTTCCACCCCCCAGACCCCCCGAATCAAGTAGTTTATTTTTTATCAGATGTAAACTGAAGATCTCCCGTTGCAGAGATCTACCTCTCAGGGGGTACGGAATTTATAATTATGAGGATTATGATTAATTGTCAGAATATGAATTAAACACATTTACTTGGCCATAGCTAATTTTAAAAATTTGAGATATGCTTAAATATTTAATTCACTTTTAATAAAAATAAATTATTTAAACCGGGGGGTCTGGGGGGTGTGGAACACCCTCCAGTGCCTCTTCAACGGTAGATCTTTAGTTTACTTCTGATAAAAAGTAAATTACTCGGTCTGGGGGTTCTGCAATGTTCTTCATTCCAAAATTTGTGCACTGGAGGGTGTTCCACACCCCAGACCCCCGGATCGAGTAGTTTATTTTTCTCAGATGTAAACTGAAGATCTCCGTTGCAGAGATCTACCTCTCAGGGGTACGGAATTTATAATTATGAGGATTATGATTAATTGTCAGATTATGAATTAAACACATTTACTTGGCCATAGCTAACTTTTAATAAATTTGAGATATGCTTAAATATTTAATTCACTTTTAATAAAAATAAATTATTTAAACTGGGGGTCTGGGGTGTGGAACACCCTCCAGTGCCTCTTCAACGGTAGATCTTTAGTTTACTTCTGATAAAAAGTAAATTACTCGGTCTAGGGGTTCTGCAATGTTCTTCATTCCAAAATTTGTGCACTGGAGGGTGTTCCACACCCCCCACACCCCCCGGATCGAGTAGTTTATTTTTCTCAGATATGAACTAAAATCTACCGTTGCAGAGATCTACCTACCAGAGGGTACGGAATTTAAAATTATGCAATTTATGATTAATTGTCAGATTATGAATTAAACACATTTACTTGACCATAGCTAATTTTAAAAAACTTGGGATATGCTTAAATATTTAATTCACTTTTAATAAAAATAAATTATTTAAACCGGGGTCTGGGGTGTGGAACACCCTCCAGTGCCTCTTCAACGGTAGATCTTCAGTTTACTTCTGATAAAAAGTAAACTACTCGGTCTGGGGGTTCTGCAATGTTCTTCATTCCAAAATTTGTGCACTGGAGGGTGTTCCACACCCCCCAGACCCCCGGATTGAGTAGTTTATTTTTCTCAGATGTAAACTAAAAATCTACCGTTGCAGAGATCTACCTACCAGAGAGTACGGAATTTAAAATTATGCAATTTATGATTAATTGTCAGATTATGAATTAAACACATTTACTTGACCATAGCTAATTTTAAACAACTTGGGATATGCTTAAATATTTAATTCACTTTTAATAAAAATAAATTATTTAAACCGGGGGTCTGGGGTGTGGAACACCCTCCAGTGCCTCTTCAACGGTAGATCTTTAGTTTACTTCTGATAAAAAGTAAACTACTCGGTCTGGGGGTTCTGCAATGTTCTTCATTCCAAAATTTGTGCACTGGAGGGTGTTCCACACCCCCCAGACCCCCGGATCGAGTAGTTTATTTTTTCTCAGATGTAAACTAAAAATCTACTGTTGCAGAGATCTACCTACCAGAGAGTACGGAATTTAAAATTATGCAATTTATGATTAATTGTCAGATTATGAATTAAACACATTTACTTGGCCATAGCTAATTTTAAAAACTTGGGATATGCTTAAATATTTAATTCACTTTTAATAAAAATAAATTATTTAAACCGGGGGTCTGGGGGTGGAACACCTCCAGTGCCTCTTCAACGGTAGATCTTCAGTTTACTTCTGATAAAAAGTAAACTACTCGGTCTGGGGGGTTCTGCAATGTTCTTCATTCCAAAATTTGTACACTGGAGGGTGTTCCACACCCCCCAGACCCCCCGGATTGAGTTGTTTATTTTTTCTCAGATGTAAACTAAAATCTACCGTTGCAGAGATCTACCTACCAGAGAGTACGGAATTTAAAATTATGCAATTTATGATTAATTGTCAGATTATAAATTAAACACATTTACTTGACCATAGCTAATTTTAAACAACTTGGGATATGCTTAAATATTTCATTCACTTTTAGTAAAAATAAATTATTTAAACCGGTGGGATTCTGGGGGTTGATGGAAAATACTCGATCTAAGAGTTTTGCATGTTCTAAAATGTTCTGATCTTCAGTTTACTTCTGATAAAAAGTAAACTACTCGGTCTAAGAGTTTTGCATGTTCTAAAATGTTCTTCATTCCAAATTTGGCACTGGAGGTGTTCCACACCCCAGACCCCGGATTAAGTAGTTTATTTTTATCAGAAGTTACCTGAAGATCTCCCGTTGCAGAGATTTACCTCCCAGGGGGTACCAAATTTATAATTATGCAGTTTATGATTAATTGTCAGATTATAAATTAAACACATTTACTTGGCCATAGCTAATTTTAATATCCTTGAGATATGCTTAAATATTTAATTCACTTTTAATAAAAATAAATTATTTAAACCGGGGGGTCTGGGGTGTGGAACACCTCCAGTGCCTCTGCAACGGAGATCTTCTTTACTTCTGATAAAAGTAAACTACTCGGTCTGGGGGTTCATGTTCTTCATTCCAAAATTTGGCACTGGAGGTGTTCCACACCCCAGACCTCCCGGATTGAGTAGTTTATTTTTCATCAGATGTAAACTGAAGTGGGTTAAGTTTTTGATAAAATTTTTAAGAAAAGAGATTTATTTTTAGAAAGTTTGTAAGAAATAATATCATATAAAAATCTAAATATGTCTTTTTTCTATCTGTGTATCCAAAATATACTTATAGAGTGAATTGAATGTCGCCTCTTGAGGTGCGGCCTTCAGGCCGCACAACCTTTACAATCTTCTTAATGTTTTTTTGATCGGTTGTTCACACCATCTACATAAACCAAATTTGGTACAGTAACGGTGATATACGAGTCTGTTGACTTTATTGAGTAAAAAATTAATAAAATTCGCCAGCAGAAAGAAGGAAATAGCGGGTAATTGTAGACGCACATGAATGGATTAACAAGACAACAACAAAAATAAACAAAAAGTCTATCATATGTAAACCAATGAAAGCTCGTAAACTTAACCTAAGGCTGCGTTCGATTTGATAGCTAAGAACGCTTACACTTTTACTGTTTGCTTTAGATATTTTATGACGTAAGCAGAATACGCATCACTGTAAGGGTTTGATATTGTAATTATTCTCACAGCAAAGTCTAAGCTAAACTTTTGCTGTACTTATTTAGACTATTTTAATGGGTTACTAAACATAAAATTACTTCAGTTACTTTATTAATTATGATATTAATAACTTAGGTTAGGTGTTTCTCAACTGTCAAACTGAAATTTTATATTTGCCTCTTAGGCTCTTATGCACAGCTGAAAGTGCTAACATATTGATCGGTTTGAAACTTGAAATATAATCGCCAAAATCTCTGGCTGTAATAATAGCTGTTAATAATTCTTATTTTTATCGCAAAAACACACGGTCGGATTTTAATAAATTTAAGGGTTGCATAATCGAATTAAGTGCCTCACAGCCTTGTCAATCTAGTCATTCATAAGGAAATATCGAGTTTAGGTAACTTTCGAAGCGGAAAAATAATCTCTTGTTGATACATGAAGGGCGGCTTTCGGCTGCCCTGCCCTTTTAGTGTGTGTGTGTGAATGAATTGGAAATTTCTTTCTGGGGCGGGACTTTAATGATTTTTAATGACTTAATCACACATTATTATTATTAGTGCAGATGGCGAAAAAAACAATTCGAAAATATTAAAATCTGCGTTTTGAGCAAGTAAAAAAATTTGTTTATAACACATTTACAACCACGACCTATCCTACAGAACCTTCGATCGATGTAACGTGTCTTGTAGAGTACTTCCTCAATTTTCTCGAAATTATATTAAAATTTATGTATTGTAAAAAGTAGTTTTCGTTCGTTTAAGTCATAAAATGCCTTAAGCAACCAAATTTCAAACAAGTGGCGCTTTATTTACTAATAACGAACTTTGACCTTATTTCTGTGTAGGTATTATTTTTAAATTAATGGCACACGATTTCAGTGTATTATTGCATGTCGGTTACATAAAATGTAAATGAATTCATAAATTAAGTATTTAATTCAAAATTTTAATCGATATGAACGTGAATCAAGTTTCGTGCTATTCGCAAGGGTAATTTGTTGCGTTACTCTACATTTACCTATTTTACGACCTTTTCTCTCCCTAACTTAATTAATAACAACACGCATGTTTTGTACACCATCTGATAGCGTTTTAGTGTCTGCTTTTTACATGCCCTTCCAGTGCGCTAATTATTATTGATTAATTAAATTTAAATGAATTGGATGTTTTTCGCACGCGTTTACGATGCTTACCTAAAATTCTTATTTTCCGTCAATTTTTTCTTCGGCAAATTTTCTTTAGAAATACTATCATTAATTACGAACCTTTCAATCGGTGTTGTTTTTGGCATCCTCGGCGTAGCGTCTGCATGATTGCGGATCGTTTAGATTTCCGACGTTTGATTATCAATCACTTGCTCTAATTTTACAAATTGTGCCATTTAATCATCGGCAACAAAGAAGGCTATTTATAATGCATTGGTAAAAAAGTTATTGCGAGATGATTTGTAAAATATAAAACGAAATCGTAATTTCTTGGCAACTACAATCGAGTTAATCACCGTTTTGTTTTTACCGCAAATCATTTTTTACATAACGCGAATCTGCCAATTTAAAAATATTTCTAAAAATAGCATCACCACCTCGTTACTATTTATTCATAAAGTGAAGTCAACTAATAAAATTACCCGACATTAATTACGGAAAAATGCAAATAGAGGTTTCGGTTCACTCGTTCGTTCTAGCTTAAGGGGTTGATTTTGAATTTTGTTTTGAAATAAAAGCGAGTTTGCACAATTTTCAAATTCGCGATATTTCGGAATCCACCGAGATGTAGGTCAACAAGAGGGCAGATTTCGAGGCTAAAAAATAAGCCATTAAAGGGAACCGTAATTCTATTAGCAACTCGGACTTTTATGGGACGATTGATTCCAGAACCTCTCCGTTCGGAAAAAATGCTGATAAACAGCATGCTTCGTGCATCTAAAAATACAAAAAGCAATGGAGACTCATTTGCCAAACTCGCTCAGCCAATAATTTGATTAAAAATAAACCTATTCAAAAATTTATCACAAGAAAAAGTTAATTTTCGAAAAACAAATGGGAGGTTTTATCGCTTCCTTCAAAAATAATTCGAGGATGTGGATATTGGAAAACGGTTTATCCAGCGCGCCCCTTGTCAAACATTTCAAAAGCTTTTGACCATTTGAATTTCAATGGATTTGCATTGTATGCGGGTGTATTATGGCAGCAAAAATAAAATAAGATTTGATTGCGCACAAATAAATTCATCTCCTGAAAATGGTATTGGTGCGGAAAATTTGAGAAATTTGCAGAATTTGGTCACTCCATTATGTAATTTATTCATCCATCATACAATCAATCGATAACAAATTATTTGGAAAGCGTAAACAAATCGATATCTGCTCTATTAATTGACTATATCGGTTCAATTTAGCGCTACATCATAGAAAATTGTTGCAAAGCTTGTGACAGCGTAACGTTTGGTAGTTGAAGACATAACTGGCATGCTTAACGAACCGTTTTTATGTGATGATACATAAGGTGGTAGTTTAAAATGACAATACTTGGATAAATAGCGTAACCATAACATATAATGTTGACATTGTTAACAATTAAACCAGTAAATATTGTAGTAATTTCTTACAAAATATATTATGAGCTTTAAAATTAGGTGAACTTGCAGTTCAACTAGCGTTACCTTCGCCGTTTTTTAAGCAATTATATAAATACAACACAAAGAAATTTTTATTGTCCATGTTATACTTTTTACAACATTTAGAGGTCTCCCGAAGCAGTGGTGTGACGGAAAGTCGTTTATTTCACTCGCGCAACTTGCCCGGAGCAAAATTTTTGCCCTACGTATTTCTATTTGTTAATTTTCAATAACGTTATCTTTTATAATTTGATATAATCAATAATGCAATAATTAATATTTCAAAAGCCTTATCTCAATAATAATCGCTATCGTACGACAATAAAAAGTATAACACAATCGATAGCAGTTTTGCGCAAAATTTTGCAATATTTCTAAATATACCGCTTTTTAATATTTAAACTGAAAATATTGATTTAAATTCAATTATCTTAAAAGTTAGGGTTGGAAAAATAGAAAGGGTTTGGCATGGCTGATTAAATTTTTATCTTGCGAAGGGGACTAAAAGGGATTAACATAATTAAATAAACCGCTAAACCAACATTAATTTGGTGATTTCAATTGAAGTTTTTTACATTAAATAATAAACAAGATTTGTTTTTAAAACAGTAACCAATTTATGCAGTTAGATACTTCGAATTACGAATATATTGTGTGATGGTCGTAACTTTTACGATGTTTATATAATCGGGGTATAAACACAATCGCGACGAATTTATTGAATCAGCTTCAAATAGCATTCAAAAAATTTTGAAAGCCAAACAACCCATAGGTCGTTAGTCCCAACAGCTACAATGCATTCCATATGCAAAATTTCCAAGTATCATAAAATAATACCACATGAAATTTCTTATGTTTCAATCATAAAATTCATTTCAAGTAATAATTTTGATATTTAGAAACAAACATCTGCATTTCGTGCATAAATCCGTATTATAGACTAAACAGATATTATAAATAACGGTTTTGGTTCAAATTTATATTCCATTATTAGCAATTTGCAATTTTCACTTGATTTTGACAATAATTGACCCACAAATATTTTATTTTGACATATTCTTGGCAGTAGCAAAAAATTTACGAATGGAAGGTCTGACAGAAAGATTCGAGACAAATTCACTCAAATTTTTATACCTCAAATGTATTATAATCCTCTCGTCTCCCCTCATCTAGTATTATTTGAATGTTTTTGCTTCCAAAATCGTTATTTATTGTTAAAAAAGTAGGTGACAGCACGTATTGACCAATCAACAAAGCTCTTTATTATTTAAAACAAAAAGTGACTCCCTTTGACAAGCTTCGTTTGTGTTAAAATAAAAGTTGACGTTCCCTGCTTGGCGTATTCATCCTGCCACCTATTGCAATTTTACTCTCTGCAAAACCATTTCCCTGTTTACTTTAACTTTTAGGGTCTGTACTATTATTTAGTTACCTAGTATATGAATAACGTTTGAGTTTACTCAAAATCTCGCTAGAAGAGAAGCAAACAAAGAAAATTGACTAAATTTTAAACAATCTCAGTATAAATAAAACTGTTTTTAAAGTTGCTCCACTGCCATTCTAGTGGAGAGATATATTAAATAATAACCAGTTGTGCGGCCTGACGGCCGCACTAGGTATAATTCTGAATTAATTCTTTTTTATTAGAAAAATAAAATTAATCACATAGATAATGGATAAAGTGACTTGGACTATTATCATCATTATATTTATGGATAGCAAATACGACGAGCTTACGATTGTACTACTGGATGGCTCTTCCTGGCCCATGGATATTTTCTAAGCAGCACAAATTCGATTAAAATGGTTACTGAACAATCTTGAGAGTGAAAAAGTGCGAGGAACGAAGGAATACAAATTAAGAAGAATATTCAGAATATCTTTGATTTGGCAGATTTTCCAAAATTAGATTTTAAAACGTCCAATTGTGTGCTAAGACTTCTGTGTGCTGAGATTGCCGAGATTCGAACGTGTGGATTATTTGTCACTCTTACACTACTGATTAAATCATACTTATAAAATGGAAGCCGTATTTTGATTGTTAAATTTTTAATAATCTAAGGCCCTTAAAGTGGGCGGGGGTGATCAAACGCTGTGTATGCGTAAAACCCTATATGGCTGATGCTGGATATGATGAGTAGTACTAAGCAGCTTTGTTTATAGATTCTCAAGTAATTATGAGTCATTATTTCGATCAACCCACTGCTGGACGAAGGCTTTTCCATTTTTTATCTTTTCTTATTTCTTATCACGTTTAATGAAGCAAAACCAAGGGGTTAACCGCTGGTGAAGTTTTTTGTACACATCTCATGAAGTACATGTCATCTCCTGTGAAGTACATGAAGTACTTCACGTGGAACATCGTCCAGTGCCTCTGCAACGGAAGATCTTCAATTTACTTCTGATAAAAAATAAACTACTCAATCCAGGGGGTCTGGGGGGCGTGGAACGCCCTCCAGTGCCTCTGCAACGGGAGATCTTCAGTTTACTTTTGATAAAAATAAACTATTCAATCCGGGGGTCTGGGGGGTGTGGAACACCCTCCAGTGCACAAATTTTGGAATGAAGAACATTGCAGAACATGCAGAACCCCAGACCAAGTAGTTTACTTTTTACCAGAAGTAAACTAAGATCTCCGTTGCAGAGGCACTGGGGGTGTTCCACACCCCAGACCCCCGGTTTAAATAATTTATTATTATTAAAAGTGAATTAATTATTTAAGCATATCTCAAGTTTATTAAAATTAGCTATGGTCAAGTAAATGTGTTTAATTCGTAATTTGACAATTAATTATAAATTGCGTAATTATAAATTCCGTACCCCTTGAGAGGCAGATCTCTGCAACAAAATAAAAAATAAACTACTTAATCCGGGGGGGTCTGGAGGGTATGAAACACCTTCCAGTGCCTCTGCAACGGGAAAGTTTCAGTTTACTTCTGATATAAAATAAACTACTCCATTGGGGGTGTTCCACACCTCCCGTCATCACCACCACATCTCCCGTTCGAAAGACACTGGAGGTGTTCCACACCCCAGACCCCCGGTTTAATTAATTTATTTTATTAAAAGTAAATTAAATACTTAAGCATATCCCAAGTTTTTTAAAATTAGCTATGGCCAATCCGGGGGGTCTGGGGTGTGGAACACCCTCCAGTGCACAAATTTTGGAATCTCGGTAAGTCTCTGAAATACCAATGATGTACGTGAAATACAATGAAATATCGATGAATTAGGTGAAGTACCGTGAATTATTGATGAAATACGGTGAATTACCGGTGAAGTACGTAAAGTCCCGTGATTTACTGCTGAATCATATGAAGTACGAAGAAGTATGCAGAATTATCATGAATTACGTGAAGTGTGAAGTTAATTGTACACGATATCCTCTAGCGGTTGACCCCTCGAGCAGAACTCTGCTAAATGTTCTCTTTTTCCACACCTAGAACTCCATTAAAATATTTCAACCATTCAAACTGCCCCCTCGCTCTCCTCAATCAACAGTTTTCAAAAATATTGCATATTTTTATCTTCTCAGAGAATAAAGAAAAAGGTCTTCATAAATCGTTCTTCTTCTGAAAGAATGCGAAGCTATGGTACTGGGTTTAGTCAGTATGGAATATTCGCCAATATTATGCTTTCATCATTCCGAAGAAAAATAAAACTTCTATTTTTATTACAATTTTATTAAATTGAAGATTTCAACATATTTATCTACTTGGCCGTTTCTATGGTGATGCGACTATTCTGGTAGAATTAATAAATAATAAAAAAACTTATATAGACCAGGTGGCTTGGTGGTATGGAAAGGAAGAAAAATTCTCAAAAATTTTTGAAAATTTTTTAATGTTGTGCTTCCAGACGCTGGGGGACAGAGATATTCCCAGACTCCAGCTGTATTTAATTTATTTTTATTAAAAGTGCTGGTCTGCTGGGCCGTTGCTATGGCTTCTATTGCAGTGGAATTAATAAATAATAATAAAAAATTTTGAAAAATTTCATCCACCAGTTTTTCAGCAAGCGGACGGCAAGTGGAATTTTTTTGGAATTCAAAATCCAAAATAATAATTATAGTCAGAAAAAATACGCGGTTTAAACTTATACAAACCGGGGGTCTGGGTATGGAATACCCTCCAGGAAAACAAAATCGATGTGGTACTGAATTGATAAACTTTGCAAATTTCGGCCATTGGAATTGTGCGGCAACGCCAAATTTTACACCGATGGTTATGGGGTAGACTTATAAAATATTGGATACTTTTATATTATTTTCTTTTCCCCGATTGGCTGATTTTAACCTGTTAATTTTTTAATTGTAATTTTGTATAAAAATTAATTTTATGTCTAAAAGCAGTATGGTCCCCGGCAAAGATTCATAAATTGCTCACAATGAAATCCCCGATTTACAGGTGGATATAGTATATATTGCTATGGTATTTATTGCAGTAAAATTAAAAAATAATAGAAAAGTTTTTAGTAATAATCAGTTTTTCGGCAATTGGCGGCAAATAAGAATTGAACATTCAACTCCTCGTAAACGAGTCCAAAGTGACAATAATAATCAGAAAAAATACGTACTTACGTGACTTATATAAAGCGGGTGGTTTGGGGGGGATGAAGTACTATATTAAATACTTGAGCAAATACTTTTGATTTTAACGTCCAATTTAAATTCTGCTGGCAATTCTGGGCAAAGAATATTGATTATTTTATATTTTACTTTTTCCAAAACTAAAGAATTAGTTTTATTTCCCCTTCCTGAAAAGTTTCCTATGTATGTAAAAATACTTTCAGACAAAAAATGAATGACAATATTTTTCCATCTTGATTCCATTCAAACTAGACAAATAATTCAATTTTCTGCTTTGCATTTCTTCATCAGTTTTCACTAGATAGGATTTTTGGTTTGATTTATGATAGATTTTGAAGAAGTAAGGTTTTAGGTTAGGTCAAGGTTGTCGTCACAATTTCACTTCTTCTACTATTTGACAGGAATTCTTCTAATTATTGGATTGCACACCCCAGTGTTAGCCAATATCAGTTTACATTGCATTAGTCAATCGTGAAATTGCGCTTCTTCTGCCATTTCTTCGATGCTTAAAATTCACATCAGTTATTGGCAAATTGATACATCAAACATTTGGAATATTTTTTACCCTAACCGAGGCGGAATTTTCGTCTTAAATATAATGGAAGTGTCGATTTAAGAATAAAGATTGATCGTTTCTGTTCGGATTAGCTTTCCTCATTCTATTTCACGTTATATGGTAGATTAGAAGCACGTCATAATGCGGAATGTACCTACGTTTTTACGTAACGTCCTAGATATAGGCAAACAAATTGGTGTTTTGAAATCCCGATAGGTAAACACCCAACTGATAAGATTTCATTAAAAGGTAAAATAAAAGTCGCTTATTATTATAATAATAGTAGATCTGATATCAAGGGTACTTTGACCTTTTCGCATTATAATGCACATTGCACCACATTGAAATAGTAACTTTTCTCGCCATGCGATCTCTCGACTTGGTTAGTACGTGGTGGCGGTGCTCATCGCAAATCCAGAAAGTCAAAATTATCAAAACATTATCGTGACACAAATTAGCATATTTATTAAATTTATGTAAAACTATGTCGTGTGTGTAATAGTAAACACGCAAATAAAAAATTATAATTTATTTGGTCTACAAAACGATAAGATAGAGGTAGTTTAAATGGGACATAATTAACGTGCACGCTTTTGTAACCCAATTGTTACGTCTATGGCCATCAGCTGATAAGTTTTGGATGCATTTTTAACCAAGGATAAAAATTGTATTTTACTATTTATGTTACAAGTAATAAACGGTGTAGTAAGCCAAGTGAACGTTCTGAAACGGGGTCGTTCTGGGAGATCAATATTGAACTGCCAACGCCCGGTTGCCTAGACACTAACACAAACATATTTTTTTAAGTTTTCAGGCCTTAAGATTCGAAAACGTAAAAAATTGCTCCAAAGACTAAACAGATTATACAGGTGGTTTGAAAAAACTACGATGACACTTGGTAAAGCTTCGACCGTATATTAGCCTCCTTCCAAAGGATCTTAAGTGTAAAATGAATAGTAATGCTTCGTGAACCGAAATAAAAAGCTCCTTCACTACCCCTCAGGTTTCTTTTTCATAAAACATTAAATCTAAAGCATCCCCAAGTACAAAAATCATATTAAGAGTTATAAATTTTGATGAATCGTATTTGCAAGGCACTTTTTGTTGTTTTCGTTTAGCTTAATAATTCAGTTGGCATTCTTCTCTTCCTTTACATAATTAATTATTTGCAAAATTGCAGTTTAGCTTTTCTAGTTAATTACTTGTTTATTTATTCATATTTACTCTTGAAACGTATTTGTTTGTCGCTTTACGTAACGCTCTCGTTAATAGCTTCTGAAATAATCAAAACGTCCAAATATTTAAACAATTATTCGTTTACTTTTCACTTTCTATCTGGTGAGTCATAAACTTTGACTCGGTGACGAAATTTAAATTTTCACAAGAAGTTTTTCTCGCATTGCTTTGGCAAAAACAAATAATATAAATTTGGAAAGTTATTTAATTAGTTTATTTTTGTATAAATACACATCGCATTCTTTTTAGCTTTACCTTCACGTCGACCGTTCGAAATAAACAAATATAAAAATAGAAATTAATGACGAAACACCAAATGAGTTGGTCATCTATATCGAGATCTCCGCAAATATTTTCGAAAAAATGCGAATATAAGCGTAGATCCTAGGTGCACTCTATTTTTAAAATTCTGTATATTCGAATAAATTCTCTTTCTTGTTGAATTACAAAATTATTGTTTTTATGTCGCTCTCGCCATTATTTTTAGGATAATACGGAAACTCTTTTAGCGAGTGGTTTTTCTCTTCGCCCTCGTAAAGATAAAATAAACCAACCAAGACCAGACAATTTCATTTTCTTGAAAATATAATCCCCACACAATAACATTTTTTGTGCTGCTCATCAGCCAATACAAAACCTTTTTTAATCTCAAAATGTCATAACATTTGAAATTTGTGTGATTTGCTTGATATTTAAGTGTTGGCTCGCTTTCCAAACAAATTTACAAAATTTGTGGGTGAACAAAACAAGAGTGACTCAATTTGCTCCGATAAAGCGCAACTATTTCGATTTTTGAAAACAAAAAGATTCTACCCCGAGGAAAACGCACAAAAGACTTTTTATTAAATATTCCTGTTGTTGCAAGTTCTTCCGTCGCATTATGCACTCTTTCGTGAATTATTTTTCGCAACCCCCGAGGAATAACGAGCAAATGAGAAGACATTTAGTGACGATGAAAAGACATCAAGAGGAAACTCTGGGGGGTTGGTTATAATAAAGCTCATTAACATGAAACTAATTTTTGGCAGTCATTAAGATGGCTATCGCGCTGGGTCTATTAAAAAGTCAAGAAAAAATTTGGTTCCTATAAACTGAAAGTGACTGTAGATATTTTTTATCTTCAACAGGTTACGTTTTCATAGATATTATTTTTATCCGATCAATAAAGGAATTTTGTTATAAATAAACCTCTGGACGACAGGACGTACATATTACAACCACCGCTTTCCAGTATTTGCACAAATATTTTAATTTTAGGAAAAATTTTCTTCTGCATTCCAACCTTTGATATTTAAAAATATATTTTTAAACCAAATTCACATGCGATTAAAATCAGTTCGGTAATGTAAAATTGAAATCGTTTTATTTATTTTATTTATTATCGTCGCTGGGGGTGCGGCGTGAAGTATATCAGATAATGGAAGGCTATAGAATAAAAATACTGCTGAGTAGACGTGTGGGGTGAACTGATTGAATGGTGGCAGGATTTCGTACTATTGTTCGTATTTCACCTTAAGTCACACACGAAAAATATCCAGACCTTTAAATATCACAAAATGACACATCGAAGCTTAAAAATAAATTCACTTAAGCGTTTAAGTATTAATAAAGCTCCATGTATACGTCATACTTCTTTAGTGCTTTTATATGGTGTGAAAGTATAGACGACAGCTTAAAATAAATTTGTACGTCTCATTTTAGATTGCTTTATTATTTTGTCACTCTTGTTTTCTTCTTTTTCTTTAAACCATAAGAGACTAAGATCGCATTAAATTTGTCAAACCAAATAACAGCGTTCATTGTATATTCGGACGAAAACTATTTTCGTGTTTGTATATGGGAATAAATAAAATGTTATTACGCGTCATGTTCTTCTGTAAAAGTTTTAACATTCATGAGCTTTGAAATTGAAACGCCACTTCGCATTTCAAAGTTATCAATAAAAATTCAAAACAGAATCGTTATGATGATATTATGTTTCCATGTTAATATCTGTCTGCTTTCATATGTTCTATTTTATCAAATGGATGTAAAGTATTTTCATCCCAAATTATTAGTGTCAGATCATTTTAACAGACACAGACATCGAGATTGTGCTAATTGCGATATTATCGAAGGAGAAATGTTGTGAACAACAAATAATTTCATTGACCGTTGAGGAAAAGCTGTCCTCACGTTTTGGAACCCCAAAACGATTGCGAGTTTTTGACATGCTTCCATCCAGCCATTCTGATCGTCTACACAGGCGAAAATCATGTCTAACAAAATTATCTAGCCGAGGTTGGAGATTGCGTGACAACCGCAGTGCACCTAATGAGCGCAAACGGGCGGTCGTATTAATCCAATAAAATTGGAGTATTTTGCTATCATAGTTTGAAACTTATTAAAACTTTGATACTCACGTAAAAATTCTTGCAAAAGTTTTTATATAGAAGTTTGAAATTGAACTATAACTTTTTAGTTGTGCAGTAGAGTTTAATAAACGGCTACACAGACGGTTACATGTATTTATTTCAAAAGTTAGCCAAAACGAATAGTACAATTTATTTAAGGATAGAACTTAGTCAATAATGCAAATGCCCATTTCATTCCTCAAAGGTTTGATTCGCAGTTGCTAACAAATCATTCAATTGAATGATATTTATTTGAAATTATTCGAAAAGTTTCTTATTTCTATATTATAATTACCAAACAACTAAAAATATTTATTTTGGGCACCTTCGCGACGACAGAAAATTAAACTAATATTCAAAACTGAGGCCAATTTTATATTTTAACTTGCAAATGTATTTTCTTCATTAGAAAAACTAACTGAAGTATTTCGGTTTATATAAAAGTATAAAAATTAAACGCATACTATCAAAGACTTAAGTATTTATTTCAAAAGTTAGCCAAAACGAATAGTACAATTTATTTAAGGATAGAACTTAGTCAATAATGCAAATGCCCATTTCATTCCTCAAAGGTTTGATTCGCAGTTGCTAACAAATCATTCAATTGAATGATATTTATTTGAAATTATTCGAAAAGTTTCTTATTTCTATATTATAATTACCAAACAACTAAAAATATTTATTTTGGGCACCGTCGCGATAGACAGAGAAAATTACAAACTAATATTCAAAAACTGAGGGGCCAATTTTATATTTTTAACTTGCAAATGTATTTTCTTCATTAGAAAAAATTAAACTGAAGTATCCTTCGGTTTATATAGAAAATATAAAAATTAATTAGTTTATTAACTATAAGACTCTTAATTATATATTTAACTATACTATTAACTATATATAGTATATACTATACTATAAACTATACTATAACTAGACTATTAACTATAAGATATAATACTCAAAATGATAAAAACTAAAAAGTTAAAAATTATTAAATGTTTTTATAATAAATTATTTATAAGCTTTCAGCTATATAATATATAAGTTACATTCTGCTTCAGATGTTTTGTTTTACAAATAAATTCATGGGTACAGAAATACAAATTTACAGGGTTTTATTTTTTTCAAATTATTTTACTAGCTTTCGCACTCGGTTCCGCAAATAAAACAAATGCACTATTTTAAAAGTGTAGAAACAAGTTAGAAATATTTAAGGAAATTGAAACTAAAATTCTTACATCTTTAGAAATGTAAAAATTGAAGAGGTTAACCCCGTAACAGACAGCTCCGTGACATACACGGTATAGGTATACTTGCAGAATTGCGTATCTTCCGCTTATTATTATTATGCAAATATTTTAAATCTGCTTATGCCAGGTTTCATATTGGATTGCTGTTATCGGCTAGAGTTAAGATTCCCGAACTCGAAAATACACTTTTTCATATAGAAATGGCTTTACCAAACGAAAGAAGGCTATTTTAGAAATTTTTTAAGGTGAGGACGAATTTGGTAGTACAGTAGAACTCCAATTATCCGAATTAATGGGGACCGGGACCCATTCGGATAATCAAATATTCGGATAATCGGATTTTTTTAAAAATTGCCATTGGAGAGAATAAAAGCTACGTTTTGATATTGCACTATTTTTTTATTGAATTAAATGAAAGAAACATGAAATTTTCACATGTTTTAAATATAAATAAAATGTACTTATGTACAAGTTTAGAAATAAAATCATTGTTTTTAAACATCTCCGTTAATGTAAGCTGTTTTGCGGTCTTCAACCGTTTTCGGGCAGCCAGGTCACGCATTCGCTTGACGGTGAGCAGTTGCAAGTGGTCACACTCGGGCTGACGCTCCATCCACTTCAAAGCAGTCTCGAGGCCGGCAAATGCTTCACTAGCTGATGGTCCAGCGTCTACTTCAACATCAGCAGAAAGTTCTTCTTCCACTTCCACTTCAACATCTTCTCTCACACTTACAACAATTTCATCGTCATTGAGAATTTGAAAACCAGGGTCAGACGTGTCACAAGCCATCCACTCTCCTACATCTTCAGCACTTACTTCTGTACAACCAGGAATTTTTACAATCATTTTTCTTATTTCCTTTAGTGACAACGCATCTTCATCATCATCATCCTCTCCATATTCTTGTTTCTCATTTTCTTCAGATTCTTTTTTTTTGTTCTTCTCAGACGGTAGGCCTTTCAGTTTATTCCACGCACGTCTTAGCGTCACTGCCGTAACCAAACTCCAAGCTTCCGCTACCATGTAACAGCAGTCCTTTAAATTTATTTTGCTATGATTTGCCAAAACCAATTCTTCATCTTCAGCACCTTCGATCAGCAGTTTTCTCAGCAGTTGCCTTCTGTAATGGCGCTTCATTGTTTCAATAACAGACTGGTCCATGGGTTGCAGCAAACTTGTAACATTGGGAGGCAAAAACGTCGTTTTAAACTGCCCATTCTCTCTTTCCAACAGTTCTGCTGTAGGATGAGTGGGTGCGTTATCAACAATTAAAAGCACCTTACTGCCTTCTTTTCCCACCGATTTTGGTGCTTTTTCACTTCAGGAATAAACACTTCATCATACCATTCGGTAAACAAAGCTGCAGTCATCCAGGCCTTGGGTTGACTTTTGTAGAAGAGTGGAAGTTTTTTTACGTTTTTAAATGCTCTTGGATTTCTTGATTTTCCTATCAAAAGAAGTGGCAGTTTATGATTTCCAGTGGAGTTGGCACAGTTAAGCACTGTAACACGTTCTTTACTGACCTTATGTCCAGGGGCACTAGATTCCCTTTTAGAAGCCAAAGTGGTTTTTGGTAATGCTTTCCAAACAAGGCCAGTTTCATCGGCATTATAAACAAACTCCGGATCATAGGATTCTGATGCAGTTTTAAATTTTTCAATAAAATTTTCAGCAGCTGCAGAGTCTGCTGAAAGCTTCTCACCAGCCAAATCTAACTCGCGTACACCATGCCTGAATTTAAAATTCCTTAGCCAGCCGTTACTAGCCTTAAAAGATGAATAACCAAGCTTTTCTGCTAAGATTTTGGCTTTTTCACAAAGGATTGGACCTGAAATCGGATTTCCCATAGAACGTTGCTGCAAAAACCATTTAAACACGGCATCTTCCAAATTTTTGTTGGTTGCTGTCTTCATTGTTTTCCTGGAGGAACTTCCATCTTCATTTTCAAGCACCGAAACAAAGTTTAAAAGTGTTGACTTACTGTTTTTAATGTCAGAAATTGTTGCTTGTCCAACACCATAAATCTCAGACAACTTCTTACCCGTTACACCTTTATCGAGTTGCTCTATAATTTTCAGTTTGTCCGCTAACGATAGCACAACACGTTTTCTTTTCGAAGCCATGGTATAAAAACAATACAGTATTGTACACGCACAAACAAAAGTAAGCCGTAGCGAAAGAGTAGCGTCCTCGAGCAAGGTCAATAGCACACTGGCTAATCAAAACAAACAATGACAGGTGCGCCGTGACTGCAATGCGCCGGAACTTGTCTTAACTTGCCGTTGTGCCTACACTGACTTCGCGGGGAAGTCAGTGTAGGCACAACGGCAAGTTAAGACAAGTCAAGTCAAGACTTGACGCGCAAACACTGGCTTCGGGGAAGAATAATAGCGCACTTAGACTTTTTTTGGACAATTTTTTGTGATTCGGATAATCGGCAATTCGGATAGTCGGAGTTCGGATAATTGAGTTCTACTGTACTTCTAATAAGGCCATAATTGAAATTTGAAAAATTGAAATCTGCAGGGTTAACATCCACACTTTGCCGAGTTGGGATGTTTTTAATGAGTAAAGTAAAACCCTCGCTCTGCTTCGGCCGCTACAAGCCGTTTTGACATACGCAACTACGGCAAGACTCAGATTCACTCTAAAAGTGTATTTGTTTCAAAATTTGTGGTCCGACCAAAAATTTTATTTTTGTAATCTGTTAAAAAACCTGGACGTCATCGTCACAGGATAACAACCCCTAAGGAAGTACGAGAGCAGTATGGAAAATACAGGACCTGGTTCTATAATACGAAGAAGAAGAAAAAGAAGTTAAAACACCTTCATCTTTCATAATTCGCTTTTCAAATTTAAATTAGGGTATCTTTACTGTCACAAAAACATATTTTAATTTCGATGGGCGATGGGTTACAGTTCAAAAGAGTCAATGAGAAAATTGCATTCTAAATTAATTTTTAAAGCCGTTTTTTCCCAAAATTTGTGAACCGACCGCAAATACGCGACTACGGCAAGACTCGAATTCGCCCTAAAAGTGTATTCTTTTCAAAATTTGTGGCCCGATCACAAATTTTATTTTTTTAATCTGTTAAAAATCCTTCATCTTTTATAATTCGCTTTACAAATTTAAATTCGGGTGTCTTAACTGTCACAAAAACGTATTTTAATTTCGATGGGCGATGGGTTACAGTTCAAAAGAGTCAATGAGAAAATTGCATTTTAAATTAATTTTTAAAGCCGTTGTTTTTTCAAAATTTGTGAACCGATCGCAAATTTTATTTTTTTTATCTGCCAATCTTTCCTAAACCGCTTTAAAAAAAGGTAAAAATCCTGAATCTAATAATTTAATTTTGTATATGTACATAACGGGTCATATTTCGTTTATTTTTCTTATTTTTTTTTACATAAAATAATTAAAAATAAAATTAATTATCATTTTTTTCAAATCAAAAATTGATTTTTTTTTTCTAAATTAATAGAAATATTGTGGGTTAAGGGGTTAATGCCCATCTGTAATTCGGGACTTTTAGTAATCTTGGTTGGGAACCATACCTTTCTTATACATAAAATAGTTTATAAATAAAATTATAAAAAGTTATAAAATAATTATAAATAAAATTTCAAATTTTTTTAATTCCGCATCGATTTTATTTGCCTGGAGGGTAATCCATACCCCCAGACCCCGGTTTGTATAAGTTTGAACTGCGTATTTTCTCTTATTGTTATTATTCTCACTTTCGACTCATTTGAAAAAAATAAAAAATTTATAAATGAAATTTTTTTAAATTATGAAAGATTTTTTATTATTTACTGATTTTATTGCATAAGCAATAAACCATCCAAGCAGATATTTATGGTTTAATCGTTACTGCTGAATATTAGTGAATGACACATCTCGTCATTGCCGTTTCGCCGTCGCTGTTCCGCCGTCGCCCATTACGCCGTTAAGATTGAAAAATTTGATGGCGCTTAAAATTTAATTAAATAATGCAAATTAATAAAGTAAATGTACAACAAAATATCCGTTGTAAGAATTAAATTTATATTTCTTGTACAAAAAATAAGGATCAACACACGGATATTTGGAAAAAACGGAAAAAAAACATTAGAAATAGAAAATTGAAAGGGGAGCAAGAAAGTTTTCGTGGAGAATAAAAAATTAATTATTAATTTAATTATACGTACAACCGATATTCGTTTACACATAACAGAAATCTTGTTTTGCATTTAATTTTATTAATTTACAATATAACCCGATACTAAGGAGGGGGTATTTAGAAAGTCGAAGTTTTATTTATTTTTGCTCTTCTTGAAAGATTTTTAATTTTACCTAATTGTTTTATAAATTATGTGGCACCCCATTTTGGATACAAAATTTAACTACTGTAACATTGGCTTGTATACAAAGGGCTAATCCGTTTTACAGGGTGACACGTTAAAACGCCGAAAACAGAAAACAGAAAAAAATTAAAAATAAAATTTTTTTACCAAAACTAAGGAACTATTATATATTTATTTAAAAAAATAAATCACGACCTTTTTTTTTACTTTTTTTTAAGTAGTACCAATTCCCGGATATCCTTATATACAGGGTGAGAGAATCGATTTTTTAGTTCACTTCTGAGCTTCTTCTGTTCATGATTGAACAGAACATAAGCATAAACATGGATCATGCATACATTTTGATTTTTTTTTCGGTGCTAGACGATTCCTGTTCTGTATTGATACCTAAAAGTACCAAGGCAACTGATTGCCTTATTTATTATTGAATTTGTTATTAAAAAAATGTAAATCATCCCTTATTATTGATCAAAATATCTTTTACTATGTTACAACCATATTTTACTCTATAAGAGGCATCTCATTGTGGAATAGTGGTATTTTCAGTGTTTTGGTTGCAGCGTTTTTGTTTTCGACATTTTCACTTCGCTGTTTTGGTTTTCGGAGTTTTTGTTTTTCGAAATTTTTGTTTTTCGGTCTTTTTTTTCGGCGTTTCGAATTATTCTACAGGAAATCATATCTTTGCTTTTGAAAATTAACTATATTTATATTTTATGAATTTTATGACTTGATTTCTTTGTATTAGTCGTCATATTTTTTGTAAAAAATTTAGTTTAAACAATACCGGGTATTCAAAAAATATCTTGAAAAAATTCTGAGGTGCGGATTATAAAATTTTGGGTATTCTTCATAACTTTCAACAATACGAAGACGTAACAGAATTCTTTAGTGAAATCGCTCACAATTAACAAATTAATAAATATCGAGGTCAACCGCTAGAAGAAATCGTGTACAATTAACTTCACACTTAACGTAATTCATGATAATTCTGTATACTTCTTCGTACTTCATATAATTCAGCAGTAATTCTACGGATTCCAAAATTTGAGCAATGGAGGTCCACACCCCGGATCAATAGTTTATTTTTATCATTAGTAAACTGAAAATTTCCGTTGCGAGGCACTGGAAGGTGTTCCACACCTCTATGACCTCCGGATTAAATAGTTTATTTTTTATTTTGTTGCAGAGATCTGCCTCCCAAAGGGTACGGAATTTATAATTAATTGTCAAATTAAGAATTAAACACATTTACTTGACCATAGCTAATTTTAATAAACTTGAGATATGTTTAAATATTTAATTCACATTTAATAATAATAAATTATCTAAACCGAGGAGTCTGGGGTGTGAACACCTCCAGTGCCTCTGCAACGGAGATCTTCGGTTTACTTCTGATAGAAAGTAAACTACTTGGTCTGGGGTTCTGCATGTTCTGGAATGTTTTCATTCTAAAATTTGTGCCCCCAGACCCCCCGGATTGAATAGTTTATTTTTATCAGAAGTAAACTGAAGATCTCCCGTTGCAGAGGCACTGGAGGGTGTTCCACGCTCCCTAGACCCTCCGGATCGAGTAGTTTATTTTTTATCAGAAGTAAATTGAAGATCTTCCGTTGCAGAGGCACTGGAGGATGTTCCACAAGTACTTCATGTACTTCATGAGATGTGTACAAAAAACTTCACCAGCGGTTAACCCCTCGATAAATATTTATTATTCTTTTATTTTGATTGGTAAATTTTCTGAATTATAAAATTATAAAATTATATATATTAACCTCTGAAATTAATATTATATTAAAATTTTCAAAATTAAAGGGCCTAGTAGAATACGCATGATACTATTGTGCACTCACTTCCACTTGTGGCGTAAGATAGGCGAATTAGCTTTGACGATGGCGAAGTTTTTCCTAAACTATAACGAATTTTTCAATTTTTTTATTTTTAAATCTACATAGTTACCCGTTTGCGGTAAAGAAAATTCAAGCTATTTCGTTGAATAGTTTAAAATATATAGCGAAATAGAAATCACCATTATTATTGCAATGAATTTGTACCTTATATTATATTTATTTTCACAATCATTTTCAATAAATGTTTATGAAAATTGTTTACAGTGTACAGTTCATCATTATCTACTAAATCCAAAAGAAAAAAGTATCAAATTTTGTTTAGTTTTAAAAAAATCTTCGCCATCAGTAATAAAATAAAATATCATTCATTTTAATGAAATTTTCAGTTAGCCAAGTCGCAAAATAGTTGGTAAAACTTTGACTATTGTGACAGAGATGGCCCAATTTGGAATTTGTTTAGATGACGTTTCAAATTTTTAATCAAATACACTATATTTTTCAATAAATTTTAATTTTGCATTAACAAAATAATTGCTATTGACCTCAAGCTAGTACTGGCATAATAATAATTATATTATTTTATATTATTATTAATATATTAGATTAGATCGAAGACCGCAATTACCGGTTCGAAAATTTATTCAAGTTTCAAACAAATAAACCAACTCACATTATTTCTATTACTCAAGAGAGGGCTACACAAAATATAATTTGCAATGCCTGAGAATATACAACTATCTAAACAAAGTGAAAGGCAAATAGATTTCGATTTGTTGTCTCTACTAGGCCTCTTAATGGGTTAAATAAACAATAAAACGAAATTATTCGTGAGATTTCAGCAATGGTTACTGCTTAATAACAATTAAATAATAATTTCGTTTTATTGTTTATTTAACCTATTAATTTTGAAACTTTTAATCTAATATTGAATTATAAAATTAATTAAATTTGTAACAATAAAAAATTAAATTTTATTATCAATTATAGATTATAATTTTGACGTATTAAATTTGGCGACGGCAAAATGGCTAATGGCAAAATGGCGACGACGAAATGGTGACATATGGCATGTTCCCAGCCAAATTCCGTAGCTACGATCGTTTTAGGGGGGGAGGGGGGTCACTTGCCGTCTGTGAACAGATTTTAATAATATGATTTCTATTACTCTTTTACGGTACTGTTCTTGAACTTAAAATTATACCGACCAAATTAATTAAATTAGTACGGCGACATTAGAACTTTAGAAATTCAAGCAGCAAATTTAAGTGCGGCCTTTAGGCCGCACAATATTTGTAGTTTTCGTGATGTCCGATGAGCTAATTTAAGTTTTTACCTGACCTAAGGCGGACCTACGACTCAACGACTACACGGGCGGTTAATTTGTCTATTTCGAAGGCTACGTTAACCAAATGTATATTCTATATTCAGACGATAATTTTCGATGGTTAAACTTTTTCAGGAAGACAACTTGGCAAAAATTGATAAAACAAATCGTCTACAAACTATTATTGTGGTAAACATGCAACAATCGATACAACTAACAATCAAATAGCTTCACCGCACGCCTAGTTTATTTATGTAAATTGAATTGGTTAATCAATAGTAATTTAATTATAACACGGCGCAAGAGGTCAAGGTAAATAATGATGGTAGGTACTAGGTAGCAGGTGAATCCATAAAAATCGAGGGCGTAACAGGACGTAACTAATCGTGCACTTTAATTGAATAAAATCGCCAGGGACACTTCTCATTAGTTCCATTAAAATTTTTATTTTGTCATAATTCACGGTTACCGCATTTTTGCTTATAAAATTTTTATACCAACTTGTAAATATTGAAGCGTAACAATTATTTTACTAAAATGCTATTGACACAAATCCTTGATCGCAATTAGAATACATAATCCATGTTGTCACCAATGTGCATTGCTAAACGATTAAGATTTTTTTTAAATTTTCCGTTTCATTATTGAACCAAATACATTTTAATTGTCAGTCTTATCGCGAAGAGATATGAAAGGAATGTGAATTAACATGGCGGCAGGGGGGGTGGGCGAATGTTTAATTTGAAAGTTACTATAATTGTTTTGTCGGGGAAGTCGGCCTAAAATTTCGTTTCGAAGTACCTTCATATTATGAATGTTTTGTAAATTTCCAGACCAACAAATTTTGGCGTTAAATTGTGCAAGTATTATATTTGCTGAAGGTTGTCGGTGATATTCTGATGAAATAGTGCCGTACTTTTTTGGTAAATATACGTATTCGGAGGTTAATGTTTAACCGATTAGGCTGCATTTTATAGAAATGATTGACAAATAGAGAAAGTAAAATTTAAGTAAATATGAGTTTATTATTAAATTAATTGCGCACGTTACGTTAATTACTTAAGATAATGATAAATGTTTGGACAGTGTCTTGACACGAAACTTAATTAATTGTTGTAATTACGTATAATATTTTCATTAGGCAAGCATTGTTATATTTTCGAAATTTTCGAGTGCAGATCTCCGGATGCTAAGATTGCATGTTCGACTTCCGATCGGTTTAATAATGGCTGGTAACCTGATCTACTTACTATTAATTAGGGTAGTTAGAACAACCCCGCAAGGGAATGGCGTGACTGATTGTTTGCTACTGGAAATTAATGAATTTCAGAGAGACCGAACGCTTTTCTATTACGTATCCCCCTGTATGTAACATCAGCTACCCACCAAATAACTTTTACACATTACAATTTCCATTTTAAATTATTTTTATTGCTTTTTAATTTTTTGCACTGTTTACACGAGAAAATAGTTCTATTATATTACGTCAAGAGAAAACGCTTGCTTTGTTTTTTGCCATATTTATTATAAACGAGATTGAATCAAGTCGCGCAAGTTTCCTTTAAACTAAATTTCGTTAAATTTCTTTATGCAACTTTAATTTTTTAATCAAAGTTTTTAAATGTGGCATGAAGCACTCAACATTTTTTATTCTTGCAAATCCAAAGCAATTGTTTTAAGATTTATTTTATCATCATGCTCAATTGTTTTTTATTACCAACGTAAAATTATTGTTTTAATCAGCGGTTCTAAACAAATTCATCTAACGCTGAAGCAAGCATTTTCCTTTGTTGGATGCATTTATTATGCAACTTGGTAATATGCTATTCAAATTAATATTTCCTCTTTTGACTGTTCATTAAATTAACATCTAACTCTGCATTCAATACGTGCAGCACAATAAAGTGCCTAATTGGAATCAGTTAAAAAGTTTGTAATGTTACAATTTAGATTTATTTTTTGAATCGCATTATGGAACTACGCATTGTTAAATTTATTAAAACAGTGCAGTCCAATTATTTTAATAAAATAAATTTGACGCAGTTAATATTTTTCGTGCATGGACAACTATACGCTGCGAATTTATTTTATTTTCCTTTTCCTTGCGGATTCAATTAAATTTTGAATCGTTGCTGCAATTTTTCCAATTTGAAAGAAACGTATTTGCACGAAATCGATTCCTATTAAAAGAATTCTTTAGAAATATTTGAATTTCGTTCCGTTTTATGATCAATTGCACCAGAAACGATTTATCTTTGAAGAGTGACCTTTTTGTAGCAATAAGTGAGCTGAATTTACTGTTGCATTTTCACGACGATGGTAAAATATCAAAGAGGAATTTGATTCCTTTAATAATGGTTTGCGAAAATAGTAGAGTCTCGAATGAAAATTGATGCAGACATAGTAGAATGGAGATTTTCACTGCTTGTGCACAGTGGCACCCTTCTGGCGTAATCTTAAATGGAATATAAACCGAAATTCGTGCTACGCCCCTTTTAATCTTTCGATCTCGCATCCGACTGACTTTTATTTGTTTTGTATACTCAAAATCCCATTTTGCCGAATTACATTCTATTAATGATAACAGATAACTTAAATTGCGAGTTTCACAATTTTGAAGCTGCCAGACATCGGGGGCGACGTATTTTTTCTTGTAGGGGATGTACTAGATAAAAGTCAAGTGTTTATTGTAAATCAAGTTTTAGTATTGTCCAGTGAAAACGAAAACTTGAGACCTCGCACGTTTCCCTCGTACTTAAATAACGCGATAAAACCTACACGTTTTGAGATTTTTATTAAAGTTTATTGATCAAGCTTTTCTCTCGACATTTTTACAACATCGGTGTCGTTTAATTCAGCCATAGACGTGGACGAAAGTAAAATTTTTACCAACTCCAGTTATGTGTCCAATTAAAAAGTTTTATCTTGACGTAAAATTTGAGTCGGAGTTAATTAAAAAAATTGTACCATCGATTTTCTCGCACGATAACATCGAATACCTCCGCCTTCGTTTGCATCATAAAACAGCGAATATTATCGCTTATCTTCTTCCCACGGACCTTATTGTATCGCAAATCGATGCTTTTAATCAATAGCAGACTTTTGCCTACGTAGACCCTATCGTGTTGGCCTCCATTTGTTGTCGTGGGCGCTCGTACGATTTTAATACGTAAAAATGATTAAACGAAATTCGTTTTAACGCCAAACCTAGATTGAAGATTTAATTCGTAGTTAATCTTGGATAACGATGCCATTGAGAGGCCCTGTCTTGCGTAGACGCTGAAAACCTAGGGATCAATACACGCAGTTCTCGTCGTGACGAATATAAAACTGGGTCGCACCCAAACATCCAGGCTGACACAGATATGGCAATCCTATAGCTCATTCGTCTGCTCTTACCGTGTCAACCCTAATTTTTTAAATTTTTTGTTAACAATAATAATAACCGCTGTGTTTTTTTACAGATCACGTACCTTAATTTTTGAAACTCGCAACGTTTTAGATATTTACTCGTTAATGTTTTAAAGAATATTTCTTAAAATCGAAAAACTTAAAATTCACACAATGCATATAGAAGTACAAGTAGCTTTGAATTTCGTCATTTCGTACCTGTATAACAAACTTCCCCGACGACGAGTGAACATATTCGGCGAAGAACTAGAAAAAGCCTTAAAAGACAAATTTCAAGGTCATTGGTATCCAGACAAACCGTTCAAAGGATCCGCTTTCAGATGTATAAAAACTGGAGATCCAGTTGACAAGGTGCTAGAACGAGCTGCAAGAGAAAGTGGAGTTCCAATTCAAGACATTCTTGAAAATCTTCCTCAAGAATTGGCAGTTTGGGTGGATCCCGGTGAGGTTAGCTACCGTATTGGGGAAAAGGGAGCAGTAAAAATCTTGTTTAGCGAGAAAGGCGATCCACAAGACGAAAGCTCTGCCGATCGGGAAGTGACGAAAACTTTCAATCCCGAAGCTCAATGTTTCAAACCCATCGACGCCGTTAGTTCTACTTTAAGTAATCTGAGTTTATCACCAAAATCGTCTCCCTTTCCATCGCAAGTCTCAACTGTTGGACCTCAAGTACCTGCTACCATCGTCCAAACAGGAAACCAAAACATCAATCATCTTGCGTCCTCTTCCTCAGCACCATCTCCTACATCCGTGGGAAATTCGTACAAAAGCTCTCCGTCTCCAGTTCCTGCGTTTATTCCTAGAACGACAACTCCTCTTACGTTCACCACAGCAACTTTTGCTCAGACAAAATTTGGAAGCACTAAGTTAAAGACTAGCAGTAAGCGTGCAAATCGGTACGTTTTTCACTTTTAAACCTTCCGGTCGCATAATATTAAACGACTTTTTCTTTTTGCAGAATGTCTCCAACCGAATTTTCAAATTACATCAAACAACGTGCAATGCAACAACAACTGCATCAGCAGCAAGCACAGCATCATTCACCCAATGGCCGGGCCATTTCGCCTGATCCTTCAGGATATTATTTTTCTCACGCCGGTCCGTACGCACCCCAATTTTCTCATCGATCCATGTTTGAGTCTTCCAGTCAGTTCCTCAGCGCTGATGTTTATCCTGGTAAATTACCGTTCGAACCCACCCCATTGGGATCGTATTATCCCAACAGTGGCAATATGGGTGCTCCACCAACAACACCTACAACTTCTCCTCAAGACAGTAATAAATTGTTAGACAACTGGCCGTATCCTTCTACGAGCCAGTATCAACATCTGCTGGTAGCCAATTGAGGCTCATCATAGAAGTGTTTATTAATCATCTCTCGGTTATCTGCAGTTACTTATTCACTCTTTACCATCAAGCGGAGACTTTGTGGTAGAGAGTGTTACTTGTTAGTTGTAGAAATAATAATAATAATAATAATAATAATAATAATATTAACATTATTTTGTTAATTGAAGAATCCCAGCTTGAAAACTGATACCCTAGTTTCTTTTTTATAAATTTTAGGTATATAGACTAGATGTTTCTTACTTTGTATATGGTGTTTACAGTATTCTAGTAGAATAGAGTGTTTTCTAAATTTTTTATAATACATGTATTTTTTATTTTTGTATAAAAAGAAGCTCAAGCTGTCATCTAGTCCCAGATATTATTATACATGTTCAATAAGTGTTGTTGGCATATCATGGCAGATTTTCTAATAAAATCCTGCTTGGCCGAGATTTAACGATCCCCCTTTTCTGTGTTATATATTTTTTGAGTCAGTATTTTGCTGGTAGTGCATGCCATAACCTAAGTTTCGCTGGGTGTCTAGATGCTTCCTCTACTGAAGCTGTTATGCTATTTTTTGTATTTGCTTGAATTTTGTTATTTTTTCACCAATGTGTATTTTAAATTTGTATAGATTGTTAATACAATATATATTTTGTTACTAGTTTGATTGAACTTGGTTATTTTTGTATGTGTACCTGACTGACATTGTTATTATCTTTCTAGATCAATTTGCTGTTGTTCTCTAGCCAATTCGTTACCTTATAAGATTATTGCCCAAAATACTACACTAGTCACATTTAAGGACCAAAATCGTAGACGTCGCTTAGACACTCACACTACACCACACCAGCAGCAAACCACGCTTGTCAAAAAAAAATCGGTTAGGACGGGGTAAGCTATGATAACGTGAAGTGTGAGTGTTTCAGGTGATTTTTAAGAATTTGGAACGCGGAATGAAAATGGCGAAAATTATGATCCAAGACGATTGGATTTCCAAGCACTTATTTTATGACAATTTTCTTACACATCCTAATCTATACGCTCGGCCTCCAATTGTCCTGTTTCGTACGTTTAATAGAATCGCGTCCAAAAAAAAAAAAAAGAATTTGACTCAAAACAATTATTTTTTTAAAAACCGTTCTAATCAAAATGTTTTGGGCTGTAAATGTAGATCAATTGAAATGAAAAAAAAAAGAAAATTTAACACCCCATCAAATTCGGCGTTACCTTATTAATTATTAAAATATTTAATCTCTAGTAAAATATTATAAGTAAAAAAAACCTATGTATTAATTCATTGGGTGATTATTCTCGTTTTAGTGATAAAAAGTATTTTTTCTAATGAATAAAATAATTAAAAAAAGGCGCTTAAGAGTTGTGCTCTAGGATTTTTAAATACGGGACGTGTTTGCCTTTCTTAGATGGTTGTAAGAAGTCTTCAACGGTGTCAGCGTTACCTGTTAGTCTTTAGCTAACCATAGATAATTTATTTTTCCAAACTTGAATGTTCAAGAAGTTTGAATTATTATTAGGTGGAGTATTAGACGCGTAAGTGCTCCTAGCATATCATACAAATTTTATTTTAAGAAAATTTGAAAAAAAATTTCTTCTTGAACATGAGGAAAATGAAGAGATCTCGTTAGCAAGACGTAAGTTACAAAATGTATATGATTCAAATTATAGATTACTCAATTATTTTATATACTTGCTTGTACGTATTTGCATTTTATCTATCTAAGATCTGTATATAATCGTAGTTAAATTGTTGTTCATGTATCTTTGTAACCGTGTAGCCTCATTAGGTATGATAAAGATTAAAGTACAGTTCTGTAATGGTAATCTTTTATAGTTCTATTTTGATGACTTTTACATTTTTGAAAGTGGTCACACTTTGCACTAACGACACAATCTTACTGAACACCAGGTTGTTGTTATCTTCTTGTTTAGCTTCTTAATTTAGATACCTACTACATGTGGCGTTCGGAAACTACACCTAACTATAATTTGCACTATTTTAAAAAATTTAAAGAATGATTGGTTTGAAAATGTGTTCAAAGATTTTGTGGCCACTTACATGTTATTTATTATTAATACTAATACAATATTAAGTAGGGACTGACGCCCAAAGGAATGTGATGGCTCTTTTTTACTATTATAGGTAGCTTAGGCTAGGGAACTTGCATCGAGAATGTCGTGGACTTTTTTTTTTAGAAAAACAGTCTTTGGCATAATCTTGTGCAGGCCTACTTGTGTATGTCGCTACTATCTGTGTTAGTTTGTTATTATCTATCTAAATTCATAAAAGTTGTAGTTATCTACATTGATTATAGTGAGAACGGATTTTTCCATCCCGTTATAAAATAAATATGTGTATAATAGTCTATAATTTTTCATATTGTTGTACGATTTTTAAGTTTATATTAAAATGTTTGTGCATTAATATTGTGATTTTTCTTCAATAAAATGTCCTTTGGTTCGTTTTCGTTTTACACCAACTCGTAGCAATAAGCCCCCCTATTCAGATAGGCTATTGCATAAATTATGTTGCAGCGCAAAAGTTTAAACGCATTAAATCAAACTCGTAGATTTCGAGCTTTTGTTGTAGGTAGTAGAAATTTTAAACTTTTGCACTACACCACATAACAACCAGTGGAGTTTGTACCCCACCCAAATGATATAATATAATAGCATAGTATAACTTGCAAAATAAGTCGATCTACCCTGTACCTCCTTTGCTTTTGATGGATTACCCACCTTCAATCAACTACCCATCCAAACCCCTCGATCTGTACAAGTTTCTAATAATTATTTCCGTCTTGGAGTTTGGACGCATTCAAAGAAAGCACAGTTTTAAAAACAGTTCTGTTGCATAAGTTTTAAGATCTAATGTTTGCTTTCTGATACTAAACCACTAATATTGGATTGGATAAATTTAAATACTACATAGAGGTTTCTTCTTCTTCCAATAGATGTTGGAATTCTCTTCATCTATTTAACTCTCTGGCATAAATGTCCAATATGTCTCTTGAAGTGTTATATTTATGTGTTCAACTTCTAGTTCTATTTGCTATCTATCATTTGCTGTTTTTAATGAAATTTTTAATTATTGTAAATTTTCTTCCACCCACGGACCCCTTCAAAATATATCATCCCGCCGAAGACCTCCGAAGTTAATAATTAAAAATCATGATCTACAGTAATATTTTATAGAAAATAGTTTAAAAAGTTTTTCCATTATGTCGGTGCGGAACCCATAAAATAGCACCACGACCTGGAAACTAAGGTCTGCGGGCCGCAGAGGTTAAAATTCACTGGTCAAACACCAAAATCAATAAAATCCAGTATTTTACTTTGATCGGTAGACCAATAAGTGGATCGCCCTGTTAACAGATGTCGCAGGTTATTTTTCTGCATGGTTTTCAACAGCTCTCTTTTCTCTTAGGAGTATTTAAAACACATATTTGAAATACAAATAATAAAAGTCGTATTTTGTATTTTAGATGAGTTTCTAAATGTATTTTTGTAAAATTGTGTTTTAAATGCAGTAAAAATTGTATTTTGTATTTAAAATATTGTATTCAATTATATTTTGTTGCCAAGGTTAATTTTAATTGAAAAATTATAGATAAAAAAATAAATGACGGGGTTAAGGTACATCGGTAGCAGCATAGAGGATCAAATAGCTAAAAAGGAGAAAAAAGTTAACGAGTTCTTCCAAAGGTCTGGATTAAGAGTTCTGAGTCGGAGGCTAAGATATTTTTTCTTTGGACAAACATTTTCGACGATTTCCATTCGTCTTCGGCGGCTGTTATAGCCAGTGGGCGATTAGATTTGTATTTTATACATTACACATGTGTAAGCCAATTATATAATTTAAGATTACCTTCGCCATTGGGAAATTTTAATGGGTAGGCTTTTTACTGCTTAAAAGGGATAGATTGTTTTGGTTTTAATTTTTAGCGATTTTCCGGGGTTACATTGCTGAACCCGTGATGTGGATTGAAAAGTTTAAGTTACATAAGTTGCCTTGAGTCGTTTTGTTATCTTACAAGGGAGACTGGCAACTTAATAATAATAATAATAATTTATTACATCAGTAGATTAATTACAACAAACATAATTAGTAACTAAAGTAAAAGGTAACTGTTCAGCAAAGCTGGTTTTCGACAGATACCTAAGATAACGGGGAAGGATCGTTGGCCTTTCTGGAGAAGTTCCACTAAATTTGATTTAAAAGTGGACTTGGTTTTTGATTTCAGGAACAGTTCCAGGTGACTGTTATAGATGGTACACGCCGTGAATTGGAATGAACCTTGAAATTTAGAAGTTCTGTGGATCGGAGTTGACAAACACTGGTTGCTTCGCAATTCCGGTTGTGGCAATCACCTCTTCTGGTTGTTAGGCCCTTTAGGTAGATTGAAAGTGAGGTGTTGTAAATTGTGAATAGCTGCATGGCAAACTGCAATTCAAACCGCTCTTCCATTTTAAGTAATCCTAGTGAGTTATAGTAGGGAGTCACATGTTCCTATAATCAATGTTATGTGCAAATCGAAGGCACGCATTTTGAATGGTCTGTAGTCTGTGCTTCGCCTGTTCGGTAAGGTAACCATGGTAGACAGTCATGCAGTAGTCAATGTGACATAATACCAGCATAACTGTAAGGTTCCACTTGACATCAGATGGAAGAAGGTTTTAAATCTGTACAAGGATTTCAGTTTAAAGAAACATGTACTAGAAATTTTATTGATGTGATCAGTGAAGGAGAGATGGTTGTCCAATATCATGCCCAGATTTTTCACTTTAGAACAGAAGTTCACCACTTGCCCCTTGAGTTTCACACACTTCCCTAACTGAATTTATTTACTTTCATTGTGCGTGTAGGTCTTGTATTGGACTTCAACAGGTGCAAGTATAAGGACACGCATTTTTGCCAATTTTGAGAAAATTAAATTAGAATAATTATAAATTACCGATGAACTGCATGAAAATTAACATAAATTTGTTAATGGAATTACGTAAAATTGCAAAAAATAAAACATATGCGAAGGGTACTGGTCTTGCCAATTTTTTTTATTTATTTGATTATTAATTCCCTTCAGTATAATATGTCATAGTTCTCAAGAAAACCAAAGCGCTATAATAAACCCTACTCATAATCTGTAGACATTATATGTTTTAACTATTAGCAGTGAGGCACTGGAGGGTGTTCCACACCCCCCAGACCCGCCGGTCACTACAACTTTGGCTTATTGGGATATTAGTTACTTGAGTGTGACATGTTAAAATTACGATTAATTAGTTTTTCTAGAGATTTTTTCTAGATTAGTTAAAAATAAACTGCACAAACCGGAGGGTCTCGAGTGTGAAACACCCTCCAGTGCCTTACTGCTGAAAGGTAAAACGATCAATGTTTACAGATTATGCTTATAGTTTATTATAGCGCTTTGGTTTTCTTGAGAACGATGACATATTATACTGGGGAATTTATAATCTTCCTCTCCCCGATTCTTGGTCACTGTTTATATCTTCAATTTATTACTAATAAAATAAACTGCACAAACCGGGGGTGTGGGGTGTGGAACACCCTCCAGTGCCTCACTGCTGAAAGGTAATACATTCAACGTTTACAGATTGTGATTATTTTTATTATAGCGCTTTGGTTTTCTTGAGAACGATGACATATTATACTGGGGAATTTATAATCCCTCCAGATTCTTGGTCACTGCTTTATATTTCTTGTGCTAAAACTTTCACCATTATCGCTTAATACTGATAATTTATCTATCACAGTTTGAGTGTTCCTGGGGAGTGCTCCACACCCCCCAGACCCCCGGTCTCTACAACTTCGGTTTATAATTTAGGCTAATTGAAATATTAGTTACTTGAGTGTGACTTGTTAAAGTTAGGATTAATTAGAGATTTTGCTAGATCGGTTATGCTGATATCTTCAATTTATTACTAATAAATTACTAATATTACTAATAAACTAAGGTTAGGATTAATTAGTATTTCTAGAGATTTTTCTAGATTAGTTCAAAATAAACTGCACAAACCGGGGGTCTGGGGTGGAATACCCTCCAGTGCCTCACTGCTGAAAGGTAAAACATTCAATATTTACAGATTATGAGTAGGGTTTATTATAGCGTTTTGATTTTCTTGAGAACGATGACATATTATACTAGGGGAATTTATAATGCCCTCTCCCGATTCTTGCTCACTGCTTTATATTTTTGTGCTAAAAACTTTCACCATCATCGCTTAATACTGATAACCATAAGTTTGCAAATTTATCTATCACAGTTTGAGTGTTCCTGGGGGGTGCTCCACACCCCAGACCCCCCGGTCTCTACAACTTCGGTTTATAATTTGGGCTAATTGTAATATTAGTTACTTGAGTATGACTTGTTAAAGTTAGGATTAATTAGAGATTTTGCTAGATCGGTTATGCTGATATCTTCAATTTATTACTAATAAAATTAAACTGCACAAACCGGGGGTCTGGGGTGTGGAACACCTCCAGTGCCTCATTGCAGAAAGGTAAAACATTCAACGTTTACAGATTGTGATTATTCTTTATTATAGCGCTTTGGTTTTCTTGAGAACGATGACATATTATACGGGAGGAAATTTATAATTCTTCCCTCCCCGATTCTTGGTCTCTGCTTTATATTTCTTGTGCTAAAACATTCCCATTATCGCTTAATACTGATAACCATAATTTTACAAATTTATCTATCACAGTTTGAGTGTTCCTGGGGTGCTCCACCCCCAGACCCCCGGTCGCTACAACTTCGGTTTATAATTTGGGCTAATTGAAATATTAGTTACTTGAGTGTGACTTGTTAAAGTTAGGATTAATTAGGTTTTCTAGAGATTTTTCTAGATCGGTTATGCTGATATCTTCAAGTTATTACTAATAAAAATAAATTGCACAAACCGGGGTCTGGGGTGTGGAACACCTCCAGTGCCTCACTGCTGAAAGGTAAAACATTCAATGTTTACAGATTATGATTATGGTTTATTATAGCGCTTTGGTTTTCTTGAGAACGATGACATAAATTATACTGAGGGAATTAATAATCAAATAAATAAAAAACAAATTGGCAGGAGCTGGATGCGATTCCAGTACCCTTTGCATATATCTTTATTTTTTACAATTTTACGTAATTCCATTAACAACTTTTATGCAGTTCATCAGTAATATTAGTCAAATTCAATTTTCTCAAAATTGGCATAGAAGCGTGCCCTTATACTTGCACCTGTTGAAGTCAAATACAAAACCTACGCGCACAATAAAAATAAATCAATTCAGTGAGAGGAAGTTGCCGGTCTCCTCTTGTTAGTTGGTCGACGGATCCAGAAGGTGGAAATCGATTGTATTTTTATGGATATGAAGTGCTTCTGTTCTGGATGCTTGGGTTTTGGTGAAAGTATTGCTGCAGCACTTGCGGAGCATTGGCTCGTGGTCATCGTCGTTTTGACGGAGTTTTATATGGTTTGCCGATTTGTCGGTCAAGCTGCGCTTTCAATTTTTCCGCTAGGTCAGTTGATGCTATGGACTGCAACTACCGATTTTCATTTGGTTACCCGGAGTGTGTTCTTTATCCGCTTCTGGAGGGTTTTATCATCTTGGATCGATTTTTGTTTGATAAATGTTCAAGGCTGTGTGTGATAACAAATTCCTCTGCGGTCAATGATTTTGATTATTAAGAGCGATTACCATGTATTTCTAATTTGTTAAATAAGATTTTGTGCGTTTTTTTGGTTTTAGAATCTACACTTAGGTAATATGCAGTCCGTGTCCACAAACAGGAATATACCAAAGTTGCAAGGATCTCTATAACAAAGGATATTTTTGATGAGTTGAGACGGTAACTTGTGCAGAACCGGGTGAGTTTTGAAACCTTTGTAAGATTGGAATTCCAAATTGAATTTAATTTTGCGGAGAAGAATTTTCAACATTTTATTTGTTCTTAGGGATATACACTATTTGCTGTAGTTTCTGATATATTTTACACTTTCCACAGGCCCGAACATTTAAATAATTTTAATAATGAACGGGCAACTCCATTGAGCGGCCTCAGTTTTCAAGACATTTCTTACAACAAAGTACAAAATATAAAAAATGATGGAGCTTTTTGAGTCACTTTACGACGTTTACGCCAGTTTTAGGCGTATTTTCCCAGTTATAGGCATTCCAAGGCGACATATGTATATCCAATAAAACAGGCAGCAAATTTTGCAACATATTTTGGAAAAAACGAAAAGAAGTTTGAGGTAATGTATGTACGTTGCTTTGGTCGTAGATGAATTTTGGTAAGTAATTAATTTAGTTAAATTGAAATAACTGGGATCTCAATCAATCTTTATTTCTAGTCACGAATTCTTTTTGAAACAATAGTATCGGACAGCGGTAATGGCTAAGTTGAGTGTCATTCCAAATTTTGTAATTAATTGACTGTAATTAACGGTGTTCTTATTTTAGTAACTACAACGGGTTTTCGGTTTAAAATGATGACAAAACAAAAGAACAAAGTGGCTTTTTGATTTGGGATTTAAAAATGGACATGAAGCAAAAATGAACTTAACTAAAAGACTTTATGCAGTAACAGCAAGCGGACGGGCGTTGGTGGTGAAACTTTTGCAAACAAAGGTGAAATCGCGACGAACATTCATCTTTAAACTCAGCACTGATGTTTTGAGGCTTAGCAACAGGTTTCTGCAAACAATTCTAGTGGTCTTTGGAATAACGCAACTAACATTGCTCCCAGAAGGGGACACTATGGTTTGGTAAATTCGTGACGCATAAAATATGTATCTCCGAATATCATTCAGAAAGCGAGTTTAATAGGAAACGCAAACTAGCATCAAACACTTCGATTGCGGGTTTCGGAAAAGGAAGAGGACTCTCTAGCCCTTGTAGCATGTATCTTTGAGTTAGCGCAAGTACACTTTTCTCACTCTCTCTTTGAAAGAAAAAATATGCAAACAGTAATCATTGCAATGATCCTAGTCGCCGCCACCACCAGCACAGCTTTTCCTTTCTTAGGCACTGCTTTCAATTTTTTTGAAGTAATTTACTTCTATATTTGGCTGTGTTAGCCATTTCGACCTGCTCAACTTCTACAGAGGTACCATACCACACCCCTAGTGGGGTGTGAACAGTTTTAGGACCTCATCATACAAAATGTTTCATAAAAGTGTTCTGAGCGCGGACCTCTGCAGAACTCCACTAGTACAGATCTGTTTTAAATATAGCTGAATATCATGTTGTACTCGTATTAGTACGAGCTTATCACTTTTCTTTCCAGTTCTTCTACTAAAACTTAATGCCATCTCGCCGAGTTGAAGGCATTCCGGACAGCTATGTAGGTACCTACTACTTGCAATTTACCTTCTGTACTTCTGAAGCGCACAGAAGAACCTATAAGGCAATAACTTAAATTCTTTAATAATATTTTTACAATATTTCACAATATTCACACTTGTGCCGAACACAAAAAGGAGTAATCAGGTTTAAAACCTGATAAATCTAAAGTAATGAATCTGCAATTTACAATAAGTCTCAATGAACTTCAAACATAAGAACAAATGTAAAGAAACCTGGTTAGACCTGCAAGTGACAAGGGAAATTAGATTGATCACATATTGGTTACAAAAAAAAAGATCCTTTAAAGTAGAAGATGAAACAAGCTGAATAAATGCAGGTACTCTGGCTAGTTTTCGGAGAAATCTACGGGTGTGGGCCATGCAATGTTTTCTCGATTGAAAAATCGAATAAAAATCCTAACTAAAAAATAACACAAAAATAAATAAACAAAGATAATAACGGGAGACCCGTTTAATGGTAAAAAGTTTAGTCTCCTATCAAAAATTCACTGCTTACCGCTAATTAAAAGTTAATGGTCCAAGCACTTTGCACTTTATTGATGCGACGCTATCCTGAAGTTGTCCTGATGATATTAAAAGATGGGATAAGCACCCAGGTATAGCAGCAGATATTGCTTTTAGTAGGAACACAAGTTCTTTACATTAATTGAACATCGAACGCGACAGAAAGAATAATATGCCCAGTAGAAAAACATAAGAAAAAGAATAGTTTGATGACGAATGTAACTATGATAGAGCTCAAAAGAGAAACAAGATTAATATGGACGAGATCCTAAAAATAGAATATAAAGAAAAATACCAAAAAAACACAAGACAAACCACAAAAATGCGCATGGATAAAAAACAAAAATAGTTAGAGAGATCAATGACAGAAATAGAGAATAATCACAGAAAACCAAATAAATTAAATAAAAGATAAAACAACAGAAATGCAACAGCAAAGCCGAACAAAGAGGAATGAATGACGACTAAATATGAGAAAAATGAAATCAACAAGATATGGAAAGAATATTGCAGTTATGAGCAATCTAAAATTAGTTCCATCAATCTTAAATTCAAAATAAAAGAAAGCAACATCTACAAAAATCAAAAAAACATACAATCAGATAAACTTCATGTTATTGGTAAAATCTTTGTTTGTGATAAACAAAATAATTTTTATAAAATTGCAACAATTCCTGCAGTTGCAAGTTTTATCTCTTGAACAAGTTAAAAATATAAAAGTTTATATAATTTCCCTTGAGAATGCACATGTATTGCACTTTTTCGAACTTTCAATAATATAACAAATTTTTTAAGAAAGAATGAACTTCATAAAGTACAATATAATATCCCTCTAAGGAAATTTACTTGAATTTTAAAATTATTAAAAGTATCAATAATTTTGAGAAAAGTAAATTTCAGACTCTTTGTTTTCATTAAGTGGTCATTCTGCTCAAAAAGTTCTACCGCTTATACTAAATTACATCTTGATTTTTCGATCATTTATAGAATCTGCAAAGATGCTTCTGCAGCATCTTGGTATCACAAAGCTACACATCAACTTTCTTATCCTACTTCGTGATTTTTCTATTAAGTCATTAACTCGATTTCCTATAATGGTAATTTCTTGGCTAATTAGGTCGGTGGATAGCCACAGGCTTCCAAGAAAATACAGTCAGAATATAGTTTCTATTTTGTTCGGACTCCATCCAATCCATCCCAATCTAAATCCAGAACAGACCTATTGGCACTGCACTCTAAATGATATAAAAATGGACCTCCATCCGCATCTTGATTTATTTAAGGTTTTTTTTTATTTCCTTCCTAAATTGAATTTGTATCAAGGCCTTTTCACCACACCGTGTCCGGTTAATCAAAAAATAATTTCTGTTTTGTCAATATCTTTATCGTTCATCCTGTACAATTTCATTTTCATTTTCACGAGTATGTGAGTATGCTTTTATTTTATCGATTAAAACTTCCACAGAATAAAACATCATCGTTGTTCTGGTTTCCTAAATATTTTCTTTTTTAATCTTATAAAAATGTTAAATTTTAAAATCATTTAAATTTTGCTTTGCTGTAATAATATACTGTGTGTTCGTTCGTTAGAAAAATAAAAGCTGCCATGTAAAATGATTTTCTGTATCTGTATTCTGCAAAATAGCAATGACCGTTATTTATGTACATTCAAGATTTGTTAATATTTTTGAACTTTAGTTTTGCTATATTTTCTTACAAATCCAGAAAATCAAAACCAATTTGGAATTATTTGGGTTTTTATATTATATGTATACGCCACTGGCATAGAAGTGAATCGTAGTTCAAATCTGTTGCTAGTGGAGATTTTCAAAAATAATCGGTAAACTGAGATTTTTTTTGGTTTCTAACACAGTGGTTATCAACTGGAAATTGTGTGAAATACTTCATTGAGTGTTATTTACTCCAAGAATCGCATATAACATCTTATTCCCATTTTTCACAAAGTGAGGTTAGAATGTGATAACAACACAACATAATGATTCGTACACCACCCAAGGGAAGTGGTGAAAACGAAGTGAATCAACAACAAAGGCAGTTACCATCGCAGCCACCACAACACCTACAACCAAAACAGCCACATCAATTTGCGTTACCTCATGCTTACGTGTGCTACAATCAAGCGAACCCCTTGCAATATGGCCCATCTTGCCAGTATATACCAGCGGGAAATACTGATTTCCCACCTTTGCTAACACAAAACGAAAAAGACTGGCAAGTTGTTTCCAATAAAAAAAGGCAACGTAGCCCAGAAACTACGGAAATATTTTATAACCTTTATTTGTCCTTATTATCTAAGGTCTTCGAAAACATTTGGTAAAACCAACTAAATAAATCTAATCCCAATCATAATAATTTAGAAATACCCGGCTTAAAGGATTTGCAAAATAAACCGTGGAGGCAGGGCGAATTTCGAGTTTCCTAATTCGGGCTTTCACAAAATCATCCGGGGCTTAATTGAAAACACCTCCCAATGAATTAATTTCTAAAACATTTTGTAAAAGTTTTTTTCCCAAAAATTCGTATCAACCTTCACGGTGTCCACAAAAATTTGGGTATTATCTTAATTTCACTGAATTTAAACCCTCAAACGATCCCGAATTTTGGGTACAAATCCTGGTTTGCACTTAATCCCGTAACGGACAAAATTACAATCATTGAAAAATTCAGAATGGTTAAAACTGGGAATTAAAAATGAAGAATAATACTGCATTTACCTGGGGAATTGCCAGCTAAATAAATACAAGTCAAATAGTCAAATATCTTGGTTCACAACCGTAATTGAATGGAAAAGCATATTTACCAAAGGCACTTTAAATAATAAAATTACTATGATGGTAAAAATAAATTTCTTGGAAATAAAATTTAATATCAAGGCTTCTAACCACTGGACTTAGTATATTTTGGTCGCCAGTAGTCAATCGAACCTGAACATTCCAAAATCTCCAGCAATATGATACCTTGGTATTGATAATGTAAGAAACTTTAAATCCTCAGTTAACAAAAATACAAATCATAAAAATTGTAAGAGTTTAAATCCCAAAACTTGCAATGGAATTAAACCATCGGTGTCGGTAAAATTTCAAATTACTAACAAAAGTTTCTGTTTTAAATAAATTAATGGGACATGTAAAAGTAATTCTTAAATTTGTAAAAGTAATTCAAACTAATGAGGTACCATGGGATTTTTAATTAACTGTCATAAGTCTTATTTCTTTTAAAAGAAAATCTAATGAGAAATAAAAAAAAAATTTGGTTGAATTTGAGTTTTTCCAGCTAAACTAAACAATAAATTTCAAATTTTAAATTTATCATAGTTAATAAATAAATATTTGATTCAAATTTTTAAAATTAGAAGGTTAAATAACAATAAAACGAAATATTAAATTATTACTATTATTATTAAACGTCTGATGACAGCAGTAACCATTGCTGAAAGCTTACAAATAATGTTTCGTTTTATTGTTCATTTAACCTTATAATTTTTAAAAAATTTGAATAAAATATTAATTTCAAAGGTTAATAATATATATAATTTTAATAAATAAACCGTTTATAATTTTTTTAAATAAAAAATACAACATTTTTAATAAATAACGATGATTTTGAAATAATAAATATTAAATACGATTAAAAAATTGATGTTTTGCTGAAATTGTTTTATAACTTTTGCCCTTTAAGTTTCTTTTCACATTTATAATAAGAAAATCCTCTTCGTTGATAGTCAAATTTTCTAGATCGCTGGACTTGAGTGAGCATAAATTGAACTTGTGTTATGCGCTTACGAAAGTGGTTTTTAAGGTTCGCTTTAATCTTATTAGTGAAAACTTCAAGTTTAAAGTTTTAAATTAACAGCAGACTACATTTGAAATCTTTGTTTCCTGAATTGAAGTTTTTTTTGCTCTTTTACTTGTTTTACTGTGCATTTTGAATTTTTTAACTCAAGTTTAGTATTTATTTGTCTCCAGACAAAACTTCTTCCATCTGTTTAAAAAATATTTAATGTGCTTTCGTCTGAGAAAATAAATTCTCTTTATTTACAAATTTTTTAGTAACTTTAAACGCGTAAGTCGGTTAACTATAATACTTATCCGTGGTTTAATTCGTTCTATACCCGCACAAAGCCCATGTCTTTGTTTATTCATTAAATGATTTTGTTATATTTGTAAATTTTCGTTACGTAATTTTACTAAATTTCACGTATTATAAAATCTGCATTCAGTCATTTATTTTTTTATTTATTAGTCCTATGGCATCAAGTCAAAGTTCAAAATGAAAATATTTATTTATTAAATTTTTATTTGCTTAAAAATTAATTCGTATAGTTTTTATAACAAATCGACTAATCCCATTTTGATTTAATTTTATGTAAAATTATATTTTCTCATCGATCTTGATGATGCCTTATGGTTATTAAAAATAATTAACGTCGTTAGTCAGTATCTTTATCGTTCATCTGATACAATTATTACTTGTTCATTTATAAGAATTGAGTCTGCTTTTATTTACGATTACTTACGGTAAAACATCACTCGTGGTTCAAAATTTTTCAATCTCAAAATATGTGCGTTCGATTCGTTTAAACTCTAAAACCCATCGATGTACAGTTGGAAATGAAGGAGCAGATTCTTTAACACGCTCACCATTTTTGTATGAATTTCTGTTGCTGATAAACCTTCCAAAACAAAGAATTTTATCACTGCACGATACTCAGTTTTTTCCATTGTTAAAAAATACACCGACACGTCGACTTCAGATGGCTTGTAAACAATGAATGAATTGACTGATCAAAATAAAATTTTTAGTAGGTTCATATGAAAGATCAAATATCAAAATGACGTATGAATTTTGATTCCTCTACTGCTTAATAGGTGTCGCTTTCAGTACTTTTCAACCATTCTGTACTTATCCATGGTTTCATTCGTGCTATATCCGCACAAAGCCCATGTCTTTGTTTGTTCATTAAATGATTTTATTATATTATATTTGTAAATTTTCGGTACGTAATTTTACTAAATTTCGCGTATCATAAAATCTGCATTTAGTTTCATTTATAGTTAGTTATGTCGTCCTCTGTTTTTCGTCCTTTTTGTCAAATTCAGAATTTTGAATATCGTGAACCGTTGGAGAGATAAGTTCAAAATTCAAAAATATAGAGTGGATGTATTTGAAAATCTAAATTTGAGAATAATAAAATTACTTCCATTTAGTATTCCTATAAAAAAGGTTATCCGATAAGATATAAAATGACTAATAATTGAAATAGTACTATAACTTAAGAATACAATTAGTATTTTACTTTTATCTTCGATTACCGTTAGATGTGGCTTTATTGTCTCTATGAATATTCTTTTTTCCTGATCATCCTAATTTGACGCCCTTTATCTTTCCAATCTAGAGTAAAACAATGGTATTTTTTATTTTATTTTTTATATTATAAGTAATATTTGAATTGAATTTGATTTGTAGATAACACCCACAGAATAAATGTAAGTCAGATATGAAAATAACATAACATAACCATTGAAAATCATACATTAAACAACAACAGCTGAGATTTTACGGTGTTGCCAAATAAATACATTGCAAAAGGTAGAATAGTTCCTTACTAACTAAAATGATACTAAGTTTCGTATTAAAAAGATTATGCACACTAAGTTTTTAGTAGCTACTAGAATGCAACTATCTAGTAGCTACTAAGATCATTTTTAACCATTTTAAGAGAGCGACTATGCATAAGGCTGACAATGTTCAAATACAGTAGAGTTCATATATAGCGACTTCGCTTATAACGACTAACCGGTTTTAACGACGAAAATGTTTACTCAAGTTAGGTTTCATAGTTAGGTATGTACTTAAGAAATAATCCGTTTTGTACGTCATCCGGTTAGTACGACATAGTATCGCCGGTCCCTTGAAGGTCGTTATATCCGGATTCTACTGTATCTAGAAGCTATCTAGAATTTATGATAGACTAGGTAAGGGTGTAGGTTTAGTTACTCTAGAAATCAATGGCATTGTAAAATTTAACGTGGATAATAAGGGAGATACATAATAAGTAATGTCTTCAGACTGGGGCACAGTACTCGGCTGCAACAAACACTAACCCCATAGTCAATATTTTTTGTGCTGAAGCAAATTCGCCCATTGATGTATTAATTAATTCCTGAGTAATATCATTTCTTGTTACAAAAACCTGTCAAGAATTACACCTAAATATTTAGAAGTAAAATTGTATATAATAGTAGATTCATTATGGCTACTCAGGATTGGATGGACTAATAACTTAAGGTATTCTTTAGGGTTTTGTAAGAAAATTACCTATAAATACGACAACAATGAACGATATTAACAAAGAGCGGGACAATATAAAAAGTGCATGGATAGAGCATCCCAAGAAGCGCTAGAAACAAAAAGAAAAACAAAAACAAAACGAGTCTCAAAATTTGGAACCAAGAAATAGCAGAAGCCACAAAGAAAAAGGAAAAAGCACAAGGTACATTTACAAAAGAATACAAATCTAACAAAAGAAAAATACAAAGAAAAAGGAAACCATACAAAAACTTAATCAGAAAAGCACACATGGACTGATCGGAAAAATTTATATGCAATGTAGAGCAGGATATCCATGGGAGACAACAAATAGCATACAAAATGATAAAACACCTCAACAAAACATAAAAACACAGCACATATACACATAATTCAAGAAGGAGGATGGATTCAACATTAAAAGGACCTATGGCATGACCAAAGGGAAAACCCCTATCCAAAGGAATAAATCTAAAAGTAATGATAACTAATATAAAGGGACTTCATCACCATCCAAGAATTAGAAAGTTTCATACAACAAATCAAAAACAGGAAAGCACCTGGCTCCGCGGGTCTAAATAACGAACTTTTTAAATACGGAGGTCTATTTTTTAAACTTAGGCAACTACACTTGATAAATGGGTGCTGGCATAAATAAAAAATACCATCCGAATAGAAAGAAACCCAAGTGATATCAATATTCAAAAAAGGAGATAGAAAGAGCTGTCGAAACTACCGAGAAGTAAATTTACTCGACAGCGCATACAAGATATTGTATCTGAAGAACAAAGTGAGTTTAGAAAAGGTAGATCATGCAGTGACAATGTTTTTGTAATAAAACAGATAATAGAAAGACAAAGAGAGTTCAATCTTAAAACCCTCTTTACAAAAGCCTTTGATACTAACATCAACCGACGAAAGCTCTTTGAAATACTGCAAAAACGAGGATACCCCGAACACCTAATTTTGGTTATCAGAGATATATGTATATCAAGACATTGCAATTGAAATAAACACAGGACTCTACAACAACCAAAATTACAACTAATAAAAATCAAAGACAAGGATGTGGTCTTTCGCCCACTTTGGTTAATATACATATATTTGGACGACATGATGAGAGAATGGAAAGACCAAACTAACTTAGGAATACAAATACATCGGGATTTATTCATAAATTGCCTACTGTTTGCGGACGACCTTGTAATAATATAAAGAGCAAAAATGACCTCCAAAGAGCGATTTTGCTCTGCAGGAACTGTATCAAATATGATCAAAAATTTCAAAAGAAAAGACGAAAGTTATGGTGTTTATAGGAAAAAATATAATCAGAAACAAAATCTCTATAGAAAACCAATCCGTAAAACAAATATCCCATTTTAACTTCTTGGGATGCGACGTAAGCTTCGACCGAGACAACGACATAGCTAACAAAATACATAAATTCCAACATGTACCTATTCGAACAATATATAGAAACCTAAAGAATATACCTCGTAAGAAAACCAGAATAAAATTTTATAAAACAATAGCGATATCCGTCTAACATACGGGTCCCCTCCAAGAGAGACGAATTTAAACTACAGGCGGCGGAGATGTATTTTCTAAAAAGAACCAAAAGATGTACAAGACTGGAACACATAAGAAACAAAAACATTTACGCCAGATTACAAATTTTCTCAATCAATGAAAGAATTCTACAATATAGAGAAAATTGGAAATTGCACCTAAATAGAATGGAAGACAATGAAATTCTAAAAATAATACTCTTTTGCAACCAAAGGGAAAAGGATATTGGTCTACCGAGAAAGCGTTGGCAAGATTTATTAAATCTAACAGGCAATAGAGACTAAAACACTGATAGGAATAAGAACAAAAAAAAACGAAGGAAAATTACAGATATTTCGGGTAGAGTCAAGAAACCCGAATTCAAAAGTACACTTTTCCCTATAAAAATGGTTTGACCAAACGAAAGAACACTAAAATACAAGACTTTTAAGGTAAGGTAGGTTTCGCTATGTCCTTTAATAAGCCCACAATTTAAATTCAAAGTTCAAAATTTTCCCATAAGAAATACACGTAAGTGTATTATTGTGTAATAAAATTCCAAATCTGGAAAACATTCTGTAGACGGTACGTGTGTGTGCCTGGGTTGACAGTTACCGCGGATACATGCGGTCGTTAGTTCGAACTAAGTCAGCTCGACCTGGATAGTCTTTACATGTGTACACTTAGATAAGCGACCTAATCCGCTGGATCTACCTTAGTTAGATCAAGCTATATCATTGCTTTCAGTTTGACTAAAAAACATGTATACACCTGTGCAATAAAATTAAAAGCAAAATAAGTTTAGATCGAACTAAGGTTAGTTCGAACTAACGACCACATGTATCCGCGGTAAGTGACTAGTTGTGGGAAGATACCAGTCGCTCTCTGAGATCCGTTGCGTCAACTTCCAAACTTTTCAAGTTGGGGCTACTTGAGGGATGTTTTTATTAAGTAAAGCGTGTGTCAAAACCGTTCGGAGCCCCGGAGCACCCGGAGGGTCGCGCAGGGTGCGGAGAGTAGGGTTTGACAGCAAAACCACATCAGAAACAAATTCACACAAAAAGTGATTTTTTTTCGAAAATTTGTTGTCCGATCACAAATTTAATTCTTTTTATTAGCTAATTACACCATTATCTATCATAATTCGTTGTAAAAACCGAGATTCTAGAATATTTACTGTCGCTACAATCTATTTTAATTTTGGTGGGCCGGGTTACAGTTCAAAAGAGCCAATGATAAAATTGCTTTCCAAATTAATTTTTAAAGCTGTTTTTAACCAAATTTGTGGACCGACCGCAAATTTTTTTTTTAATGTGTAGCGAACGATATTCTCTTCCATAATTCACTTTAAAAATCATGAAATTCCGAATTCGGGTTTATTGACCGTCCCCGATACTTTTTTACTCAACAGAAAATTGTACTGTTAAGCTATAGTACATACATACAGGGTGTCCCAGTAACCGTGGAGAACTTTTCTAAGACAAATTTTCAAATAAAATTTTTGTCCAAGTCCAAACTCTTGGGTGGTAAGTCCTTTTAAATCAATTTTTTGAATTTTTTATTTCAAACGGCGATAGCTCCGTTATTATTAATTTTTTTAATTTAATGGATTAAAAGTTTTTTAAATATCACTCGCTTATCTACAAATTAGGTTATAACCTCTTATTGTCTAGAATCAACGAATTTCGAGTTATAAATTAAATTAAGGAAAAAAATGTTGAAAAAGTTTAGGTTTTATTTTATTTTAATTTTATTGCAAACCCCGTATCTCTTAAACAAAAATTTTAGAAGAAAGTAATAATCCAAACCAGATAGAAAATTTAACGGGCTACAACTTTGGTTAAATAAATTTTTTTGGAAAACCAACAGTTTGCACAGAAATTCTGAAAATAATAAACAAAGTGTAGGTGCAAAAAAAAATAAATTCACAAAATTGCTAAAAATCTCAATTTGAATTATAGCATTTGTTTTAAAACATATTGTAGCGTTTGACATTTTTTGAGCAAAATTGTTAATTAATAAAGCGAAATTGTTAATTAATAAAGCGTGATAAATAAATGATCTTATAAAAATTACTAATTCATTAATATCATAAAATCAATTGTTATGGTACTATGGCCGTTTGAAAGCAGAAATTCAAAAAATTGCTTTAAAAAGGGGTACCCCCCCCCCAAGGGTTTGAACTTGGGCAAACATTTTATTTGAAAATTTGTCATAGAAAAGTGTCCTTTTACAACCTTAAAGATTTACCGTAGACACGGAATTTTGTACCGACCTTGTTGATTATTTTGGGATTTTCTGTGAAATCAGTTGGTTTTTCCAAAAATTTTAGCAGACTAATATTATAGCCCATTAAATTTTCTACCCGAATTGGGCATTAATTTTTTGGAAAGTAATTTTGTTTAAAAGATACAGGATTCGCAAGAACAATAAAAAATAAAACTTGCAATTTTTTTGACATTTTTTGTCTTAATTTAATTCATAACTCGAAATCTGTTTATCCTAGACAATAATAGGTTATAACCTAATTTTTAGATCAGCGAGTGATCTTTAAAAAATATCTAATCTATTAAGCTTAAAAAATTATTAATATCGGAGCTATGACCGTTTGAAATCAGAAATTCAAAAAATTGCTTTAAAGGGAGGTATCTCCCAAGGGTTTGGACTTGCACAAAATTTTAATTAAAATTTGATTTAGAAAAGTGTCTTATCACCACCTCAAAGGTTCTCTACGCTCACCGGGACACCCTGTATGTATGTACATAATATGAATAATTAATTGCTTGACTCCTTTATCATCTAAAACCAAATAACTAAGCTTACGTATATCGTAGTCATTAAAATTAATATCGCATTACACTTTTTCCAATATTTTTTTCCTTGGCTGTTTGTAGTAATTTTTGAATTTCGGCACTACCTGACCATTTTCAATGCAATTGTCGTCGAACGCAGCTTCCAGAAGTTCACTGACGTATTTAATAGCAAGAAGAACAGTATTTTTTATAGCGTTTTCAAATAGATCCATTGGAAAATTTTCAAAAAAGTTTGTGCAGTTTAATGATTATCACTACCATGGATTTATTAACTTATGAGTTTTTGCATAGAATTCAGAAAATTCTAAATTCTGGATGCTATGATGGGTATAGTAGGAAAAATATTCTGCCAGAAGTTCATAGCCAAATTTAATTTGAATATTATTTGTAATTTTTTCAATCGCTTCATGAATTAATCTTTGTAACTCGGGAAGACCTAAGTTAGAAAACTGAGAGTCGAATTTGAAAGCTTCGGCGGATATGACTAAACCATATCGACAAACCAAAACTTTTTGTTTGATAAATATTTGGGTGAAAATATATCGGCTGCAATAAAATGGCTTTCCGTGCAAAATTGTATTCCATTGTTTTCATGAGCTTCTGAACATGAGAACCTATGTCGACAATAGTACTTTTCAGTGGAATCTTAATTTCAAAATTTAGAGATTCCTGGACCAAGAGCATAATTTTATTTAATTAAATGATTTTATAATGAAGTATAATATAAATAATGAAGTTAGTCTGCCAATTTAGGACAAATGTGGTGGTTGATTACAACATAATAAAAATATTTTCCTTTACTACGTAAATAGGAAAGTAAAAATTCAAAAATTTTGAAAAAGAGGAGATGGCACGAAATTTTCTTTCGTGATTTCCGCGGTTATTAAGTTTACAACTGAAATTTTTAACAAAACACCCAAAACAAATTGAAAACAATATAATACAAGAAAAAAAATTCCAAATTTTTAAAAAAGGGGCAGGCTGGCACGAAATTTTCTTTCGTGATTTCCGCGGTTATTATTAAGTTTAGAACTGAAATTTTTAACAAAACACTCAAAACAAATTGAAAACAACACAATACAATCAGTTTTTTTTAATTTAAAAAAAGGGGGGCTAACTAGACGGACATTTTGATCATCACCATCAATATTAAGCTAAAATCGTTGGAAAGAATAATTTTGCAGAAAATGTTTATAAATTTCATCTCCCGTACCATACACAAATCTTGATAATAATAGATGATTACATGAAGAAATAATTTTTTGTCTTCTTAATTCAAATCTTTGATTTGCCCAGAGATTTCAAAATTTCTTCGCTGACTTTAAAAATGCGGTAGTGAATTGTAATAGAAAATAATTTGTTGTTGTTGAAAACCTCCCGAGGTGAAAGCTGTGACTAAATCAATAAAAATATTGTTATATTATAATAATTTAAATTAATTTTTACCTTAAAATCTTCTATTGTAAATTTGATTGAAGCTGTTTGGTGTTTGTGGATCTCAGAGAACAAATATATTTTTATTTTATACTTCTCTATTTAATCATTATAACCAAATATTTAGTCAATAAATTAATGTTAATTTCAATATTTTTTGTTTTGATGTTTTCTACATATAAAAAAACTAACTTTTTAACAAAAATAAAGCAATAAAAATTTTTCTCTATAAGGAAGCGGATAACGTTGATAATTTTTCTTTGTAGAAAATATGTATACTACATATGATTAGATTAGTTATTTTTGAAATTTTTTTTTGCGTTACAAAACAAAACTTTTAAACAATGCTTCATTTTTTCATTTGTAACATAAATTTTCTTTATGAGAAAATAATATTGCATTTTGAAATATTTATAGTTTTTGCGTGAAAATTCACTAGTTTCTGCGTATAATTAGAAGTCTAAAAATGAACGAATTACGAAGGCTTAGTGCACAACTTAATAACTTTTCAAATTGCTTTTTTACTTTTTGTATTAGGCATTTATATTGGCTGCTAATAAATATAACGGCGGACCTAAAAAATGAAAAAACCACCCGACGAAGATCAACCCATTTTCCTAGTTTTAAAGTCCGAGAATCACTTATTGAGAATCAGAAAAATATTTTCTCTATTTCTTTCAAAATTATGAAATAAATAGGTTGTGGCGATTTGATTAATCAATGACACAGTACAATATGCTTTTAAAAATTATAAAAAAAAAGATGGTGGATTTAATTGAAGTTATCATGGGAGAATATTTTGGATTCACATTAATTCGCCACAAAATTTTATAATATTTTATGACAATGCAGATTTTTGAAAATACCAGAAAAGTTCAACAAAATTTTGTTTTCTTAAGTTTAAAATACAATTTTACATTTTAATTATTATTGCAAAATATCATAAACTCTAAATCTTTATAATAGCATTTTCGATGCTGTGATTCAAGGCACTGATTGCAATTATTCCACTAATAAATAGGTGGACAATTAACTGCTTTGCTTTCTCAAATTCTAAAAATAAATTAGTAAATTATAATGTAGGTAGGTATCAAAAATCAATGCGTGGCAAACCCTCTTTCCCAATATTTTTTTTCGCAGCTTCCTGAACAAATTCTTCTAATACGATAGTACCCTTAGTAACTATGTTATGACAATTTTCAATGACATCCAACATTTTATTCATGGGATTGTCGTAACGCACGGTTTCTGAAAGAGCCTTAATATATTCGCTAGCAATAATGTTAGCACTTTTGAAAGTAGTGAAAGTAACATTTGGAAAATTTTCAGTGTTTATCTGTGGGAACAAAATTGCACCTATTAAATCATCAGTTACTAGCCATTTACTAACTTACCAATTTTCGCATATAATTCAATGCGTTTTCTAATTTCTGCATGCTATGCAGGGTATAATGCGAAAAATCTTCTATAAGCAATTCATGATCGGTTTTAACTTGAATTAGATTATTCTTCATTTTCTCGAGTACTCCGTGAAGTAACCCTTCCAACTCGACAGGACTTAGATAATAATGTTGGAAGTACAATTTCAAAGTTTCCACAGAGATTACCAAATCGAGTTGGCAATCCAAAATTTTTTGTTTGTATTCTGTTTGGCGAAAATTTAGTGACGTTCTTACAACAGTAAAATAACTTACCATGCAGATTATCGTATTCTATAATTTTTATAAGCTTTTCGATCTGAGGACCTACGTCGATGATAGTGCCTTTCAATTGGACTTGTAGTTTTTCTATTTCCAAATTTAAAGACTCTTGGACAACGAGTATTACTTTATTTAATTCAGTTATAACATTCTTCAAATCGCTAACGCATTGGTCAGCATCATTATTAATGTTATTCTAAAATCGTGAAATTGTATAAGTTTGGATTTGAGAAAATATTTTCTAATTTTCATCTTACCACGACTTGCTGTATATGAAACACAACTGCGCACAGATCATGATAATAATGGTTAATTGCATTAAGATATAATTTTTTATCTTCATCGGTAACAATTTTAACTCTGTCGAACGATTTTAAAATATCGTCAATTACTTTAACAGCCCGGACGTGAATTTTATTAGAAAATATTTTTTTATTGTTAAATACCTCTTGTGGCGATAGCTTCGACTAAATCAGAAAAAATATTGGTTCTGATTATTATCAAGTAATAATTAAAATTTTAACTTACTTGAGAATTTTCCATTGTAAATTTACTTAATCACAAGTCAAAAGTGATTTACTTAGAGAATGAAAGATATTTTTTAAATTCGGTATTTATATATTTTTTGCATAAATAAAAAATGTTTTTGTTTCTAAATTTAAAAATATTTAATTCTTATATTTATATGAGATAATAATATGAAGATTTTAAACGAATAATAGTATATTATACACCAAGGTAGTGAAGCTAGTGTTATAACCCTAACGCCAGATTGCGCGCGGGTTATAACACGCTTCACTACCGTGGTTTATATACAATTTTTTCCACTACTAGGATTGTTTACTCTTATAATAATAATTGTTAATGAATAAAGTAAATCGTTTTAAATTTATTTCAAATTATAAAACAAATGATAGTTTTTGTTTTGATGTTGACACTTGCTTGAAAATGTTTAATTAATTTTGACATAAAGGTTACATTAAATATTTTGATATTTATTTTAAGTTCTGTATACAAAAGTGTACAGAAATTCTTAATAATAACAAATATTTGTTCAATTCGCAGCTGATTTTATCTTCCTCTACTGCCAAAATGAAGCTGTAGACTTGCAATTGAATGATTTGTAACTAAACCAATCCTACAACAAACCCCAACCACAGTGAATGACGGTTAATGCTAGGCTATTTGCAACAAAAAGATGAAGAATTGAAAAGATGATGAAAAAAATGAAATCGTCCTATTATAGATTCTTCTTCTAAGTTTAACTCGTTTTTGAGAATCGAGCATCCATCATTCAAGTGCTATTGGCCACTGCCTCGATTCGCTACATCTGAAAATTCACTAATTTTCATTTAGCTAACATTTTCTCTTTTTTCTAATTAAAGTTCTTTTGTTTTATTTTTCATCCTATCACTTTATCCAGAGCAGACGTATTGGAACCGCATTCGAAATAATAAAAGGACCTCCCTCCGCACCTTGATTTATTTGAAGTTTTTTCCTATTTCCTTCCCAAATTGAATTCGTATCAAGGCTGTTACACCACACCGCGTGCCAGATTAATAAAAAAATAATTTTCATATTGTCAATATCTTTATCGTTTATCCTGCGCAATTCGTTTTTTGTTGATATGGATATTATATTATGTATATAGCAATTTTTGAACAAATTTCCACCGAATTGCCGATTAATTTGGTAAGTATGCTTTTATTTTATAGCTAAAACATCCACGAAACAAAAAGCATCATCGATGTTATAATTTCCGAACTGTTTTATTTTTTCCAAAATCTCACAGAAATGTGAAATTTTGTGTGTGTTCAATCTTCAGTAAGAAGATTTGTAAGAAGATTTTGTGGAACTGTAAATAAATTTTTATAAAACACCTGCAAAATACCAATGCCCATCATTTAAATTCAAGATTTCTCAGTATTTTGAATTATAGTTTTTGAATTTGCAATTCTAGCAAATTAAAACTAATTTGGAACTATTTATTTACTGGCATTTTAGAAATGTATGGAATAAAATCTTTGAATCAAAATAGTAAAATCCAAACTGTCAAAGCGCACATTTTACTTCCTTTTTAAAAAGTCCGTGAGTGATATTTTCTAAAATAACTTCAACAACAACATTTTGAGAAATTTTCGATTGCTCCAGCTGAAATACACAATAAATTTTAAATTTATCATTTAGTAAATTAACTGTTTTTGCAATTTTTTACACAAAAAAACAACATTTGACTTATTTTGAAAAACTAAATATTAAATAATATTAAAAAATTAAAGTTTTACCGATAAAACTTTACAATTTAGCTTTTAAATTTCTTTTCACATTTTTAAATAAAAAAATCCTCTTCGTTGCTAGTAGGTTAAATTTTCTAGATCGCTGGACTTTAGTGAACATAAATTCTTTTATGCGCTTAAGAAAATGGTTTTTAAGGTTTATTTTAATCTTATTACTGAAAACTCCAAGTTTAAAGTTTTAAATTAACAACTCAAATTTTAAATCTTTGTTTCCGAAGTAACGTTTTTTTATTCTCCTACCAGATGCCCAAAGAGAAACTTAAAAGTCGATAAAATATAAAAACATTTTTTTTATTTTCTTGTTTTTGGCTTTTACAATTCGATAATCAAAAACTACCGGAGAAAAAGTTTTCTGAATGCACAACATTGATAAATAATTTGGTAAAATTCTTTTGCAAGGATTAAAGAAGAGTTAATATTTTTAAATAAGACGGAATATGTACAGAATGGGGTTGCAGGGTGCAGACTACAACAAGGTTTTGGAAAATTGAAGATATTTTTTTACTAACCAAAGATAAAAGTAAGCATTTATAATAAATGTTGTTATCTCGCGTTAAAAGTTGTATTTCAATTTCAATGTTTTCAGTTGTATTTCAAATAATTTCAAAAAAATTTTATAAAATTTTATAAAATTTATTAATATTGAAATAATAATTATAAATTGATTGAAATTTTTAAAACATTTGAAAACAAACTGCTCTTAGGAACTCGAAACCCCCGACTTCTAGCCTATTACCGTATATAGGGTGACCTCGTAACCGTGGAGAACCGTTGAGGTGATAAAGGACAATATTCTAAGACAAATTTTCAAATAAAATTTTGTCTAAGTCCACACCCTAGGATGGCACCTCCCTTTAAAACAATTTTTGGAATTCCTGATTTCAAACAGCTCGATATTATTGATTATTTAGACTTAACGGATTAGAACTTTTTAAAGATTACTCGCTTATCTACAATAACAGACACTTCCAGGTTTGAAAAATTCTGCAAGTTTTGAAAAATTGTTTTCGAGTGCGGTTAAATTACTTGAACTGGTAAATAGACAGTGTAAGTGTTGTACTAATGTTTGTAAGTGTTACCTGCCAAAATATCGAAGATTGACACAGAAAATTCGACTAACCTAGAAAGTGAGGTTAAAATGTGAACACCAAGAAAATCATGTTTCATACTCCTCCAAAAATCGACAACCCGCCCCAATTGGGAGAAATGCTCACTGAACACATTGAACCCGAGACTCACGAGTCGTCAAACGACTCCCACCTGCATAGCCAAGAAGAGCAACTTTTGAATCAACAACCTCCTGAGATGTTCCTACCAAATATGCAACAAATGCCGCTGGTGTACTACAATCAAAACTACCCGCCAATTACACAAGAGCAGGGTCAACACAATGTAAACCCTATCCAAATTGACCAACAATCTCAAGACCATTATCAACCGCAAGCAGTACCGCAAAGTCAGGAGAAACCGTGGGAAGTTGTGAGTAGGAAACGAGGTAGAAAAGACAGCCCGGAAGCACCAAGAAGAGCTACCAAACAGACCATGCTGCCAGGGTACTGGTTGAATGCCCCAATTGCAACCACAAATCAATTCGATGCCTTGGCAAACAAAGAAAAAGATGGAGAGAACACCGAAGACAATGATAAAATAGAACCCCCAAAGGTCCCTAAGCCACCACCTATATTTATTGATGGAGTAAATAATATCTCAGCGCTAACGAAAATGTTGGACGAAACAGCCAAAGATGAATATGTGATGAAAATTCTATATAATAACCAAGTTCGATTACAATCAAAGTCAGAAAAAGTTACAGTGCCATCGTTAAGGGCTAACTGCAAAGGATACACGCTTTTATACCTACCAACTAAAAAGTGACAGGTCCTACAGGGTGGTTCTACGAGGTATGCACCCAAAACTGATGTAGTGACACTTCGAAAGAAAATCGAAGAACTTGGTCACACCGTGGTTAATCTTCACAACATCCGATCAAGAGTCACTAAAGATCCACTACCGCTCTTTCACGTTGAATTAAAAACAAACCCAAATAATCAAGAAATTTACAAGGTGACACAACTAATGAATTCTATTGTAGGTTTCGAACCGCCCCACCAGAAGAGAGAAATTCCGCAATGCACTAGGTGCCAGCAGTACGGCCACACTAGGAAGTTTTGTTATAGGCAGGCTAGATGTGTTAAATGTACGGGGACCCACGCCACCAAAGACTGTACCAGAAAGGAAAGAGACCAGGGTGTAAAATGCGTACTGTGCGAGGGCAACCATCCGGCCAATTATAGAGGCTGCATTGTCCATAAGGACCTTCAGAAAAAAACCTACCCAGGCTTACGAGAAAAAATTCCCATCCAATTAGCTAATCCAGTTCAAAACATCACAAATAATCGTAATCCAAATATCCACAGTAATCCAAACTTATCCTCGGGTAACTCATATTCAAATGTAACAAGGGGAACCCAGCAACCTCGGGCAGTCGTACCACCTCCACAGTTTGTCCCAACAAATCCACATTCTGTCCCAACAAATTCACAGTTTGTCCCAACAAATTCACAACTTGTCCCAATAAATTCACAACTAGTCCCAACAAATTCACAGACATTCCAACAATACTCAAAACTAGAAAAGATGATGGAGAAGATGATGGAGAAAATGGAAACTCTTCTAAATCTCCTCACAACTATGCTCACAAAAATGAACTAATGGCAGTTCAGCTCAAAGTAGCAGTCTGGAATGCCAACGGACTAGCCAGTCACAATCAAGAAATCAAAATGTTCCTATCCAACCATGATATCGATGTAATGTTAATTTCTGAGACGCACTTTACCCCTAAAAACTACTTCAAAATACCAAAATATGAAGTATATGACACACAACATCCGAGTGGTAGAGCTAGAGGCGGTACAGCCGTTATCGTCAAAAATAACATTAAACACTACGAATCTCTTAAATATTCTCAGACACATCTACAGGCCACAAACATAGTGATTGAAGAAGTAAATGGACGCAATACAACATTATCTGCAGTCTACTGCCCTCCAGGACACACAATCAGTCAAGACCAATATATAACTTACTTTCATATGCTTGGTAATCGTTTCATTGCAGGTGGGGACTTTAACGCCAAGCATACGTGTTGGGGATCAAGATTGATAAATCCGAGAGGTCGACAGCTGTTTCGAGTGATGCAATTAAAGAACCTGAATCACTGTTCACAGGTCAACCAACCTATTGGCCCACAGATAGGGAAAAAATACCCGACCTGCTAGACTTCTGTGTGACTGGAGGCATTTCGCACAACCACCTTAGTGCGGAGGCCAGTCTTGAACTTTCTTCGGACCATTCCCCAATCATAGTCACACTCTCCTCACAAATCAATAGAACATCCAAACCCTTAACTCTTTATAATAAGCAAACTGATTGGGAGAAGTTCAGAGAGTCCTTTGGGATAAGCTACCGCAGGAAGTTTCCTTGAAATCGGAATACGAGCTGGACGAAGCAGTACAATATTTAACTGCAAATATACAAGAAGCAGCTTGGGAAGCAACACCAGAAATCCAAAATCATCAAACTAAAAGCTATTGCCCAAAACGAATTTTAAGTAAAATACAAGAAAACGAAAGCTAAGAAAAAATGGCAGAATACCCGGGCCCCAGTGATAAAACAACCTATAACAAGGCAGTTAAAGACCTCAAAAAACTGCTAAATGACCATAAAAACCAAGAAATTCTAAATTACTTAAATGGACTGACAGCGACTGAAGCTACGGACTATTCGCTGTGGAAGGCAACTAAGAAGCTAAAAAGACCACAAACTTCGATCCCGCCTATAAAAACATCAACTCAAGAATGGGCAAGGAGCAACAAAGAAAAGGCAAATGCATTTGCAGATCACCTGGCCGAAGTTTTCAAACCGTTTCCAGCAGTATCTCCACAAGAAGAAGCGGCTTTACGAATTTCTTGAAGCCCCATTTCAAATGGAACTCCCAGTAATAAAATTTAAAAAAAGCGAGATTTCAACCTACATTAAGAAGCACCTAAACTCAAGGAAAGCTCCTGGATTCGACCTCATAACAGCAAGAGTCCTTCAAGAACTCCCCAACAACGTAATCAGGTTGATAACTATGATTTTCAATGCTATCTTGAGAGTGGGTTACTTTCCGGTACAATGGAAGGTGGCGCAAATTATCCTAATACCCAAACCGGGCAAACCACCAACG